>JBBPBP010009777.1:16379211-16455515 GCA_037974735.1 Cicer chorassanicum
CGACAAAAATGGGCCGAAATCGGTATTTTCGGGCTAGACGATGGCTAGGGTTTGAAATCTGACACAGAAAATGAGACACTGTTATAAATTTAGGAAAAGAATGCTACAAGGATCTCCCGGTCGTCGATTTCTTCTGCACTTTTCGGGCGATTTTTGTACCATTCGACTAAAATGGGTCCAAATCGGTATTTTCTTGTCGGACGATGGCTAGGGTTTGAAATCTGACACGAAACCCGAGACACAATTATAAATTTAGGAGAAGAATGCTACAAGGATCCCCCAGTCGTCAATTTCATCTGCACTTTTCGAGCGATTTTCGTACAACCCGGCAAAAATGGGCAGAATCGGTATTTTCGGGCCGGACGATGGCTAGGATTTGAAATCCGACACGGAACCCGAGACACAGTTATAAATTAAGGAGAAGAATGCTACAAGGATCCCCCGGTCGTCGATTTTATCTGCACTTTTCGGCCGATTTTCGTACCTCCCGACAAAAATGGACCGAAATCGATATTTTCAGGCTGGACGATGGCTAGGGTTTGAAATCCGACACGGAACGCGAGACACAATTATAAATTTAGGAGAAGAATGCTACAAGGATCTCCCGGTTGTCGATTTCATCTGCACTTTTTGGCCGATTTTCGTACCTCCCGACAAAAATGGACCGAAATCGGTATTTTCGGGCCG
This sequence comes from Cicer chorassanicum, assembly GCA_037974735.1. Taxonomy (NCBI): domain Eukaryota; kingdom Viridiplantae; phylum Streptophyta; class Magnoliopsida; order Fabales; family Fabaceae; genus Cicer; species Cicer chorassanicum. The sequence continues at coordinate 16,379,899 of JBBPBP010009777.1, forward strand.
AACGATGGCTAGGGTTTGAAATCCGACACAGAACCCGAGACACAGTTATAAATTTAGGAGAAGAATGCTACAAGGATCTCCCGGTTGTCGATTTCATCTGCACTTTTTGGGCGATTTTCGTACCACCCGACTGAAATGGGCCGAAATCAGTATTTTCGGGTCGAACGATGGCTAGGGTTTGAAATCCGACACGGAACCCGAGACACAGTTATAAATTAAGGAGAAGAATGCTACAAGGATCCCCCGGTCGTTGATTTCAAGTGCACTTTTCGGGCGATTTTCGTTCCACCCGACAAAAATGGGACGAAATCGGTATTTTCAGGCCGGACGAGTGCTAGGGTTTGAAATCCGACACGGAACCCGAGACACAGTTATAAATTTAGGAGAAGAATGCTTCAAGGTTCCTCCAGTCGTCGATTTCATCTGCACATTTCGTGGGATTATCGTTCCAACCGACAAAAATGGGTCGAAATCGGTATTTTCGGGTCGGACGATGGCTAGGGTTTGAAATTCGACACGGAACCCGAGTCACAGTTATAAATTTAACAGAAGAATGCTACAAGGTTCTCCCGGTTGCGATTTCATCTGCACTTTTCGGGCAATTTTCGTACCAACCAGCAAAAATGGGCGGAAATCGGTATTTTCGGGCCGGACGATGGCTAGGGTTTGAAATCCGACACAGAACCCGAGACATAGTTATAAATTAAGAAGTAGAATTCTACAAGGATCTCCTGGTCTTCGATTTCATCTGCACTTTTCGGGCGATTTTCGTACCACTTGATAAAAATGGGCTGAAATCGATATTTTCGAGGCGAACGATGGCTAGTGTTTGAAATCCGACACGGAACCCGAGACACAGTTATAAATTTAGGAGAAGAATGCTACAAGGAACTCCCGGTTGTCGATTTCATCTGCACTTTTTGGGCGATTTTCGTACCACCCGACTAAAATGGGCTGAAATCGGTATTTTCGGGCTGAACGATGCCTAGGGTTTGAAATCCGACACGGAACCCGAGACACAGTTATAAATTAAGGAGAAGAATGCTACAAGGATCCCCCGGTCGTCGATTTCAAGTGCACTTTTCGGGCGATTTTCGTACCACCCGACAAAAATGGGACGAAATCGGTATTTTCAGGCCGGACGAGTGCTAGGGTTTGAAATCCGACACGGAACCCGAGACACAGTTATAATTTTAGGAGAAGAATGCTACAAGGTTCCTCCAGTCGTCGATTTCATCTGCACATTTCGTGGGATTATCGTTCAAACCGACAAAAATGGGTCGAAATCGGTATTTTCGGGCCGGACGATGGCTAGGGTTTGAAATCCGACACGGAACCCGAGTCACAGTTATAAATTTAGCAGAAGAATGCTACAAGGTTGTCCCGGTTGCGATTTCATCTGCACTTTTCGGGCAATTTTCGTACCAACCAGCAAAAATGGGCCGAAATCGGTATTTTCGAGCTGGACGATGGCTAGGGTTTGAAATCCGAAACAGAACCCGAGACATAGTTATAAATTAAGAAGAAGAATTCTACAAGGATCTCCCGGTCTTCGATTTCATCTGCACTTTTCGAGTGATTTTCGTACCACCCGACAAAAATGGGCCGAAATCGATATTTTCAAGGCGAACGATGGCTAGGGTTTGAAATCCGACACGGAACCCGAGACACAGTTATAAATTTAGGAGAAGAATGCTACAAGGATCCTTCGGTTGTCGATTTCATCTGCACTTTTTGGGCGATTTCGAACCACGCGACAAAAATGGGCCGAAATCGGTATTTTCGGGCTAGACGATGGCTAGGGTTTGAAATCTGACACAGAAAATGAGACACTGTTATAAATTTAGGAAAAGAATGCTACAAGGATCTCCCGGTCGTCGATTTCTTCTGCACTTTTCGGGCGATTTTTGTACCATTCGACTAAAATGGGTCCAAATCGGTATTTTCTTGTCGGACGATGGCTAGGGTTTGAAATCTGACACGAAACCCGAGACACAATTATAAATTTAGGAGAAGAATGCTACAAGGATCCCCCAGTCGTCAATTTCATCTGCACTTTTCGAGCGATTTTCGTACAACCCGGCAAAAATGGGCAGAATCGGTATTTTCGGGCCGGACGATGGCTAGGATTTGAAATCCGACACGGAACTCGAGACACAGTTATAAATTAAGGAGAAGAATGCTACAAGGATCCCCCGGTCGTCGATTTTATCTGCACTTTTCGGCCGATTTTCGTACCTCCCGACAAAAATGGACCGAAATCGATATTTTCAGGCCGGACGATGGCTAGGGTTTGAAATCCGACACGGAACGCGAGACACAATTATAAATTTAGGAGAAGAATGCTACAAGGATCTCCCGGTTGTCGATTTCATCTGCACTTTTTGGCCGATTTTCGTACCTCCCGACAAAAATGGACCGAAATCGGTATTTTCGGGCCGAACGATGGCTAGGGTTTGAAATCCGACACGGAACCCGAGACACAGTTATAAATTTAGGAGAAGAATGCTACAACGATCCCCCGGTCGTCAATTTCATCTGCACTTTTCGGGCGATTTTCGTACCACCCAACCAAAATGGGCCGAAATCGGTATTTTCAGGCTGAACGATGGCTAGGGTTTGAAATCCGACACGGATACCGATACACAGTTATAAATTAAGGAGAAGAATGCTACAAGGATCCCCCGGTCGTTGATTTCAAGTGCACTTTTCGGGCGATTTTCGTTCCACCCGACAAAAATGGGACGAAATCGGTATTTTCAGGCCGGACGAGTGCTAGGGTTTGAAATCCGACACGGAACCCAAGACACAGTTATAAATTTAGGAGAAGAATGCTTCAAGGTTCCTCCAGTCGTCGATTTCATCTGCACATTTCGTGGGATTATCGTTCCAACCGACAAAAATGGGTCGAAATCGGTATTTTCGGGTCGGACAATGGCTAGGGTTTGAAATCCGACACGGAACCCGAGTCACAGTTATAAATTTAGCAGAAGAATGCTACAAGGTTCTCCCGGTTGCGATTTCATCTGCACTTTTCGGGCAATTTTCGTACCAACCAGCAAATATGGGCGGAAATCGATATTTTCGGGCCGGACGATGGCTAGGGTTTGAAATCCGACACAGAACCCGAGACATAGTTATAAATTAAGAAGAAGAATTCTACAAGGATCTCCTGGTCTTCGATTTCATCTGCACTTTTCGGGCGATTTTCGTAACACCTGATAAAAATGGGCCGAAATCGATATTTTCGAGGCGAACGATGGCTAGTGTTTGAAATCCGACACGGAGCCCGAGACACAGTTTTAAATTTAGGAGAAGAATGCTACAAGGAACTCCCGGTTGTCGATTTCATCTGCACTTTTTGGGCAATTTTCGTACCACCCAACTAAAATGGGCTGAAATCGGTATTTTCGGGCTGAACGATGCCTAGGGTTTGAAATCCGACACGGAACCCGAGACACAATTATAAATTAAGGAGAAGAATGCTACAAGGATCCCCCGGTCGTCGATTTCAAGTGCACTTTTCGGGCGATTTTCGTACCACCCGACAAAAATGGGACGAAATCGGTATTTTCAGGCCGGAGGAGTGCTAGGGTTTGAAATCCGACACGGAACCCGAGACACAGTTATAAATTTAGGAGAAGAATGCTACAAGGTTCCTCCAGTCGTCGATTTCATCTGCACATTTCGTGGGATTATCGTTCAAACCGACAAAAATGGGACGAAATCGGTATTTTCAGGCCGGAGGAGTGCTAGGGTTTGAAATCCGACAAGAAACCCGAGTCACAATTATAAATTTAGCAGAAGAATGCTACAAGGTTGTCCCGGTTGCGATTTCATCTGCACTTTTCGGGCAATTTTCGTACCAACCAGCAAAAATGGGCCGAAATCGGTATTTCCGGGCTGGACGATGGCTAGGGTTTGAAATCCGAAACAGAACCCGAGACATAGTTATAAATTAAGAAGAAGAATTCTACAAGGATCTCCCGGTCTTCGATTTCATCTGCACTTTTCGAGTGATTTTCGTACCACCCGACAAAAATGGGCCGAAATCGATATTTTCAGGGCGAACGATGGCTAGGGTTTGAAATCCGACACGGAACCCGAGACACAGTTATAAATTTAGGAGAAGAATGCTAGAAGGATCTCCTGGTCGTCGATTTCATTTGCACTTTTCGGGCGATTTTCGTACCACTTGACTAAAATTGGCCGAAATCGGTATTTTCGGGCTAGACAATGGCTAGGGTTTGAAATCCGACACGGAACCCGAGACACAGTTATAAATCTAGGAGAAGAATGCTACAAGGATCCTTCGGTTGTCGATTTCATCTGCACTTTTTGGGCGATTTCGAACCACACGACAAAAATGGGCCGAAATCGGTATTTTCGGGCTAGACGATGGCTAGGGTTTGAAATCTGACACAGAAAATGAGACACTGTTATAAATTTAGGAAAAGAATGCTACAAGTATCTCCCAGTTGTCGATTTCTTCTGCATTTTTCGGGCGATTTTTGTACCATTCGACTAAAATGGGTCCAAATCGGTATTTTCTTGTCGGACGATGGCTAGGGTTTGAAATCTGACACGAAACCCGAGACACAATTATAAATTTAGGAGAAGAATGCTACAAGGATCCCCCAGTCGTCAATTTCATCTGCACTTTTCGAGCGATTTTCGTACAACCCGGCAAAAATGGGCAGAATCGGTATTTTCGGGCCGGACGATGGCTAGGATATGAAATCCGACACGGAACCCGAGACACAGTTATAAATTAAGGAGAAGAATGCTACAAGGATCCCCCGGTCGTCGATTTTATCTGCACTTTTCGGCCGATTTTCGTACCTCCCGACAAAAATGGACCGAAATCGATATTTTCAGGCCGGACGATGGCTAGGGTTTGAAATCCGACACGGAACGCGAGACACAATTATAAATTTAGGAGAAGAATGCTACAAGGATCTCCCGGTTGTCGATTTCATCTGCACTTTTTGGCCGATTTTCGTACCTCCCGACAAAAATGGACCGAAATCGGTATTTTCGGGCCGAACGATGGCTAGGGTTTGAAATCCGACACAGAACCCGAGACACAGTTATAAATTTAGGAGAAGAATGCTACAAGGATCTCCCGGTTGTCGATTTCATCTGCACTTTTTGGGCGATTTTCGTACCACCCGACTGAAATGGGCCGAAATCAGTATTTTCGGGCCGAACGATGGCTAGGGTTTGAAATCCGACACGGAACCCGAGACAGTTATAAATTTAGGAGAAGAATGCTACAACGATCCCCCGGTCGTCAATTTCATCTGCAGTTTTCGGGCGATTTTCGTACCACCCAACCAAAATGGGCCGAAATCGGTATTTTCGGGCTGAACGATGGCTAGGGTTTGAAATCCGACACGGAACGCGAGACACAGTTATAAATTCAGGAGAAGAATGCTACAAGGATCCCCCGGTCGTCGATTTCAAGTGCACTTTTCGGGCGATTTTCGTACTACTCGACAAAAATGGGACGAAATCGGTATTTTCTGGCCGGACGATGGCTAGGGTTTGAAATCCGACACGGAACCCGAGACACAGTTATAAATTTAGGAGAAGAATGCTACAAGGTTCCTCTGGTCGTCGATTTCATGTGCACATTTCGTGGGATTTTCGTTCCAACTGACAAAAACGGGTCGAAATCGGTATTTTCGGGCCGGACGATGGCTAGGGTTTGAAATCCGACACGGAACTCGAGTCACATTTATAAATTTAGCAGAAGAATGCTACAAGGTTCTCCCGGTTGCGATTTCATCTCCACTTTTCGGGCAATTTTCGTACCAACCAGCAAAAATGGGCCGAAATCGGTATTTTCGGGCCGGACGATGGCTAGGGTTTGAAATCCGACACCGAACCCGAGACATAGTTATAAATTAAGAAGAAGAATTCTACAAGGATCTCCGGGTCGTCGATTTCATCTGCACTTTTTGGGCGATTTTCGTACAACCCAACAAAAATGGGCTGAATCGGTATTTTCGGGCTGGAGGATGGCTAGGGTTTGAAATCCGACACGGAACCCGAGACACAGTTATAAATTAAGGAGAAGAATGCTACAAGGATCCCCCGGTTGCGAATTCATCTGCACTTTTCGGGCGATTTTCGTACCACCCGACAAAAATGGGCCAAAATCGATAATTTCGGGGTGAACGATGGCTAGGGTTTGAAATACGACACGGAACCAGAGACACAGTTATAAATTTAGGAGGAGAATGCTACAAGGATCTCCTGGTCGTCGATTTCATTTGCACTTTTCGGGCGATTTTCGTACCACCCGACCAAAATGGGTCGAAATCGGTATTTTCAGGCCGGACGATGGCTAGGGTTTGAAATCCGACACGGAACGCGAGACACAATTATAAATTTAGGAGAAGAATGCTACAAGGATCTCCCGGTCGTCGATTTCATCTGCACTTTTCGGGCAATTTTCATACCACCCGACAAAAATGGGCCGAAATCGGTATTTTCGGGTCGGACGATGGCTAGGGTTTGAAATCCGACACGGAACCTGAGACAAAGTTATAAATTTAGGAGAAGAATGCTACAAGGTTCCTCCGGTCGTCGATTTCATCTGCACTTTTCGTGCGATTTTCGTTCCAAACGACAAAAATGGGCCGAAATCGGTATTTTCTTGCCGGACGATGGCTAGGGTTTGAAATCCGACACGGAACCCGAGACACAGTTATAAATTTAGGAGAAGAATGCTACAAGGATCCCCCGGTCGTCGAATTCATCTGCACTTTTCAAGTGATTTTCGTACCACGCGACAAAAATGGGCCGAAATTGGTATTTTTGGGCCGGACGATGGCTAGGGTTTGAAATCCGACATGGAACCCGAGACAAAGTTATAAATTTAGGAGGAGAATGCTACAACGATCTCCCGGTTGTCGATTTCATCTCCACTTTTTGGGCGATTTTCGTACCACCCGACTTAAATTGGCCGAAATCGGTATTTTCGGGCAAGACGATGGCTAGGGTTTGAAATCCGACACGGAACTCGAGACACAGTTATAAATTTAGGAGAAGAATGCTACAAGGATCCTCCTATCGTCGATTTCATCTGCACTTTTTGGGCGATTTTCGTACCACACGACAAAAATGGGCCGAAATCGGTATTTTCGGGCTGGACGATGGCTAGGGTTTGAAATCCGACACGGAACCCGAGACACAGTTATAAATTTAGGAGAAGAATGCTACAAGAATCCTCCAGTCGTCGATTAAATCTGCACTTTTCGGGCGATTTTCGTACCACCCGACTAAAATAGGCTGAAATCGGTATTTTCGAACCGGACGATGGCTAGGGTTTGAAATCTGACACGGAACCCGAGACACAGTTATAAATTAAGGAGAAGAATGCTACAAGGATCCCCCGGTCGTCGATTTAAACTGCACTTTTCGGGCGATTTTCGTACCACCTGACAAAAATGGGTCGAAATCGGTATTTTCGGGCCAGACAATGGCTAGGGTTTGAAATCCGACACGGAACTCGAGGCATAGTTATAAATTTAGGAGAAGAATGCTACAAGGATACTCCGTCCAACGATTTCATCTCCACTTTTCGTGCGATTTTCGTCCTAACCGACAAAAATGGGCCGAAATCGGTATTTTCAGGTCGTACGATGGCTAGGGTTTGAAATCCGACACGGAACCCGAGACTCAATGATAAATTTAGGAGAAGAATGCTACAAGAATCCTCCGGCCGTCGATTTCATCTCCATTTTTCGTGCCATTTTCGTCCCAACCGACAAAAATAGGTCGAAATCGGTATTTTCAGCCCGGACGATGGCTAGGGTTTGAAATCCAACACGGAACCCGAGACACGGTTATAAATTTAGGAGAAGAATGCTACAAGGATCCTTCGGTCGTCGATTTCATGTGCACTTTTCGGGCGATTTTCGTACCACCCGACAAAAAATGGTCGAAATCGGTATTTTCGGGCCAGAAAATGGCTAGGGTTTGAAACTCGACACTGAACCCGAGACATAGTTATAGATTTAGGAGAAGAATGCTACAAGGATCCTCCGGTCGTCGATTTCATCTCCACTTTTCGTGCGATTTTTGTCCTAACCGACAAAAACTGGTCGAAATCGGTATTTTCAGCCCGAACGATGGCTAGGGTTTGAAATCCGACACGGAACCCGAGACACGGTTATAAATTTAGGAGAAGAATGCTACAAGGATCCTCCGGTGGTCGATTTCATCTACACTTTTCAGGCGATTTTCGTACCACCTGACAAAAATGGGCCGAAATCGATATTTTCGGGCCAGACAATGGCTAGGGTTTGAAATCCGACACGGAACCCAAGGCATAGTTATAAATTTAGGAGAAGAATGCTACAAGGATACTCCGGTCAACGATTTCATCTCCACTTTTCTTGCGATTTTCGTCCTAACCGACAAAAATGGGCCGAAATCGGTATTTTCAGGTCGTACGATGGCTAGGGTTTGAAATCCGACACGGAACCCGAGACACAATGATAAATTTAGGAGAAGAATGCTACAAGGTTCCTCCGGCCGTCGATTTCATCTCCACTTTTCGTGCCATTTTCGTCCGAACCGACAAAAATGGGTCGAAATCGGTAGTTTTAGCCCGGACAATGGCTAGGGTTTGAAATCCAACACGGAACCCGAGACACGGTTATAAATTTAGGAGAAGAATGCTACAAGGATCCTTCGGTCGTCGATTTCATGTGCACTTTTTGGGCGATTTTCGTACCACCCGACAAAAAATGGTCGAAATCGGTATTTTCGGGCCAGAAAATGGCTAGGGTTTGAAACCCGACACGGAACTTGAGACATAATTATAAATTTAGGAGAAGAATGCTACAAGGATCCTCCGGTCGTCGATTTCATCTCCACTTTTTGTGCGATTTTCGTCCTAACCGACAAAAACTGGTCGAAATCGGTATTTTCAGCCCGAACGATGGCTAGGGTTTGAAATCCGACACGGAACCCGAGACACGGTTATAAATTTAGGAGAAGAATGCTACAAGGATCCTCCGGTGGTGGATTTCATCTACACTTTTCAGGCGATTTTCGTACCACCTGACAAAAATGGGCCGAAATCGATATTTTCAGGTTGAACGATGGCTAGGGTTAGAAATCCGACACAGAACCCGAGACACAGTTATAAATTTAGGAGAAGAATGCTACAAGGATCTCCCGGTTATCGATTTCATCTGCACTTTTTGTGCGATTTTCGTACCACCCGACTAAAATGGGCCGAAATCGGTATTTTCGGGCCGAACGATGGCTAGGGTTTGAAATCCGACACGGAACCCGAGACACAGTTATAAATTTAGGAGAAGAATGCTACAACGATCCCCCGGTCGTCAATTTCATCTGCACTTTTTGGGCGATTTTTGTACCACCCAACCAAAATGGGCCGAAATCAGTATTTTCGGGCTGAACGATGGCTAGGGTTTGAAATCCGACACGGAACCCGAGACACAGTTATAAATTAAGGAGAAGAATGCTACAAGGATCCCCCGGTCGTTGATTTCAAGTGCACTTTTCGGGCGATTTTCGTTCCACCCGACAAAAATGGGACGAAATCGGTATTTTCAGGCCGGACGAGTGCTAGGGTTTGAAATCCGACACGGAACCCGAGACACAATTATAAATTTAGGAGAAGAATGCTTCAAGGTTCCTCCAGTCGTCGATTTCATCTTTACATTTCGTGGGATTATCGTTCCAACCGACAAAAATGGGTCGAAATCGGTATTTTCGGGTCGGACGATGGCTAGGGTTTGAAATCCGACACGGAACCCGAGTCACAGTTATAAATTTAGCAGAAGAATGCTACAAGGATCTCCCGGTTGTCGATTTCATCTGCACTTTTTGTGCGACTTTCGTACCACCCGACTAAAATGGGCGGAAATCGATATTTTCGAGGCGAACGATGGCTAGTGTTTGAAATCCGACACGGAACTCGAGACACAGTTATAAATTTAGGAGAAGAATGCTACAAGGAACTCCCGGTTGTCGATTTCATCTGCACTTTTTGGGCGATTTTCGTACCACTCGACTAAAATTGGCTGAAATCGGTATTTTCGGGCTGAACGATGCCTAGGGTTTGAAATCCAACACGGAACCCGAGACACAGTTATAAATTAAGGAGAAGAATGCTACAAGGATCCCCCGGTCGTCGATTTCAAGTGCACTTTTCGGGCGATTTTCGTACCACCCGACAAAAATGGGACGAAATCGGTATTTTCAGGCCGGACGAGTGCTAGGGTTTGAAATCCGACACGGAACCCGAGACACAGTTATAAATTTAGGAGAAGAATGCTACAAGGTTCCTCCAGTCGTCGATTTCATCTGCACATTTCGTGGGATTATCGTTCAAACCGACAAAAATGGGTCGAAATCGGTATTTTCGGGCCGGACGATGGCTAGGGTTTGAAATCCGACACGGAACCCGAGTCACAGTTATAAATTTAGCAGAAGAATGCTACAAGGTTGTCCCGGTTGCGATTTCATCTGCACTTTTCGGGCAATTTTCGTACCAACCTGCAAAAATGGGCCGAAATCGGTATTTTCGGGCTGGACGATGGCTAGGGTTTGAAATCCGAAACAGAACCCGAGACATAGTTATAAATTAAGAAGAAGAATTCTACAAGGATCTCCCGGTCTTCGATTTCATCTGCACTTTTCGAGTGATTTTCGTACCACCCGACAAAAATGGGCCGAAATCGATATTTTCAGGGCGAACGATGGCTAGGGTTTGAAATCCGACACGGAACCCGAGACACAGTTATAAATTTAGGAGAAGAATGCTACAAGGATCTCCTGGTCGTCGATTTCATTTGCACTTTTCGGGCGATTTTCGTACCACTTGACTAAAATTGGCCGAAATCGGTATTTTCGGGCTAGACAATGGCTAGGGTTTGAAATCCGACACGGAACCCGAGACACAGTTATAAATCTAGGAGAAGAATGCTACAAGGATCCTTCGGTTGTCGATTTCATCTGCACTTTTTGGGCGATTTCGAACCACACGACAAAAATGGGCCGAAATCGGTATTTTCGGGCTAGACGATGGCTAGGGTTTGAAATCTGACACAGAAAATGAGACACTGTTATAAATTTAGGAAAAGAATGCTACAAGGATCTCCCGGTCGTCGATTTCTTCTGCACTTTTCGGGCGATTTTTGTACCATTCGACTAAAATGGGTCCAAATCGGTATTTTCTTGTCGGACGATGGGTAGGGTTTGAAATCTGACACGAAACCCGAGACACAATTATAAATTTAGGAGAAGAATGCTACAAGGATCCCCCAGTCGTCAATTTCATCTGCACTTTTCGAGCGATTTTCGTACAACCTGGCAAAAATGGGCAGAATCGATATTTTCGGGCCGGACGATGGCTAGGATTTTAAATCCGACACGGAACCCGAGACACAGTTATAAATTAAGGAGAAGAATGCTACAAGCATCCCCCGGTCGTCGATTTTATCTGCACTTTTCGGCCGATTTTCGTACCTCCCGACAAAAATGGACCGAAATCGATATTTTCAGGCCGGACGATGGCTAGGGTTTGAAATCCGACACGGAACGCGAGACACAATTATAAATTTAGGAGAAGAATGCTACAAGGATCTCCCGGTTGTCGATTTCATCTGCACTTTTTGGCCGATTTTCGTACCTCCCGACAAAAATGGACCGAAATCGGTATTTTCGGGCCGAACGATGGCTAGGGTTTGAAATCCGACACAGAACCCGAGACACAGTTATAAATTTAGGAGAAGAATGCTACAAGGATCTCCCGGTTGTCGATTTCATCTGCACTTTTTGGGCGATTTTCGTACCACCCGACTGAAATGGGCCGAAATCAGTATTTTCGGGCCGAACGATGGCTAGGGTTTGAAATCCGACACGGAACCCGAGACACAGTTATAAATTTAGGAGAAGAATGCTACAACGATCCCCCGGTCGTCAATTTCATCTGCACTTTTCGGGCGATTTTCGTAGCACCCAACCAAAATGGGCCGAAATCGGTATTTTCGGGCTGAACGATGGCTAGGGTTTGAAATCCGACACGGAACCCGAGACACAGTTATAAATTAAGGAGAAGAATGCTACAAGGATCCCCCGGTCGTCGATTTCAAGTGCACTTTTCGGGCGATTTTCGTACCACTCGACAAAAATGGGACGAAATCGGTATTTTCAGGCCGGACGATGGCTAGGGTTTGAAATCCGACACGGAACCCGAGACACAGTTATAAATTTAGGAGAAGAATGCTACAAGGTTCCTCTGGTCGTCGATTTCATGTGCACATTTCGTGGGATTTTCGTTCCAACTGACAAAAACGGGTCGAAATCGGTATTTTCGGGTCGGACGATGGCTAGGGTTTGAAATCCGACACGGAACTCGAGTCACATTTATAAATTTAGCAGAAGAATGCTACAAGGTTCTCCCGGTTGCGATTTCATCTCCACTTTTCGAGCAATTTTCGTACCAACCAGCAAAAATGGGCCGAAATCGGTATTTTCGGGCCGGACGATGGCTAGGGTTTGAAATCCGACACCGAACCCGAGACATAGTTATAAATTAAGAAGAAGAATTCTACAAGGATCTCCCGGTCGTCGATTTCATCTGCACTTTTAAGGCGATTTTCGTACAACCCAACAAAAATGGGCTGAATCGGTATTTTCGGGCTGGAGGATGGCTAGGGTTTCAAATCCGACACGGAACCCGAGACACAGTTATAAATTAACGAGAAGAATGCTACAAGGATCCCCCGGTTGCGAATTCATCTGCACTTTTCGGGCGATTTTCGTACCACCCGACAAAAATGGGCCAAAATCGATAATTTCGGGGTGAACGATGGCTAGGGTTTGAAATCCGACACGGAACCAGAGACACAGTTATAAATTTAGGAGGAGAATGCTACAAGGATCTCCTGGTCGTCGATTTCATTTGCACTTTTCGGGCGATTTTCGTACCACCCGACCAAAATGGGTCGAAATCGGTATTTTCGGGCTGAACGATGGCTAGGGTTTGAAATCCGACACGGAACCCGAGACACAGTTATAAATTAAGGAGAAAAATGCTACAAGGATCCCCCGGTCGTCGATTTCCAGTGCACTTTTCGGGCGATTTTCGTACCACCCGACAAAAATGGTACAAAATTGGTATTTTCAGGCCGGACGAGTGCTAGGGTTTGAAATCCGACACGGAACCCGAGACACAGTTATAAATTTAGGAGAAGAATGCTACAAGGTTCCTCCGGTCGTCGATTTGATCTGCACATTTCGTGGGATTATCGTTCCAACCGACAAAAATGGGTCGAAATCGGTATTTTCGGGCCGGACGATGGCTAGAGTTTGAAATCCGACACGGAACCCGAGTCACAGTTATAAATTTAGCAGAAGAATGCTACAAGGTTGTCCCGGTTGCGATTTCATCTGCACTTTTCGGGCAATTTTCATACAACCCTACAAAAATGGGCAGAATCGGTATTTTTGGGCCGGACGATGGCTAGGGTTTGAAATCCAACACGGAACCCGAGACACAGTTATAAATTAAGGAGAAGAATGCTACAAGGATCCCCCGGTCGTCGATTTCATCTGCACTTTTCGACCGATTTTCGTACCTCCCGACAAAAATGGACCGAAATCGGTATTTTCAGGCCGGACGATGGCTAGGGTTTGAAATCCGACACGGAACGCGAGACACAATTATAAATTTAGGAGAAGAATGCTACAAGGATCTTTGGGTCGTCGATTTCATCTGCACTTTTCGGGCAATTTTCATACCACCCGACAAAAATGGGCCGAAATCGGTATTTTCGGGTCGGACGATGGCTAGGGTTTGAAATCCGACACGGAACCCGAGACACAGTTATAAATTTAGGAGAAGAATGCTACAAGGATCTCACGGTCGTCGATTTCATCTGGACTTTCCGAGCGATTTTTGTACCACCCGACAAAAAAGGGCTGAAATCGGTATTTTCGGGTCAGACGATTGCTAGGGTTTGAAATTCGACATGTAACCCGAGACACAATTATAAATTTAGGAGAAGAATGCTACAAGGATCTCACGGTCGTCGATTTCATCTTGACTTTTCGGACGATTTTCATACCACCCGAGAAAAATGGGCCGAAATCGGAATTTTAAGGCCAAACGATGGCTAGGTTTTGAAATCCGACACTGAACCCGAGACACAGTTATAAATTTAGGAGAAGACTGCTACAAGGATCTCGCGGTCGTCAATTTCATCTGCACTTTTCGAGCGATTTTCGTACAACCCGGCAAAAATGGGCAGAATCGGTATTTTCGGGCCGGACGATGGCTAAGATTTGAAATCCGACACGGAACCCGAGAAACCATTTATAAATTAAGGAGAAGAATGCTACAAGGATCCCCCGGTCGTCGATTTTATCTGCACTTTTCGGCCGATTTTCCTACCTCCCGACAAAAATGGACCGAAATCGATATTTTCAGGCCGGACGATGGCTAGGGTTTGAAATCCGACACGGAACGCGAGACACAATTATAAATTTAGGAGAAGAATGCTACAAGGATCTCCCGGTCGTCGATTTCATCTGCACTTTTCGGCCGATTTTCGTACCTCCCGACAAAAATGGACCGAAATCGGTATTTTCGGGCCGAACGATGGCTAGGGTTTGAAATCCGACACGGAACCCGAGACACAGTTATAAATTAAGGAGAAGAATGCTACAAGGATCCCCCGGTCGTCGATTTCAAGTGCACTTTTCAGGCGATTTTCGTACCACTAGACAAAAATGGGACGAAATCGGTATTTTCATGCCGGACGATGGCTAGGGTTTGAAATCCGACACGGAACCCGAGACACAGTTATAAATTTAGGAGAAGAATGCTACAAGGTTCCTCCGGTCGTCGATTTGATCTGCACATTTCGTGGGATTATCGTTCCAACCGACAAAAATGGGTCGAAATCGGTATTTTCGGGCCGGACGATGGCTAGGGTTTGAAATCCGACACGGAACCCGAGTCACAGTTATAAATTTAGCAGAAGAATGCTACAAGGTTGTCCCAGTTGCGATTTCATCTGCACTTTTCGGGCAATTTTCGTACAACCCTACAAAAATGGACAGAATCGGTATTTTCGGGCCGGACGATGGCTAGGGTTTGAAATCCAACACGGAACCCGAGACACAGTTATAAATTAAGGAGAAGAATGCTACAAGGATCCCCCGGTCGTCGATTTCATCTGCACTTTTTCGACCGATTTTCGTACCTCCCGACAAAAATGGACCGAAATCGGTATTTTCAGGCCGGACGATGGCTAGGGTTTGAAATCTGACACGGAACGCGAGACACAGTTATAAATTTAGGAGAAGAATGCTACAAGGATCTCGCGGTCGTCGATTTCATCTGGACTTTTCAGGCGATTTTCGTACCACCCGACAAAAATAGGCCGAAATCGGTGTTTTCGGCCATACGATGGCTAGGGTTTGAAATCCGACACGGAACTCAAGACACATTTATAAATTTAGGAGAAGAATGCTACAAGGATCTCGCGATCGTCGATGTCATCTGGACATTTCGGGCGATTTTCGTACCACCCGACAAAAAAGGGCCGAAATCGGTATTTTCGGGCGAGACAATGGCTAAGGTTTGAAATCCGACACGGAACCCGAGACACAGTTATAAATTTAGGAGAAGAATGCTACAAGGATCTTGCGGTCGTCGATTTCATCTGGACTTTTTGGGCAATTTTCGTAGCAAACGACAAAAATGGGCCGAAATCAGTATTTTCGGGCTAGACGATGGCTAGGGTTTGAAATCCGACACAGAACCCGAGACACAGTTATAAATTTAGGAGAAGAATGCTACAAGGTTCCTCCTGTCATCGATTTCATCTGCACTTTTCGTGCGATTTTCGTTCCAAACGACAAAAATGGGCCGAAATCGGTATTTTCTTGCCGGACGATGGCTAGGGTTTGAAATCCGACACGGAACCCGAGACACAGTTATAAATTTAGGAGAAGAATGCTACAAGGATCCTCCGGTCGTCGATTTCATCTGGACTTTCCGAGCGATTTTTGTACCACCCGACAAAAAAGGATGAAATCAGTATTTTCGGGCAAGACGATTGCGAGGGTTTGAAATCCGACACGGAACCCAAGACACAGTTATAAATTTAGGTGAAGAATGCTACAAGGATCTCGCGGTCGTCGATTTCATCTAGACTTTCCAAGCGATTTTCGTACCACCCGACAAAAAAGGGGCCGAAATAGGTATGTTCGGGCCAGACGATAGCTAGGGTTTGAAATCTGACACGAAACCCAAGACACAGTTATAAATTTAGGAGAAGAATGCTACAAGGATCTCGCGGTTGCGATGTCATCTGGACATTTCGGGCGATTTTCGTACCACCCGACAAAAAAGGGCTGAAATCGGTATTTTCGGGCCAGACAATGGCTAAAGTTTGAAATCCGACACGGAACCCGAGACACAGTTATAAATTTAGGAGAAGAATGCTACAAGGATCTCGCGGTCGTCGATTTCATCTGGACTTTTCGGGCAATTTTCGTAGCAAACGACAAAAATGGGTCGAAATCTGTATTTTCGGGCAAGACGATGGCTAGGGTTTGAAATCCGACAAGGAACCCGAGACACAGTTATAAATTTAGGATAAGAATGCTACAAGGATCTCGCGGTCGTTGATTTCATCTGGAATTTCCGGGTGATTTTCGTACCAACCGACAAAAATGGGCCGAAATCGGTATTTTCGGGCCAAACGATGGCTAGGGTTTGAAATCTGACACAGAACCCGATACACAGTTATAAATTTAGGAGCAGAATGCTACAAGGATCTCGCGGTCGTCGATATCATCTGGACTTTTCGAGCGATTTTCGTACCACCCGAGAAAAATGGGTCGAAATCGGTATTTTCAGGCCAGACGATGGCTTGGTTTTGAAATCCGACACTGAACCCGAGACACAGTTATAAATTAAGGAGAAGAATGCTACAAGGATCTCGCGGTCGTTGATTTCATCTGGCCTTTCCGGGCGATTTTCGTACCACCCGACAAGAAAGGGCCGAAATAGGTATTTTCGGGCCAGACGATGGCTAGAGTTTGAAATCCGACATGGAACCAGTGATACAGTTATAAATTTAAGAGAAGAATGCTACAAGGATCTCGCGGTCGTCGATTTCATCTGGACTTTCCGTGCGATTTTCGTACCACCCGACAAAAAAGGGCCGAAATCGGTATTTTCGGGCCATACGATGGCTAAGGTTTGAAATCCGACACGGAACCCGAGACACAGTTATAAATTTAGAAGAAGAATGTTACAAGGATCTCGCGGTCGTCGATTTGATCTGGACTTTTCAGGCGATTTTCGTACCACCTGACAAAAATGGGCCGAAATTGGTATTTTCGGGGCAGACAATGGCTAAGGTTTGAAATCCGACACGGAACCCGAGACGCGGTCATAAATTTAGGAGAAAAATGACACAAGGATCTCGCGGTCGTCGATTTCATCTGGACTTTTCGGGCGATTTTCGTACCACACGACAAAAATGGGCCGAAATCAGTATTTTTGGGCCAGACAATGGCTAGGGTTTGAAATCCGGCAGGAAACCCGAGACACAATTATAAATTTAGGAGAAGAATGCTACGAGGATCTCGCGGTCGTCGATTTCATCTGGACTTTCCAAGCGATTTTCGTACCACCCGACAAAAAAAGGCCGAAATATGTATATTCGGGCAGACGATGGCTAGGGTTTGAAATCCGACACGGAACTCGAGACACAATTATAAATTTGGGAGAAGAATGCTACATGGATCTCACGGTCGTCGATTTCATCTTAACTTTTCGGGCGATTTTCGTACCACCTGAGAAAAATGGGCCGAAATCGGTATTTTCAAACCAGACGATGGCTAGGTTTTGAAATCCGACACTGAACCCGAGACACAATTATAAATTTAGGGGAAGAATGCTACAAGGATCTCGCGGTTGTCGATTTCATCTGGACTTTCCCGGCGATTTTCGTACCACCCGACAAAAAAAGGACGAAATCGGTATTTTCAGGCCAGACGATGGCTAGGGTTTGAAATCCGATACGGAAACAGAGACACAGTTATAAATTTAGTAGAAGAATGCTACGGGGATCTCGCGGTCGTCGATTTCATCTGGACTTTCCAAGCGATTTTCGTACCACCCGACAAAAAAGGGCTAAAATCGGTATTTTCGGGCCAGACAATGGCTAGGGTTTGAAATCCGACACGGAACCCGAGACACAGTTATAAATTTAGGACAAGAATGCTACGAGGATCTCGCGGTCGTCGATTTTACTGGACTTTCCAAGCGATTTTCGTACCACCCGACAAAAAAGGGCCGAAATAGGTATATTCGGGCCAGACGATGGATACGCTTTGAAATCCGACAAGGAACCCGAGACACAGTTTTAAATTTAGGAGAAGAATGCTACAAGGATCTCGCGGTCGTCGATTTCATCTTAACTTTTTGGGCGATTTTCGTACCACCCGAGAAAAATGGGCCAAAATTGGTATTTTCAGGCCGAACGATGGCTAGGTTTTGAAATCCGACACTGAACCCGAGTCACAGTTATAAATTTAGGAGAAGAATGCTACAAGGATCTCGCGGTCGTCGATTTCATCTGGACTTTCCAGCCGATTTTTGAACCACCCGACATAAATGGGTCGAAATCCGTATTTTCGGCCAAGACGATGGCTAGGGTTTGAAATCCGACACAAAACCCGAGACACAGTTATAAAATTAGGAGAAGAATGCTACAAGGATCTCTCAGTCGTCGATTTCATCTGGATTTTTCGGGCGATTTTCGTACCACTAGACAAAAATGGGCCGAAATCGGTGTTTTCGGGGCTGACGATGGCTAGGGTTTGAAATCCGACACGTAACCCAAGACACAGTTATAAATTTAGGAGAAGAATGCTACAAGGATCTCGCGGTCGTTGATTTTATCTGGACTTTTCGGGCGATTTTCGTACCACGCGACAAAAATGAGTCGAAATCGGTATTTTCGGGCAAGACGATGGTTAGGGTTTGAAATCAGACACGGAACCTAAGACACAGTTATAAATTTAGGAGAAGAATGCTACAAGGATCTCGCGGTCGTCGATTTCATCTGGACTTTTCGTGAGGTTTTCGTACCACCCGAAATAAATGGGCCGAAATCGGTATTTTCGGCCCAAACGATGGCTAGGGTTTGAAATCCGACATGGCACCCGAGACACACTTATAAATTTAGGAGAAGAATGCTACAAGGATCTCGCGGTCGTCAATTCCATCTGGACTTTTCAGGCGATTTCGTTCCACCCGACAAAAATGGACCGAAATCGGTATTTTCGGACCAGACGATGGCTAGGGTTTGAAATTTGACTCGAAACTGTAGAAACGGTTATAAAATTAGGAGAAGAATGCTACAAGAATCTCCCGGTCCTCGATTTCATATAGACTTTTCGAGCGATTTTCGTACCGCCCGACAAAAATGGACCTAAATTGTTATTTTTAGACCACATGATGGCTAGGGTTTGAAATTTGACTTAAAACCCAAGACATAGTTATAAATTTAGGAGAAGAATGCTACAAGGATCTCCCGGCCATTGATTTCATCTGGACTTTTCAGGCGATTTTTGTACCACCCGACAAATATGGACCGAAATCGATATTTTCGGACCAAACGATGGCTAGGGTTCGAAATCCGACACGGAACCCGAGACACAGTTATAAATTTAGGAGAAGAACGCTACAAGGATCACCCGATCGTCGATTTCATCTGGACTTTTCGGGCGATTTTCGTAACACGCGACAAAAATGAGCCGAAATCGGTATTTTCGGGCAAGACGATGGCTTGGGTTTGAAATCCGACACGGAACCCGAGACACACTTATAAATTTAGGAGAAGAATGCTACAAGGATCTCGCGGTCGTTGATTTCATCTAGACTTTTCGGGCGATTTTCGTACCACCCAAAATAAATGGGCCGAAATCGATATTTTCGGCCCAAACGATGGCTAGGGTTTGAAATCCGACACAGAACCCGAGACACACTTATAAATTTAGGAGAAGAATGCTACAAGGATCTCGCGGTCTTCAATTTCATCTGGACTTTTCGGGCGATTTTCGTACCACCCGACAAAAATAGACCGAAATCGGTATTTTCGGACCACACGATGCCTAGGGTTTGAAATCCGACATAGAAACCGAGACAAAGTTATAAATTTAGGAGAAGAATGCTACAAGGATCTCGCGGTCGTCGATTTCATCTGGACTTTTCGGGCGATTTTTGTACCACCCAACAAAAATAGACCGAAATCGGTATTGACGGACCAGACGATGGCTAGGGTTTGCAATTTGACTCAAAACCCTATACTCAATTATAAAATTAAGAGAAGAATGCTACAAGGATCTCCCGGTGCTCGATTTCATATAGACTTTTCGAGCGATTTTTGTACCACACGACAAAAATGAACCTAAATCGGTATTTTTGGACCACATGATGGCTAGGGTTTGAAATTTGATTAAAAACCCGAGAAATAGTTATAAATTTAGGAGAAGAATGCTACAAGGATCACCCGGTCGTTGATTTCATCTAGACTTTTCAGGCGATTTTCGTAGCACCCGACAAATATGGACCCAAATCGGTATTTTCGGACCAAACGATGGCTAGGGTTTGAAATCTGACACGGAACTCGAGACACAGTTATAAATTTAGGAGAAGAATCCTACAAGGATCTCGCGGTCTTCAATTTCATCTGGACTTTTCAGGCGATTTTTGTACCACCAGACAAAAATAGACCGAAATCGGTATTTTCGGACCAGACGATGGCTAAGGTTTGAAATCCGACACAGAAACCGAGACAAAGTTATAAATTTAGGAGAAGAATGCTACAAGGATCTCGCGGTCATCGATCTCATCTGGACTTTTCGGGCGATTTTTGTACCACCCAACAAAAATAGACCGAAATCGGTATTGACGGACCAGACGATGGCTAGGGTTTGCAATTTGACTCAAAACCCTAGACTCAATTATAAAATTAAGAGAAGAATGCTACAAGGATCTCCCGGTCCTCGATTTCATATAGACTTTTCGATTGATTTTCGTACCACCCGACAAAAATGGACCTAAATCGGTATTTTCGGACCACATGATGGCTAGGGTTTGAAATTTGATTAAAAACCCGAGACATAGTTATAAATTTAGGAGAAGAATGCTACAAGGATCTCCCGGTCGTTGATTTCATCTGGACTTTTCAGGCGATTTTCGTAGCACCCAACAAATATGGACCCAAATCGGTATTTTCGGACCAAACGATGGCTAGGGTTTGAAATCCGACACGGAACCCGAGACACAGTTATAAATTTAGGAGAAGAATGCTACAAGGATCTCTTGGTTGTCGATTTCGTCTGGACTATTCGGACGATTTTCGTACCACCCTACAAAAATGAACCGAAATCAGTATTTTCGCGCCAGACGATGGTTGGGGTTTGAAATCTGACACAGAACCCGAGACACAATTATAAATTTAGGAAAAGAATGCTAGAAGGATCTCGCGGTCGTCCATTTCCTATGGACATTTTAGGCGATTTTCAAACCACCCGACAAAAATGGGCCGAAATCGGTATTTTATGGCCAGACGATGGCTAGGGTTTGAAATCTTATTTGAAACCCGAGACACAATTATAAATTTAGGAGAAGAATGCTACAATGATCTCTTGGTCATCGATTTCATCTGGACTATTCGGGCAATTTTCGTACCACCCGACAAAAATGGACCGAAATTGGTATTTTCGGGCCACACAATGGCTTGGGTTTGAAATCTGACACGGAATCCGAGATACAGTCATAAATTTAGGAGAAGATTGCTACAAGGATCTCGCGGTTGTCGATTTCATCTGGACTTTTCTAGCGATTTTCGAACCACCCGACAAAAATGGGCCGAAATCGGTATTTTTTGGCCAGACGATGGCTAGGGGTGAACATGGGCGCGGGTCGACCCGCCAACCCGATCACCCAATCCAACCCAACCCGATTTTTACCCGTACCCGATCACTTTCGGGTCCGACCCAACCCAACCCGTTGAAACCCGCTTATATTTGGGTCGGGTAATGGGTTTAACAATTTGAACCCGTCAGCCCGTCGACCCGACCCGGTAACTAGTTATATTTTTTTTAAAAAAAATTGTTTGGCTAGTTCAATAGGGTTTCATTACTCTTCTTCTTATTTAGATTTTCAGCTTCCTTCATCCACTTTCTGCCTATACCTTCTTCAAGACTTTTTTGAAGAATTAGTTATAATAAGATATTATTAACAAGTGATTTTTATATGAATGTTGATGCAAGGTGTTCATGCGTTTAGGCTAAACACTAAACTCGTTTAATTTGTTTTGACATTGTAATCTCGTATATGCCTACTCATAAAATTCATATATAATTTTTGAATTGTCTCTTTCAAATGAGCAATTTAATTTGAGTTAAATACTATTTATTTAAATGTTATATTTTGTCATAGTTTTACGTAATAAATGTATGAACAGAAAGCTTATGCTTATAATGAATTTAGTTTAAATTTTTTACATTTATTAAATACAAATTTTTTTAGTTAAATATTATTCATCTGAGTTAAATACTATTTATGAGCAAAATTGATGCTTATACAAAAGCTTACGATGAATTTAGTTTAAATTTTTTATATTTAAATCTATTAAACATTTTTTTTTAGTATTTTATTTGAAAATAGTAACTATAAACAAATGAATGGTACTTAGTAAACTAAAATGGTTGGTGGATTATGTGTAACCAGTGGCTAATCGTTCTTGTGACATAGGTTGGTCACGGCCACCCAAAATTTTCTCTAATTTTTTTAAAAAACTTCTTATTTTATTTTATTTATAATACTATAATTTGTTAAATAAAAATTAATATAGATTAAAATCAGGTTTATCCTTGTCATTGTGAAAAAACATTTGATAGGGACACATGAATTTTATGCTGTTTTAATGTGTATATTTTATGAGTTGAATTGCGGTTATTTAGTTATGTTGTCGAGATGTATGTTTCAGTCTAATATGTGAAGATAACATACTATATGTGCATTTTTTCTTGTTACATGAATTAATCTAACCAAGTGACACGAAGATTGGTATGTGTAGATCTCATACTTTGATAAACTTGTTAAGTGCTTGTACTTGAAGTTGACATTTTTTAGAATTGATGAATTTTCATATTTTATTGATTTACTGTTATTGAATTTATTTATGTAATTGAAGATTGTTGGATTTATTTTTTTGAGTGAGAGGTTGATGAGTTTTTTTTAAAGAATTGCATAGTTTGATCGAAATTTTTATAGTTTTTAGACATTCAAGTATTAAATATATTTTCATTCAATATGTTTTCCTGTAAAATAAAAAAAGGTTATTATTTATGTATGACCCGCCAACCCAACCCAACCCAACCCGTTCTTGATCGGGTCGGCTCGGGTCGGGTTAAATAAAAAAAATACGGGTTTAGAATTTAACCCAACCCAAAGATAATCGATCGGGTCGGGTCTTGGGTTTTGTCAAAACCCGCCCAACCCAACCCACGTACACCCCTAACGATGGCTAGGGTTTGAAATCTTATTTGAAA
This sequence comes from Cicer chorassanicum, assembly GCA_037974735.1. Taxonomy (NCBI): domain Eukaryota; kingdom Viridiplantae; phylum Streptophyta; class Magnoliopsida; order Fabales; family Fabaceae; genus Cicer; species Cicer chorassanicum. The sequence goes on from JBBPBP010009777.1 coordinate 16,403,542, forward strand.
CCCAAGACACAGTTGTAAATTTACCAGAAGAATGCTACAAGGATCTCGCGGTCGTCGTTTTCATCTGGACTTTTCAGGCGATTTACGTACCACCCGACAAAAATGGGTCGAAATCAGTATTTTCGGGCCAAACGATGGCTAAGGTTTGAAATCTGACACGGAACCTGAGACAGAGTTATAAATTAAGGAGAAGAATGCTACAAGGATCTCGCGGTCGTCGATTTCATCTGGACTTTTCGGGCGATTTTCGTACATCCTACAAAAATGGGCCGAAATCGATATTTTCGGGCCAGACGATGGCTAGGGTTTGAAATCCGACACAGAACCCGAGACATAGTTATAAATTTAGGAGAAGAATGCTATAAGGATCTCGCGGTCGTCGATTTCATCTGGACTTTTCGGGCGATTTTCGTACCACCCGACAAAAATGGGCCGAAATCGGTATTTTCGGGCCAAATGATGGCTAGGGTTTGAAATCCGACACGGAACCCGAGACACAGTTAAAATTTAGGAGATGAATGCCACAAGGATCTCGTGGTCATTGATTTCATCGGGACTATTCGAGCGATTTTCGTACCACCAGACATAAATGGGCCGAAATCGGTATTTCGGCCCTCGCGATGGCTAGGGTTTGAAATGCGACACGGAACCCGAGACACAGTTATAAATTTAGGAGAAGAATGCTAAAAGGTTCTCGCGGTCGTCGATTTCATCTGGACTTTTCGGGCGATTTTTGTACCACCCGACTAAAATGGGCTGAAATTGGTATTTTCGGGTCAGACGATGGCTAGGTTTTGAAATCCGACACAGAAACCGAGACATAGTTATAAATTTAAGAGAAGAATGCTACAAGGATCTCGCAGATGCGATTTCATCTAGACTTTTCGGGCGATTTTTGTACCACCCAACAAAAATAGACCGAAATTGGTATTGACGGACAAGACGATGGCTAGGGTTTGCAATTTGACTCAAAACCCTAGACTCAATTATAAAATTAAGAGAAGAATGCTACAAGGATCTCGCGGTCGTTGATTTCATCTGGACTTTTCGGGTGATTTTCGTACCACCCAAAATAAATGGGCCGAAATCGATATTTTCGGCCCAGACGATGGCTAGGGTTTGAAATCCGACACGGAACCCAAGACACACTTATAAATTTAGGAGAAGAATGCTACAAGGATCTCGCGGTCTTCAATTTCATCTGGACTTTTCAGGCGATTTTTGTACCACCAGACAAAAATAGACCGAAATCGGTATTTTCGGACCAGACGATGGCTAAGGTTTGAAATCCGACACAGAAACCGAGACAAAAGTATAAATTTAGGAGAAGAATGCTACAAGGATCTCACGGTCATCGATTTCATCTGGACTTTTCGGGTGATATTTGTACCACCCAACAAAAATAGACCGAAATCGGTATTGACGGACCAGACGATGGCTAGGGTTTGCAATTTGACTCAAAACCCTAGACTCAATTATAAAATTAAGAGAAGAATGCTACAAGGATCTCCCGGTCCTCGATTTCATATAGACTTTTCGAGCGATTTTCGTACCACCCGAGAAAAATGGACCTAAATCGGTATTTTCGGACCACATGATGGCTAGGGTTTAAAATTTGATTAAAAACCCGAGACATAGTTATAAATTTAGGAGAAGATTGCTACAAGGATCTCGCGGTTGTCGATTTCATCTGGACTTTTCTAGCGATTTTCGAACCACCCGACAAAAATGGGCCGAAATCGGTATTTTTTGGCCAGACGATGGCTAGGGTTTGAAATCTTATTTGAAACCCAAGACACAGTTGTAAATTTAGCAGAAGAATGCTACAAGGATTTCGCGGTCGTCGTTTTCATCTGGACTTTTCAGGCGATTTACGTACCACCCGACAAAAATGGGTCGAAATCAGTATTTTCGGGCCAGACGATGGCTAGGGTTTTGAAATCCGACACGGAACCTGAGACAGAGTTATAAATTAAGGAGAAGAATGCTACAAGGATCTCGCGGTCGTCGATTTCATCTGGACTTTTCCGGCGATTTTCGTACCACCCTACAAAAATGGGCCGAAATCGATATTTTCGGGTCAGACGATGGCTAGGGTTTGAAATCCGACACAGAACCCGAGACATAGTTATAAATTTAGGAGAAGAATGCTATAAGGATCTCGCGGTCGTCGATTTCATCTGGACTTTTCGGGCGATTTTCGTACCACCCGACAAAAATGGGCCGAAATCGGTATTTTCGGCCCTGGCGATGGCTAGGGTTTGAAATGCGACACGGAACCCGAGACACAGTTATAAATTTAGGAGAAGAATACTAAAAGGTTCTCGCGGTCGTCGATTTCATCTGGACTTTTCGGGCGATTTTTGTACCACCCGACTAAAATGGGCTGAAATTGGTATTTTCGGGTCAACCGATGGCTAGGTTTTGAAATCCGACAAAGAAACCGAGACAAAGTTATACATTTATGAGAAGAATGCTACAAGGATCTCGCGGTCGTCGATTTCATCTAGACTTTTCGGGCGATTTTTGTACCACCCAACAAAAATAGACCGAAATCGGTATTGACTAGGGTTTGCAATTTGACTCAAAACCCTAGACTCAATTATAAAATTAAGAGAAGAATGCTACAAGGATCTCCCGGTCCTCGATTTCATATAGACTTTTTGAGCGATTTTTGTACCACCCGACAAAAATGGACCTAAATCGGTATTTTCGGACCACATGATGGCTAGGGTTTGAAATTTGATTAAAAACCCGAGACATAGTTATAAATTTAGGAGAAGAATGCTACAAGGATCTCCCGGTCGTTGATTTCATCTGGACTTTTCAGGCGATTTTCGTAGCACCCGACAAATATGGACCCAAATCGGTATTTTCGGACCAAACGATGGCTAGGGTTTGAAATCCGACACGGAACCCGAGACACAGTTATAAATTTAGGAGAAGAATGCTACAAGGATCTCTTGGTTGTCGATTTCGTCTGGACTATTCGGACGATTTTCGTACCACCCTACAAAAATGGACCGAAATCAGTATTTTCGCGCCAGACGATGGTTGGGGTTTGAAATCTGACACAGAATCCGAGACACAATTATAAATTTAGGAAAAGAATGCTAGAAGGATCTCGCGGTCGTCTATTGCCTATGGACATTTTAGGCGATTTTCGAACCACCCGACAAAAATGGGCCGAAATCGGTATTTTCTGGCCAGACGATGGCTAGGGTTTGAAATCTTATTTGAAACCCGAGACACAGTTATAAATTTAGGAGAAGAATGCTACAATGATCTCTTGGTCATCGATTTCATCTGGACTATCAAGCAATTTTCGTACCACCCGACAAAAATGGACCGAAATCGGTATTTTCGGGCCACACGATGGCTTGGGTTTGAAATCTGACACGGAATCCGAGATACAGTCATAAATTTAGGAGAAGATTGCTACAAGGATCTCGCGGTTGTCGATTTCATCTGGACTTTTCTGTCGATTTTTGAACCACCCGACAAAAATGGGCCGAAATCGGTATTTTTTGGCCAGACGATGGCTAGGGTTTGAAATCTTATTCGAAACCCTAGACACAGTTGTAAATTTAGCAGAAGAATGCTACAAGGATCTCGCGGTCGTCGTTTTCATCTGGACGTTTCAGGCGATTTACGTACCACCCGACAAAAATGGGCCGAAATCAGTATTTTCGGGCCAGACGATGGCTAGGGTTTGAAATCCGACACGGAACCTGAGACAGAGTTATAAATTAAGGAGAAGAATGCTACAAGGATCTCGCGGTCGTCGATTTCATCTGGAGTTTTCGAGCGATTTTCGTACCACCCTACAAAAATGGGCCGAAATCGATATTTTCGATCCAGACGATGGCTAGGGTTTGAAATCCGAGACGGAACCCTAGACATAGTTATAAATTTAGGAGAAGAATGTTATAAGGATCTCGCGGTCGTCGATTTCATCTGGACTTTTCGGGCGGTTTTCGTACCACCCGACAAAAATGGGTCGAAATTGGTATTTTCGGCCCAGACGATGGCTAGGGTTTGAAATCCGACACGGAACCCGAGACACAATTATAAATTTAGGGCAAGAATGCTACAAGGATCACGCGGTTGTCGATTTCATCTGGACTTTTCGGGCAATATTCGTACCACCCGACATAAATGGGCCGAAATCGGTATTTTCGGCCCAGACGATGGCTAGGGTTTGTAATCGGACACAGAACCCGAGACACAGTTATAAATTTAGGAGAAGAATGCTACAAGGATATCGCGGTCGTCGATTTGATCTAGACTTTTCGTGCGATTTTTGTACCACCCGACAAAAATGGACCTAAATCGGTATTTTAGGACCACATGGTGGCTAGGGTTTGAAATTTGACTCAAAACCCAAGACATAGTTATTAATTTAGGAGAAGAATGCTACAAGAATCTCTCGATCATTGATTTCATCTGGACTTTTCAGGCGATCCTCGTACCACCTGACAAAATTAGACCGAAATCGGTATTTTCGGCCCAGCGATGGCTAGGGTTTGAAATCCGACACGGAACCCGAGACACAGTTATAAAATTAGGAGAAGAAATCTACAAGGATCTCCCGGTCTTCGATTTCATATAGACTTTTCGAGCAATTTTCGTACCACCCGACAAAAATGGACCTAAATCGGTATTTTTGGACCACATTATGGCTAGGGTTTGAAATTTGACTCAAAACCCGAGACATAGTTATAAATTTAGGAGATGAATGCTACAAGGATCTCCTAGTCGTCGTTTTCATTTGGACTTTTCAGGCGATTTTCGTACCTCCCGACAAATATGGACCGCAATCGGTATTTTTCGGCCAGACGATGGCTAGGGTTTAAAATCCAACACGGAACCCGAGACACAGTTATAAATTTAGGAGAAGAATGATACAATGATCTCGCGGTCGTCGATGTCATCTGGACTTTTCGGGCGATTTTTGTACCACCCGACAAAATGGACCGAAATCGGTATTTTCAGGCCACACGATGGCTGGGGTTTGAAATCCGACACGGAACCCGAGATACAGTCATAAATTTAGGAGAAGAATGCTACAAGGATATCGCGGTCGTCGATTTCATCTGGACTTTCCTGGCGATTTTCGAACCACCCGACAAAAATGGGCCGAAAGCGGTATTCTCTAGCCAGACGATAGCTTGGGTTTGAAATCTTATTCGACACCCAAAACACAGTTGTAAATTTAGGAGAAGAATGCTACAAGGATCTCGCGGTCGTCGTTTTCATCTGGACTTTTAAGGCGATTTTCGTACCACCCGACAAAAATGGGCCGAAATCAGTATTTTCGGGCCAGACGATGGCTAGGGTTTGAAATCCGACACGGAACCCGAGACAGAGTTATAAATTAAGGAGAAGAATGCTACAAGGATCTCGCGGTCGTCGATTTCATCTGGACTTTTCGGGCGATTTTTGTACCACCTGACAAAAGTAGGCCGAAATCGGTATTTTCGGGCCAGACGATGGCTAGAATTTGAAATCCGACACGGAACCCGAGACTCTGTTATAAATTTAGGAGAAGAAGGCTACAAGGATCTCGCGGTCGTTGATTTCATCTCGACTTTTCGGGCGATTTTCGTACCACCCGACAAAAATGGGCCGAAAGCGGTATTCTCTGGTCAGATGATGGCTTGGGTTTGAAATCTTATTCGACACCCAAGACACAGTTGTAAATTTAGGAGAAGAATGCTACAAGGATCTCGCGGTCGTCGTTTTCATGTGGACTTTTAAGGCGATTTTCGTACCACCCGAAAAAAATGGGCCGAAATCAGTATTTTCGGGCCAGACGATGGCTAGGGTTTAAAATCCGACACGGAACCCGAGACAGAGTTATAAATTTAGGAGAAGAATGCTACAAGGATCTCGCGGTCGTCAATTTCATCTGGACTTTTCGGGCGATTTTCGGGCCAGACGACAAAAATGGGCCGAAATCGGTATTTTCGGCCCAGACGATGGCTAGGATTTGAAATCCGACAAGGAACCCGGGACACAATTATAAATTTAGGAGAAGAATCCAACAAGGTTCTCGCGGTCGTCGATTTCATCTGGACTTTTCGGGCGATTTTCGAACCACTTTACAAAAATGGGCCGAAATTGGTATTTTCGGCCCAGACGATGGCTAGGGTTTGAAATCCGACACGGAACCCGAGATAGAGTTATAAATTTAGGAGAAGAATGCTACAAGGATCTCGCGGTCGTCGATTTCATCTGGACTTTTCGGGCGATTTTCGTACCACCTCACAAAAGTAGGCCGAAATCGGTATTTTCGGGCCAAACGATGGCTAGGCTTTGAAATCTGACACGGAACCCGAGACACAGTTATAAATTTAGGATAAGAATGCTACAAGGATCTCGCGGTCGTTGATTTCATCGGGACTTTTCGGGCGATTTTCGTACCACTCGACAAAAATGGGTCGAAATCTGTATTTTCGGCCAAGACGATGGTTAGAGTTTGAAATCCGATACGGAACCCGAGACACAATTATAAATTTAGGAGAAGAATGCTACAAGGATCTCGCGGTCGTCGATTTCATCTGGACTTTTCGGGCGATTTTCGTACCACCCGACAAAAATGGGCCGAAATCGGTATTTTCAGGCCAAACGATGGCTAGGGTTTGAAATCTGACACAGAACCCGAGACGCAGTTAAAAATTTAGGAGAAGAATGCTACAAGTATCTCGCGGTCGTCTATTTCATCTGGACTTTTCGGGCGATTTTCGTACCACCCGACATAAATGGGTCGAAATCGGTATTTTCGGCCCAGACGATGGCTAGGGTTTGAAATCCGACACGGAACCCGAGACTCAATTATAAATTTAGGAGAAGAATGCTACAAGGATCTCGCGGTTGTCGATTTCATCTGGGTTTTACGGGTGATTTTTGTACCACCCGACAAAAATGGGCCGAAATCGGTATTTTCGGGCCAAAAGATGGCTAGGGTTTGAAATCCGACACGGAAACTGAGACAAAGTTATAAAATTAGGAGAAGAGTCCTACCAGGTTCTCGCGGTCGTCGATTTCATCTGAACTTTTCGGGTGATTTTCGTACCACCCGACGAAAATGGGCCGAAATCGGTATTTTCGGGCCTAACGATAGCTAGGGTTTGAAATCCGACACAGAACCCGAGACACAGTTATAAATTTAGGAGAAGAATGCTACAAGGATCTTGCGGTCGTCTATTTCATCTGGACTTTTCGGGCAATTTTCGTACCACTCGACAAAAATGGGCCGAAATCGGTATTTTCGTGTCAGCCGATGGCTAGGGTTTGAAATCCGACACGGAACCCAAGACAGAGTTATAAATTTATGAGAAGAATGCTACAAGGATCTCGCGGTCGTCGATTTCATCTGGACTTTTCGGGCGATTTTCGTACCACCCGACAAAAAAAGGCTGAAATCGGTATTTTCGGGCCACGCGATGGCTAGGGTTTGAAATCTGACACGGAACCCGAGACACAGTTACAAATTTAGGATAAGAATGCTACAAGGATCTCGCGATCGTTGATTTCATCTGGACTTTTGGGGCGATTTTCGTACCACTCGACAAAAATGGGCCGAAATCTGTATTTTCAACCAAGACGATGGCTAGGGTTTGAAATTCTACACGGAACTCGAGACACAATTACAAATTTAGGAGAAGAATGCTACAATGATCTCGCGGTCGTCGATTTCATCTGACTTTTCGGGCGATTTTCGTACCACCCAACATAAATGGGCCGAAATCGGTATTTTCGGGCCAAACGATGGCTAGGGTTTGAAATCCGACACGGAACCCGAGACACAGTTATAAATCTAGGAGAAGAATACTACAAGGATCTCGCGGTCGTCTATTTCATTTGGACTTTTCGGGCAATTTTCGAACCACCTGACATAATTGGGCCGAAATCGGTATTTTCGGCCCAGTTGATGGCTAGGGTTTGAAATCCGTCACAGAACCTGGGACATAGTTATAAATTTAGGAGAAGAATCCAACAAGGTTCTCGCTGTCGTCGATTTCATCTGGACTTTACGGGTGATTTTCGTACCACCCGACAAAAATGGGCCGAAATCGGTATTTTCGTGTCAGCCGATGGCTAGGGTTTGAAATCTGACACGGAACCCAAGACAGAGTTATAAATTTATGAGAAGAATGCTACAAGGATCTCGCGGTCGTCGATTTCATCTGGACTTTTCGGGCGATTTTCGTACCACCCGACAAAAAAAGGCTGAAATCGGTATTTTCGGGCCACGCGATGGCTAGGGTTTGAAATCTGACACGGAACCCGAGACACAGTTACAAATTTAGGATAAGAATGCTACAAGGATCTCGTGATCGTTGATTTCATCTGTACTTTTGGGGCGATTTTCGTACCACTCGACAAAAATGGGCCGAAATCTGTATTTTCAACAAAGACGATGGCTAGGGTTTGAAATTCTACACGGAACTCGAGACACAATTACAAATTTAGGAGAAGAATGCTACAATGATCTCGCGGTCGTCGATTTCATCTGACTTTTCGGGCGATTTTCGTATCACCCAACATAAATGGGCCGAAATCGGTATTTTCGGGCCAAACGATGGCTAGGGTTTGAAATCCGACACGGAACCCGAGACACAGTTATAAATCTAGGAGAAGAATACTACAAGGATCTCGCGGTCATCTATTTCATTTGGACTTTTCGGGCAATTTTCGAACCACCTGACATAAATGGGCCGAAATCGGTATTTTCCGCCCAGTTGATGGCTAGGGTTTGAAATCCGACACAGAACCTGGGACATAGTTATAAATTTAGGAGAAGAATCCAACAAGGTTCTCGCTGTCGTCGATTTCATCTGGACTTTACGGGTGATTTTCGTACCACCCGACAAAAATGGGCCGAAATCGGTATTTTCGGGCCAAACGATGGCTAGGGTTTGAAATCTGACACAGAACCCGAGACACAGTTAAAAATTTAGGAGAGGAATGATACAAGTATCTCGCGGTCGTCTATTTCATCTGGACTTTTCGGGCGATTTTCGTACCACTCGACAAAAATGGGCCGAAATGAGTATTTTCGGACCACACGATGGCTAGGGTTTGAAATCTCACACTGAACCCGAGACACAGTTATAAATTTAGGATAATAATGCTACAAGGTTCTCGCGGTCGTTGATTTCATCTGGACTTTTCGGGCGATTTTCGTACCACTCGACAAAAATGGGCCGAAATCTGTATTTTCGGCCCAGACGATGGCTAGGGTTTGAAATTCGACACGGAAACCGAGACACAATTATAAATTTAGGAGAAGAATGCTAAAAGGATCTTGCGGTCGTCGATTTCATCAGGACTTTTTGGGCGATTTTCGTACCACTCGACTTAAATGGGCCGAAATCGATATTTTCGGCCAGACGATGGCTAAGGTTTGAAATCCGACACGAAACCCGAGACACAATTATAAATTTAGGAGAAGAATGCTACAAGGATCTCATGGTCGTCGATTTCATCTGGACTTTTTGGGCGATTTTCGTACCACCAGACATAAATGGGCCGAAATCGGTATTTTCGGCCCAGAAGATGGCTAGGGTTTGAAATCCGACACGGAACCCGGGACACAGTTATAAATTTAGGAGAAGAATCCTACAAGGTTCTCGCGGTCGTCGATTTCATCTGGACTTTTCGGACGATTTTCGTACCACCCGACAAAAATGAGCTGAAATCGGTATTTTCGGCCCAGACGATGGCTAGGGTTTGAAATCCGACATGGAACCCGAGACTCAATTATAAATTTAGGAGAAGAATACTACAAGGATCTCGCGGTCGTGGATTTCATCTGTACTTTTCGGGCGATTTTCGTACCACCCGACAAAAATGGGCCGAAATCGGTATTTTGGGTCAGACAATGGCTATGGTTTGAAATCCGACACGGAAACCGAGACAAAGTTATAAATTTAGGAGAAGAATGCTACAAGGATCTCGCGGTCGTCGATTTTATCTGGACTTTTCGGGCGATTTTAGTACCACATGACAAAAATGGGCCGGAATCGGTATATTCGGGCTAGACGATGGCTAGGGTTTGAAATCCGACACTGAACCCGAGACACAGTTATAAATTTAGGAGAAGAATGCTACAAGGATCTCGCGGTCGTCTATTTCATTTGGACTTTTCGGGCGATTTTCGTACAAACCGACATAAATAGGGCGTAATCGGTATTTTCGGCCTAGACGATGGCTAGGGTTTGAATACGACACGGAACTCGGGACACAGTTATAAATTTAGGAGAAGAATCCTACAAGGTTCTCGCTGTCGTCGATTTCATCTGGACTTTACGGGGGATTTTCGTACCACCCGACAAAAATGGGCCGAAATCGGTATTTTCGGGCCAAACGATGGCTAGGGTTTGAAATCTGACACAGAACCCGAGACACAGTTAAAAATTTAGGAGAGGAATGATACAAGTATCTCGCGGTCGTCTATTTCATCTGGACTTTTCGGGCGATTTTCGTACCACTCGACAAAAATGGGCCGAAATGAGTATTTTCGGACCACACGATGGCTAGGGTTTGAAATCTCACACTGAACCCGAGACACAGTTATAAATTTAGGATAATAATGCTACAAGGTTCTCGCGGTCGTTGATTTCATCTGGACTTTTCGGGAGATTTTCGTACCACTCGACAAAAATGGGCCGAAATCTGTATTTTCGGCCCAGACGATGGCTAGGGTTTGAAATTCGACACGGAACCCGAGACACAATTATAAATTTAGGAGAAGAATGCTAAAAGGATCTTGCGGTCGTCGATTTCATCTGGACTTTTTGGGCGATTTTCGTACCACTCGACTTAAATGGGCCGAAATCGATATTTTCGGCCAGACGATGGCTAAGGTTTGAAATCCGACACGAAACCCGAGACACAATTATAAATTTAGGAGAAGAATGCTACAAGGATCTCATGGTCGTCGATTTCATCTGGACTTTTTGGGCGATTTTCGTACCACCAGACATAAATGGGCCGAAATCGGTATTTTTGGCCCAGAAGATGGCTAGGGTTTGAAATCCGACACGGAACCCGGGACACAGTTATAAATTTAGGAGAAGAATGCTACAAGTATCTCGCGGTCGTCAATTTCATCTGGACTTTTCGGGCGATTTTCGTACCAACCGACATAAATGGGCCGAAATCGGTGTTTTCGGCCCAAACGATTGCTAGGGTTTGAAATCCGACATGGAACCCGAGACTCAATTATAAATTTAGGAGAAGAATACTACAAGGATCTCGCGGTCCTCGATTTTAGTACCACATGACAAAAATGGGCTGAAATCGGTATTTTCGGGCCAAACGATGGCTAGGGTTTGAAATCCGACACAGAACCCGAGACACAGTTATAAATTTAGGAGAAGAATGCTACAAGGATCTCGCGAACGTCTATTTCATCTGGACTTTTCGGGCGATTTTCGTACCACCCGACATAAATGGGGCGAAATCGGTATTTTCAGCCTAGACGATGGCTAGGGTTTGAAATCCGACACGGAACCCGAGACTCAAATATAAATTTAGGAGAAGAATACGACAAGGTTCTCGCGGTCGTCGTTTCATCTGGACTTTTCGGGTGATTTTCGTACCACCCGACAAAAATGGGCCGAAATCGGTATTTTCGGGCCAAACGATGGCTAGGGTTCGAAATCCGACACAGAACCCGAGACACAGTTATAAATTTAGGAGAAGAATGCTACAAGGATCTCGTGGTCGTCTATTTCATCTGGACTTTTCGGGCAATTTTCGTACCACCCGACATAAATGGGCCGAAATCGGTATTTTCGGCCTAGACGATGGATAGGGTTTGAAATCCGACACGAAACCCGGGACACAGTTATAAATTTAGGAGAAGAATCCTACAAGGTTCTCGCGGTTGTCGATTTCATCTGGATTTTTCGGGTGATTTTTGTACCACCCGACAAAAATGGGCCGAAATCGGTATTTTCGGGCCAAAAGATGGCTAGGGTTTGAAATCCGACACGGAAACTGAAACAAAGTTATAAAATTAGGAGAAGAATCCTACCAGGTTCTCGCGGTCGTCGATTTCATCTGAACTTTTCGGGTGATTTTCGTACCACCCGACGAAAATGGGCCGAAATCGGTATTTTCGGGCCTAACGATGGCTAGGGTTTGAAATCCGACACAAAACCCGAGACACAGTTATAAATTTAGGAGAAGAATGCTACAAGGATCTTGCGGTCGTCTATTTCATCTGGACTTTTCGGGCAATTTTCGTACCACCCGACAAAAATGGGCCGAAATCGGTATTTTCGTGTCAGACGATGGCTAGGGTTTTAAATCCGACACGGAACCCAAGACAGAGTTATAAATTTATGAGAAGAATGCTACAAGGATCTCGCGGTCGTCGATTTCATCTGGACTTTTCGGGCGATTTTCGTACCACCCGACAAAAAAAGGCTGAAATCGGTATTTTCGGGCCACGCGATGGCTAGGGTTTTAAATCTGACACGGAACCCGAGACATAGTTACAAATTTAGGATAAGAATGCTACAAGGATCTCGCGATCGTCGATTTCATCTGGACTTTTCGGGCGATTTTCGTACCACCCGATATAAAAGGGCTGAAATCGGTATTTTCGGCACAGACGATGGCTAGGGTTTGAAATCCAACACGGAACCCGGGACATAGTTATAAATTTAGGAGAAGAATGCTACAAGATTCTCGCGGTCGTCGATTTCATCTGGACTTTTCAGGCGAGTTTCGTACCACCCGACAAAAATGGGCCGAAATCGGTATTTTCGGGCCAGACGATGGCTAGGGTTTGAAATCTGACACGGAACCCGAGACACAGATATAAATTTAGGAGAAGAATGCTACAGGATCTCGCGGTCGTCGATTACTTCTGGACTTTTCGGGCGATTTTCGTACCACCCGACAAAAATTGGCCGAAATCTGTATTTTTGGGCCCAGACGATGGCTAGGGTTTGAAATCCGACACTGAACCAGAGACACAGTTATAAATTTAGGAGAAGAATGCTACAAGGATCTCGTGATCGTCGATTTCATCTAGACTTTTCGGGCGATTTTCGTACCACCCGACAAAAATGGGCCGAAATCGGTATTTTTGGGTCAGACGATGGCTAGGGTTTGAAATCCGACACGGAAACCGAGACACCGTTGTAAATTTAGGAGAAGTACGCTACAAGGTTCTCGCGGTTGCGATATCATCTGGACTTTTCGGGCGATTTTCGTACCACCCGGCAAAAATGGAGCGAAATCGGCATTTTCGGACCAGACGATTGCTAGGGTTTGAAATCCGACACAGAACCCGAGACTCAGTTATAAATTTAGGAGAAGAATGCTACAAGGATCTCGCGATCGTCGATTTCATCTGGACATTTCGGGTGATTTTCGTACCACCCGATAAGAATGGGCCGAATTCGGTATTTTCGGGCCAGACGATGGCTAGGGTTTGAAATCTGACACGGAACCCGAGACACAGTTATAAATTTAGGAGAAGAATGCTACAAGGATCTCTTGGTCGTCGATTTCATCTGGACTATTCGGGCGATTTTCGTACCACCCGACAAACAAAAATAGACCGAATTCGGTATTTTCGGACCAGAGGATGGCTAGGGTTTGAAATCTTATTCTGAACCCGAGACACAGTTGTAAATTAAGGAGAAGAATGCTACAATGATCTCCTGGTCCTCGATTTCATCTGATCTTTTCGGCGATATTCGTACCACCCCGACAAAAATGGGCCTCAATCGGTATTTTCGGGCCAGACGATGGCTAGGGTTTGAAATCCGACAAGGAACCCGAGACACAGTTTTAAATTTAGGAGAAGAATGCTACAAGTATCTCTCGGTCGTCGATTTCATCTGGAATTTTCGGGCGATTTTCGTACCACCCGAGAAATAAGGACCGAAATCGGTATTTTCGGACCAGACAATGGCTAGGGTTTGAAATCTTATTTGAAACACGAGACACCGTAGTTAATTTAGGATAGGAATGCTAAAACGATCTCCCGGTCCTCGATTTCATCTGATCTTTTTGGGCGATATTCATACCACCCGGCAAAAATGGAGCGAAATCGACATTTTCGGACCAGACGATGGCTAGGGTTTGAAATTTGACTCGAAACCCGAGACACATTAAAAAATTACGGAGAAGAATGCTACAAGGATCTCCCAGTCATCGATTTCATCTGGACTTTTCGGGTGATTTTTGAACCACCCGACTAAAATGGACCGAAATCGGTATTTTCGGACCAGACGATGGCTAGGGTTTGAATTTTGACTCGAAACCCGTGACCGAGTTATAAGTTTAGGAGATGAATGCTACAGGGATCTCCCGGTCCTCGATTTCATATAGACTTTTCGAGCGGTTTTCGTACCCCCCGACAAAAAATGGACCTAAATCAGTATGTTTGGACCACACGACGGCTAGGGTTTGAAATTGGACTCAAAACTTTAGACACAATAATAAATTTAGGAGAAGAATGCTACAAGGATCTCCCGGTCATCGATTTCATCTGGACTTTTCAGGTGATTTTCGTAGCACCCGACAAAAATGGATCGAAATTGGTATTTTCGGACCAGACGATGGCTAAGGTTTGAAATTAAGGAGAAGAATGCTACAAGGATCTCCCGGTCATCGATTTCATCTGGACTTTTCGGGCGATTTTCGTACCACCCGACAAATATGGACCGAAATCGGTATTTTCGGACCAAACGATGCCTTGGGTTTGAAATCTTATTCGAAACCGGAAACACAATTGTAAATTTAGGAGAAGAATGCTACAACGATCTCTTGGCCCTCGATTTCATCTGATCTTTGCGAGCGATTTTCGTACCACCCGACAAAAATGGACCGAAATCGGTATTTTCGGACCAGATGATGGCTATGGTTTAAAATTCGACTCGAATACCGAGACTAAGTTATACATTTAGGAGAATAATGCAACAAGGATCTCCAGGTTCTCGATTTCATCTGGACTTTTTTGGCGATTTAAGTAAGACCCGACAAAAATGGACCGAAATTGGTATTTTCGGACCAGACGATGGCTAGGGTTTGAAATCTTATTCAGATCCCGAGACATAGTTATAAATTTAGGAGAAGAATGCCCCAAGGATCTTTCGATCCTCGATTTCATCTAGACTTTTCAGGCGCTTTTCGTACCAACAGAAAAATTTAGGAGAAAAAGTGCTACAAGGATCTCCCAGTCATCGATTTCATCTGTACTTTTCGTGCAATTTTTGTTCCACCCGACAAATATGGACCGAAATCGGTATTTTTGGACCAGAAGATGGCTAGGATTTGAAATCTTATTCAGAACCAGAGACACATTTGTAAATTTAGGAGAAGAATGCTATAAAGATCTCCAGGTCCTCGATTTCATCTGATCTTTTCGGGCGATTTTCGTACCACCCGAGGAATAAATTTAGGAGAAGAATGCTACAAGGATCGAGCGGTCGTCGATTTCATCTTGACTTTTCGGGCAATTTTCGTACCGCCCGATATAAATGGGCCGAAATCGGTATTTTCGGCCCAGACGATGGCTAGGATTTGAAATCCGACACGGGACACAGTTATAAATTTAGGAATGAATGCTACAAGGTTCTCGCGGTCGTCAATTTCATCTGGACTTTTCGGGCGATTTTCGTACCACCCGACAAAAATGGGCCAAAATCGGTATTTTCGAGCCATACGATGGCTAGGGTTTGAAATCCAACACGGAACCCGAGACACATTTATAAATTTAGGAGAAGAATGCTACAACGATATCGCAGTCGTCGATTTCATTTGGACTTTTCGGGCGATTTTCGTACCACCCGACAAAAATAAGTCGAAATCGGTATTTTCGGGCCAGACGATGGCTTGGGTTTGAAATCTGACACGGAACCCGAGACACAATTATAAATTTAGGAGAAGAATGCTACAAGGATCTCGCGGTCGTCGATTTCATCTGAACTTTTCGGGCGATTTTCGTACCACCCGACAAACAAAAATGGACCGAAATCAATATTTTAGGGTCAAATGATGGCAGGGGTTTTGAAATCCGACACGGAACCCGAGACAGAGTTATAAATTTAGGAGAAGAATGCTACAAGGATCTTGTGGTCGTCGATTTCATCTAGACTTTTTGGGCGATTTTCGTACCACCCGACAAATAAGGACCGATATCGGTATTTTCGGATCAGACGATGGCTAGGGTTTGAAATCTTATTCGAAACCCGCGACACAGTTGTAAATTTAGGAGAAGAATGCTACAACGATCTCCCAGTCCTCGATTTCAACTGATCTTTTCAGGTGATTTTCGTATCACCCGACAAAAATGGACCGAAATCGGTATTTTCGAACCAGACGATGGCTAGGGTTTGAAATCTTATTCAGATCCCGAGACATAGTTATAAATTTAGGAGAAGAATGCTACAATGATCTCCCGGTCCTCGATTTCATCTGATCTTTTCGGGCAATTTTCGTACAACCCGACAAAAATGGACCAAAATCGTTATTTTCGGACAAGACGATTGCTAGGGTTTGAAATTTAACTCGAAACCTGAGACACAGTTATAAATTTAGGAGAAGAATGCTACAAGGATCTCCCGATCCTCGATTTCATATAGACTTTTCGAGTGATTTTCATACCACCCGACAAAAATGGACCTAAATCGGTATTTTTGGACCACGAGATGGCTAGGGTTTGAAATTTGACTCAAAACCCGAGACATAGTTATAAATTTAGGAGAAGAATGCTACAAGGATCTCCCGGTCATCGATTTCATATAGACTTTTCGAGCGATTTTCGTACCACCCGACAAATATTGACTGAAATCGGCATTTTCGGACCTAACGATGGCTAGGGTTTGAAATTCAACTCGGAACTCGAGACACAGTTTTAAATTTAGGAGAAGAATGATACAAGGATCTCTTGGTCATCGATTTCATCAGGACTATTCGGGCGATTTTTGTACCACCCGACAAAAATGGATCGAAATCCGTATTTTCTAGCCAAACGATGGCTGGGGTTTTGAAATCCGACACGGTTGTAAATTTACAAGAATGTTACAAGGATCTCGTGGTTGTCAATTTCATCTGGACTTTTCGGGCAATTTTTGAACCACCTAACAAAAATGGGCTGCAATCGGTATTTTTGGGGCAGACGATGGCTAGGGTTTGAAATGTTATTCGAAACCCGAGACACAGTTGTAAATTTACGAGAAAAATGCTACAACGATCTCCCGGTCCTCGATTTCATCTGATCTTTTCGGGCAATATTTGTACCACCCCGACAAAAATGGGTCGAAATCGGTATTATCGGGCCAGACGATGGCTAGGGTTTGAAATCCGCCATGGAACCCGAGACACAATTATAAATTTAGGAGTAGAATGCTACAAGACTTTCTGGGTGATTTTCGTACACCCCGACAAAAATGGGCCGAAATCGGTATTTTCAGACCAGACGATGCCTAGGGTTTGAAATCTTATTTGAAACCCGCGACACAGTTGTAAATTTAGGAAAAGAATTCTAAAACAATCTCCCAGTCCTCGATTTTATCTAATCTTTTCAGGTGATTTTCGTACCACCCGACAAAAATGGATCGAAATCGGTATTTTCGGACCAAACGATGGCTAGGGTTTGAAATTTGACTCAAAACCCGAGACACAGTTATAAATTTAGGAGAAGAATGCTACAAGGATCTCCCGGTCATCGATTTCATCTGGACTTTTCGGGCGATTTTCGTACCACGCGACAAATATTGACCGAATTCGGTATTTTCGGACCAAACGATGCCTAGGGTGTGAAATCTTATTCGGAACCCGAGACACAGTTGTAAATTAAGGAGAAGAATGCTACAACGATCTCCCGAACCTCGATTTCATCTGATCTTTTCGGGCGATTTTCATACCACCCGACAAAAATGGACCGAAATCAGTATTTTCGGACCAGATGATGGCTAGGGTTTGAAATTTAACTCGAAACCCGAGACACAGTTATACATTTAGGAGAATAATTCAACAAGGATCTCCAGGTTCTCGATTTCATCTGGACTTTTTAGGCGATTTTAGTAAGACCCGACAAAAATGGACCGAAATTGGTATTTTCGGACCAGACGATGCCTAGGGTTTGAAATCTTATTCAGATCCCGAGACACAGTTATATATTTAGGAGAAGAATGCCCTAAGGATATCCCGGTCCTCGATTTCATCTGGACTTTTCGGGCGATTTTCGTACCAACAGAAAAAAATGGACCGAAATCGGTATCTTCGGACCAGACGATGGCTAGGTTTTGAAATCTTATTCAGAACCCGAGACACAGTTATAAATTTAAGAAAAAAAGTGCTACAAGGATCCCCCGGTTATCGATTTCATCTGGATTTTTCGTGCAATTTTTGTTCCACCTGACAAATATGGACCGAAATCGGTATTTTTGGACCAGAAGATGGCTAGGATTTGAAATCTTATTCGGAACCCGAGACACATTTGTAAATTTAGGAGAAGAATGCTACAACAATCACCAAGTCCTCGATTTCATCTGATCTTTTCGGGCGATTTTCGTACCACCTGAGAAAAATGGACCGAAATCGGTATTTTCGGACCAGACGATGGCTAGGGTTTGAAATTTGACTCGAAACCCGAGACACAATTAGAAATTTAGGAGAAGAATGCTACAAGCATCTCCCGGTCCTCGATTTCATCTAGACTTTCCGGCCGATTTTCGTACCACCAGTAAAAAATGGACTGAAATCGGTATCTTAGGACCAGACATTGGCTAGGGTTTGAAAACTTATTCGGAAGAATGCTACAACGATCTTTTCGGGCGATTTTCGTACCACCCGACAAAAATGGACCGAAATCGGTATTTTTGGACCAGATTATGGCTAGGGTTTCAAATTTGACTCGAAACCTGAGACACAGATATACATTTAGAAGAATAATGCAACATGGATCTCTCGGTCCTTGATTTCATCTGGACTAGTTGGGCGATTTTAGTAAGACCTGACAAAAATGGACCGAAATTGGTATTTCCGTACAAGACGATGGCTAGGGTTTGAAATCTTATTCGGAACCCGAGACACAGTTATAAATTTAGGAGAAAAAGTGTTACAAGGATCTCCTGGTCATCGATTTCATCTAGACTTTTCGTGCAATTTTTGTACAACCCTACAAATATGGACCGAAATCGGTATTTTCGGACCAGAAGATGGCTAGGGTTTGAAATCTTATTCGAAACCCGAAACACAGTTGTAAATTTAGGAGAAGAATGCTACAACGATCTCTTGGATATCGATTTCATCTGCATTTTCGGGCGATTTTCGTACCACGCGACAAATATGGACTGAAATCGGAATTTTCGGACCAGACGATGGCTAGGGTTTGAAATTTTATTCGAAACCCAAGACACAGTTGTAAATTTAGGAGAAGAATGCTACAACGATCTCCCGGTCCTCAATTTCATCTGATATTTTCAGGCGATTTTCGTACCACCCGACAAAAATGGACCGAAATCAATGTTTTTGGACCAGACAATGGCTAGGGTTTGAAATTTTACTCGAAACCCGTGACACAGTTATACATTTAGGAGAATAATGCTACAAGGATCTCCCGGTCCTCGATTTCATATTGGCTTTTCGAGAGATTTTCGTACAACTCGACAAAAATGGACCTAAATCGGTATTTTTGGACCAGATGATGGCTAGGGTTTGAAATTTGACTCAAAACTCGAGACACAGTTATAAATTTAGTAGAAGAATGCTAGAAGGATCTCTCAGTCATCGATTTCATTTGGACTTTTCGGGCGATTTTCGTATCACCCGACAAATATTGATCGAAATCAGTATTTTCGGACCGAACAATGCATAGGGTTTGAAATCTTATTCAGAACCCGAGACACAGTTGTAAAATTTGGAGAATAATGCTACAAGGATCTCCCGATCCTCGATTTCATCTTGACTTAATCGGCGATTTTCGTAAGACTCGACAAAAATGGACCGAAATTGGTATCTTCGGACCAAACGATGGCTAGGGTTAGATATCTTATTCGGAACCCGAACATAGTTATAAATTTAAGAGAAGAATGCAACAATGATCTCCCGGTCCTCAATTTCATCTGATCTTTACGGGCGATTTTCGTACCACCCGATAAAAATGGACCAAAATCGGTATTTTCGGACCAAACGATGGCTAGGGTTTGAATTTTGACTCGAAACCCGAGACACAATTATAAATTTAGGGGAAAAATGCTACAAGGATCTCCCGGTCCTCGATTTCATATAGACTTTTCGAGCGATTTTCGTACCACCCGACAAAAATGGACCTAAATCGGTATTTTTGGACCAGACGATGGCTTGGGTTTGAAATTAGACTCAAAACCCGAGACACAGTCATAAATTTAGGAGAAGAATGCTACAAAGATCTCCCGGTCCTCGATTTCATCGGGACTTTTCGGGCGATTTTCGTACCACCCGACAAAAATGGACCGAAATCTATATTTTCAGACCAGACGATGGCTAGGGTTTGAAATTTGACTCAAAACCCAAGACACAGTTATAAATTTAGGAGAAGAATGCTACAATGATCTCCCGGTTGTCGTTTTCATCTAGACTTTTCGGGCGATTTTCGAACCACCTGACAAAAATGTGCCGAAATCGGTATTTTTGGACCAGACGATGCATAGGATTTGAAATCTGACCTGAAACCCGAAACACAGTCATAAATTTAAGAGAAGAATGCTACAAGGATCTCCCGGTCATCGATTTCATCTGGACTTTTCGGGCGATTTTCGTACCACACGACAAATATGGACCGAAATTAGTATATTCATACCAAACGATGCCTAGGGTTTGAAATCTAATTCGGAACCCGAGACACAGTTGTTAATTTAGGAGAAGAATGCTACAACGATCTCCCGGTCCTCGATTAGATCTGATCTTTTCAGGCGATTTTCGTACAACCCGACAAAAATGGACCGAAATCGGTATATTCGGACCAGACGATGGCTAGGGTTTGAAATCTTATTCGGAACCCGAGACACAGTTATAAATTTAAGAGAAGAATGCTACAATGATCTCCCAACCCTCAATTTCATATGATCTTTTCGGGCGATTTTCGTACCATCCGACAAAAATGGACCGAAATCGGTATTTTCGGACCAGACAATAGCTAGGGTTTCAAATTTGACTCGAAACCTGAGACACTGTTATAAATTTAGGAGAAAAATGCTACAAGGATCTCCCAGTCCTCGATTTCATATAGACTTTTCGAGCGATTTTCGTACCACCCGACAAAAATGGACCTAAATCGGTATTTTTGGACTAGACGATGGCTAGGGTTTGAAATTAGACTCAAAACCCGAAACACAGTCATAAATTTAGAAGAAGAATGCTACAACGATCTCCCGGTCCTGGATTTCATCTGGACTTTTCGGGCGATTTTCGTACCACACGACAAAAATGGACCGAAATCAATATTTTCAGACCAGACGATCGCTAAGGTTTGAAATTTGACTCAAAACCCAAGACACAGTTATAAATTTTGGAGAAGAATGCTACAAGGATCTCCTGGTCGTCGATTTCATCTAAACTTTTCGCGCGATTTTTGAACCACCCGACAAAAATGGGCCGAAATTGGTATTTTCTAGCTAGAGGATGGCTAGAGTTTGAAATCTTATTCACACCCCGAGACACAGTTGTAAATTAAGGAGAAGAATGCTAAAACGATCTCCCGTTACTCGATTTCATCTGATCTTTTCGGGTGATTTTCGGACCAGACAATTGCTAGGGTTTGAAATTTGACTCGAAACCCGAGAAACATTTATACATTTAGGAGAATAATGCTACAAGGATCTCCTGGTCCTTGATTTCATCTGGACTTTTTCGGTGATTTTCGTAAGACTAGACAAAAATAGACTTAAATTGGTATATTTGGACCAGACGATGGCAAGGGTTTGAAATCTTATTCAGAACCCGAGACACAGTTATAAATTTCAGAGAAGAATGCTACAATGATCTCCCGGTCCTCAATTTCATTTGATCTTTTCGGGCGATTTTCGTACCACCCGACAAAAATGGACCGAAATCGGTATTTTCCGACCAAACGATGGCTAGGGTTTGAAATTTGACTCAAAACCCGAGACACAGTTATAAATTTAGGAGAAGAATGCTACAAGGATCTCCCGGTCATCGATTTCATTTATACTTTTCGGGCGATTTTCATACCACCCGACAAATATGGACCGAAATCAGTATTTTCGGACCAAACGATGCCTAGGGTTTGAAATCTTATTTGGAACCCGAGACACAAATGTAAATTTAGGAGAAGAATACTAAAACGATCACCCGTTTCTCGATTTCGTCTGATCTTTTCGGGCGATTTTCGTACAACCCAACAAAAATGGACCGATATCGGTATTTTAAGACCAGACGATCGCTAGGGTTTGAAATTTGACTTGAAACCCGAGACACAGTTATACATTTAAGAGAATAATGCTACAAGGATCTCCCGGTCCTAAATTTCATCTGATCTTTTCGGGCGATTTTCGTACCACCCGACAAAAATAGACCGAAATCGGTATTTTCGGACCAGACGATGGCTAGGGTTTGAAATTTGACTCGAAACACAAGAAACAGTTATAAATTTAGGAAAAGAATGCCACAAGGATCTCCCTGTCCTCGATTTCATATAGACTTTTTGAGCGATTTTCGTTTCACTCGACAAAAATGGACCTAAATCGGTATTTTTGGACCAGATGATGGCTAAGGTTTAAAATTTGACTCAAAACCCGAGACACAGTTATAAATTTAGGAGAAGAATGCCACAAGGATCTCCCGGTCATTGATTTCATCTGGACTTTTCGGGCGATTTTCGTACCACCCGACAAATATGGACCGAAATCAATATTTTCAGACCAAAAGATGCCTAGGGTTTGAAATCTTATTCGGAACCCGAGACACAGTTTTATATTTTGGAGAAGAATGCTACAACGATCTCCTAGTCCTCGATTTCATCTGATCTTTTCAGCCGATTTTCGTACCACCCGACAAAAATGGACCGAAATTGGTATTTTCGGACCAGACGATGGCTAGGGTTTGAAATTTTATTCGGAACCCGAGTCACAGTTATAAATTTAGGAGAAGAATGCTACAATGATCTCCCGGTCCTCGATTTCATCTCATCTTTTCAGGCGATTTTCGTACCACCTGATAAAATGGACCGAAATCGGTATTTTCGGACCAGACGATGGCTAGGGTTTGAAAACTAACTCGAAACCCGAGACAGAGTTATAAATTTAGGAGAAGAATGCTACAAGGATCTCCCGGTCCTCGATTTCATATAGACCTTTCGAGCGATTTTCGTACCATTCAACAAAAATGGACCTAAATCGGTATTTTTGGACTTGACAATGGCTAGGGTTTGAAATTTGAATCAAAACCCGAGACACAGTTATAAATTTAGGAGAAGAATGCTACAAGGATCTCCCGGTCATCGATTTCATCTGGACTTTTCGGGCGATTTTTGTACCACCCGACAAATATGGACCGAAATCGGTATTTTCAGAAGACACGATGGCTAGGGTTTGAAATCTAACCCGGAACCCATAACACAGTCATAATTTTAGGAAAAGAATGCTTCAAGGATCTCCCGGTCCTTGATTTCATCATGACTTTTCGTGCGATATTTGTACCACATGACAAAATTGGACAGAAATCGGTATATTGATTCTAGACGATGGCTAGGGTTTGAAATCTAACTAGAACCTGAAACACAATCATAAGTTTAGGAGAAAAATGCTACAAGGATCTATCAGTCCTCGATTTCATCCGGACTATTCAAGCGATTTCCATACCACCAGACAAAAATGGACAAAATCGGTATTTTCGGACCAGACGATGGCTAGGATTTGAAATCAGACCCGGAACCCAAAACAACACAAATTTAGGAGAAGAATACCTCAAGGATATTCCGGTCCACGACTTCATCTAGACTTTTCGGGCGATTTTCGTACCACCCGACAAAAATGGACCTAAATTGGTATTTTTGGACCAGACGATGCATAGGATTTGAAATCTGACCTGAAACCCGAAACACAGTCATAAATTTAAGATAAGAATGCTACAAGGATCTCCCGGTCCTCGATTTCATATGCACTTTTCGGGCGATTTTTGAACCACTCGAAAAAAATGGACCGAAATTGGTATTTTAAGACCAGACGATGGCTAGAGTTTGAAATCTAACTTGAAACTCGAAACACAGTCATAAATTTAGGAAAGGAATACTTCAAAGATCTCCCGGTCCTCGATTTCATCCGGACTTTTCTGGCGATTTTTGTACCACACGATAAAAATGGACCTAAATCGGTATTTTTGGACCAGACGATGCCTATGATTTGAAATCTGATCCGAAACCCAAAACACTGTCATAATTTTAAGATAAGAATGCTACAAGGATCTCCCGGTCCTCGATTTCATATGCACTTTTCAAGCGATTTTCATACCACCCGACAAAAATGGACCGAAATCGGTATTTTCGAACTAGACGATGACTAGAGTTTGAAATCAGACCCGAAACCCGAAACATAGTCATATATTTAGGAAAGGAATGCTTCAAGGATCTCCCGGTCCTCGATTTCATCTGGACTTTTCGGGCGATTTTTGTACCACACGATAAAAATGGACCTAAATTGGAATTTTTGGACCAGACGATGCCTATGATTTGAAATCTGACCCGAAACCCAAAACAAAGTCATAATTTTAAGATAAGAATGCTACAAGGATCTCCCGGTCCTCGTTTTCATATGCACTTTTTAGGCGATTTTCGTACCACTTGACAAAAATGGACCGAAATCGGTATTTTCGGACTAGACGATGGCTAGGGTTTGAAATATGACCCGGAACCCGAAACACATTTATAAATTTAGGAGAAGAATGCTAAACAATCTGCCGGTCCTCGATTTTGTCTTGACTTTTCGAGAGATTTCCGTGCCACCCAACAAATATGGACCGAAATCGGTATTTTCGGAAGAGACGATGGCTAGGGTTTGAAAT
Organism: Cicer chorassanicum; assembly: GCA_037974735.1. Classification (NCBI taxonomy): domain Eukaryota; kingdom Viridiplantae; phylum Streptophyta; class Magnoliopsida; order Fabales; family Fabaceae; genus Cicer; species Cicer chorassanicum. The sequence goes on from JBBPBP010009777.1 coordinate 16,428,580, forward strand.
CTGACCAGGAACCTGTGACGCAGTCATAAATTTATGATAAGAATGCTTCCAGGATCTCGTGGTCCTCGATTTCATCTGGACTTTTTCTGCAATTTTTGTACCACCCGACAAAAATGAACCGAAGTCGGTATTTTTGTACCAGACGATAGCTAGGATCTCCCGGTCCACGACTTCATCTGGACTTTTCGGGCGATTTTCGTACCATAAAAAAAAAGGACCGAAATCAGTATTTTCAAACCAGACGATGGCTAGGGTTTGAAATCTGATTCGGAACTTGAGACAAAGTTATAAAATTAGGAGAAGAATACTACAATCATCTTCCGGTCCTCGATTTCATCTGATCTTTTTCGGGCGATTTGCGTTCCACCTGACAAAAATCGACCGAAATCGGTATTTTCGGACCAGACGATGGCTAGGGTTTAAAATTTGACTCGAAACCCAAGACACAGTTAAAAATTTAGGAGAAGAATGCTACAAGGATCTCCCGGTCCTCGATTTCATCTGGACTTTTCGAGCGATTTTCCTACCTCCCTACAAAAATGGACCTAAATCAGAATTTTTGGACCAGACGATGGCTAGTGTTTTAAATATGACACGAAACCCAAAAGACAGTCATAAATTTAGGATACAAATGATACAAGAGTCTCCCGATCCTCGATTTCATATGGACTTTTTGGGCGATTTTTGTACCATTTGATAAAAATGGGCCGAAATCGGTATTTTCGGACCAGATGATGGCTAGGATTTGAAATCTGACCCGGAACCTGAAACACGGTCATAAATTTAGGACAAGAATGCTAAAGGATCTCCCGATCCTCGATTTCGTCTGGACATTTCAGGCGATTTCCGTGCCACCCGACAAACATGGATCGAAATCGGTATTTTCGGAAGAGACGATGGCTAAGGTTTGAAATCTGACCCAGAACCTGAGACGCAGTCATAAATTTATGAAAATAATGCTTCAAGGATCACGCGGTCTTCGATTTCATCTGGATTTTTTTTCGACTTTTCGGGCGATTTTCGTACCTGTAGCAAAAAAAAAATGGACCGAAATCGGTATTTTCAGACTAGATGATGGCTAGGGTTTGAAATATGATTCAGAACCTAGGACACAGTTATAAAATTAGGAGAAGAATACTACAATGATCTCCCGGTCCTCGATTTCATCTGATCTTTCCGGGCGATTTGCGTTCCACCCGACAAAACTCGACCGAAATCGGAATTTTCAGACCAGACAATGGCTTGGGTTTGAAATCTGACCCAGAACCTGAAACACGGTCATAAATTTAGGAGAAGAATGCTAAAGGATATCCCGATCCTCGATTTCGTCTGGACATTTCAGGCGATTTCCATGCCACACGACAAACATGGACCGAAATCGGTATTTTCGGAAGAGACGATGGCTAGGGTTTGAAATCTGACCCGGAACCCGAAACACAGTCACAAATTTAGGAGAAGAATGCCTCAAGAATCTCCCAGTCCTCGACTTCATCTGGACATTTCGGGTGATTTTCGTACCACTTGACAAAAATGGACCTAAATCGGTATTTTTGGACCGGCGATGGCTAGTGTTTGAAATCTAACCCGAAACACAGTCTTAAATTTAGGATAAGAATACTACAAGGATCTCCCGGTCCTCGATTTCATGTGGACTTTTCGGGCCATTTTCGTACCACCCGACCAAAATGGACCGAAATTGGTATTTTCATACCAGACGATGGCTAGGGTTTGAAATCTGACCTGGAACCCGAAACACAATCATAAATTAAAGAGAAGAATTCTACAAGGATCTCCCGGTCCTCGATTTCGCTAGACTTTTCTGGCGATTTCCGTGCCACACAATAAAAATGGACCGAAATTGGTATTTTCAGACCAGACGATGGCTAGGGTTTGAAATCTGACCCGGAACAAGAAACACATTCATAAATTTAGGAGAAGAATGCTACAAGGATCTCCTAGTCCTCGTTTTCATATGGACTTTTGAAGCAATTTTCGTACCACCCGAATAAAATGGACGAAATCGTTATTTTCGAACTAGATGATGGCTAGGATTTGAAATCTAACCTGGAACTTGAATCACAATCATAAATTTAGTAGAAGAACGCTTCAAGGATCTCCCGGTCTCCGACTTCATCTGGACTTTTGGGGCGATTTTCATACCACCCGACAAAAATGGACCGAAATCAGTATTTTCGGACCAGAAGATGGCTAGGAATTGAAATCTGACCTGAAACACAATCATAAATTTAGGAAAGGAATGCTTCAAGGATCTCCCGGTCCTCGATTTCATCTGGACTTTTCGGGCGTTTTTGTACCACAAGATAAAAATGGACCTAAATCAGTATTTTTGGACCAGAAGATGCCTATGATTTGAAATCTGACCCGAAACCCAAAACACAGTCATAATTTTAAGATAAGAATGCTACAAGGATCTCCCGGTCTTCGATTTCATATGCATTTTTCGAGCAATTTTCGTACCACCCGACAAAAATGGACCAAAATCGGTATTTTCGGACTAAACGATGACTAGATTTGAAATCTGACCCGGAACCCGAAACACAGTCATAAATATAGGAAAGGAATGCTTCAAGGATCTCCCGTTCCTCGATTTCATGAGGACTTTTCGAACGATTTTTCTACCACACGATAAAAATGGACCGAAATCAGTATTTTCGGACCAAACGATGGCTAGGGTTTGAAATCTGACCCGGAACCCGAAACACATTTATAAATTTAGGAGAAGAATTCTAAACGATCTCCTGGTCCTCGATTTCGTCTGGACTTTTCGGGCGATTTCCGTGCCACCCAACAAATATGGACCGAAATCGATATTTTCGGAAGAGACGATGGCTAGGGTTCTAAATCTGACCCAGAACCTGAGACGCAGTCATAAATTTATGAAAAGAATGCTTCAAGGATCTTGCGGTCCTCGATTTCATCTGGACTTTTTCTGCGATTTTTGTACCACCCGACAAAAATGGACGAAAGTGGTATTTTTGTACCAGACGTTGGCTAGGGTTTAAAATCCGACATAGAACTTAAGACACAATTATAAATTTAGGAGAAGAAAGCTCAAAGGATCTCCTGGTCCTTGATTTCATCTGGACTTTTCGGGCAATTTTCGTATCACCAAGACACATTTATAAATTTAGGAGAAGAATGCTACAAGGATCTCATGGTCCTCGATTTCATATGGACTTTTCGAGTGATTTTCGTACCACCCTACAAAAATGGACCTAAATCGGTATTTTTGGACCACACGATGGCTAGGGTTTGAAATCTAACACGATTCCCAGTCATAAATTTAGGATACGAACGCTAAAAGGGTCTCCCGGTCCTCGATTTCATATGGACTTTTTGGGCGATTTTTCTACCATACGATAAAAATGGACCGAAATCGGTATTTTCGGACTAGATGATGGCTACAGTTTGAAATCTGACCCGGAACCTGAAACACAATCATAAATTTATGAGAAGAATGCTAAAGGATCTTCCGATCCTCGATTACGTCTGGACTTTTCAAGCGATTTTCGTGCCACCCGACAAACATGGACCGAAATCGGTATTTTCAGAAGAGACGATGGCTAGGGTTTTAAATCTGACCCAAATCCCGAAACACAGTGACAAATTTAGGAGAAGAATGCCTCAAGGATCTCCCAGTCCTCAACTTCATCTGGACATTTCGGGCGATTTTCGTACCACTTGACAAAAATGGACCTAAATCGGTATTTTTGGACCACACGATTGCTAGGGTTTGAAATCTAACACGAAACCTAGTCATAAATTTAGGATACGAACGCTACAAAGGTCTCCCTGTCCTCGATTTCATATGGACTTTTTGGGCGATTTTTCTACCATACGATAAAAATGGACCGAAATCGGTATTTTCGGACTAGATGATGGCTACGTTTTGAAATCTGACCCGGAACCTGAAACACAATCATAAATTTAGGAGAAGAATGCTAAAGGATCTTCCGATCCTCGATTACATCTGGACTTTTCAGGCGATTTCCGTGCCACCCGACAAACATGGACCGAAATCGGTATTTTCGGAAAAGACGATGGCTAGGGTTTGAAATCTGACCCAGATCCCGAAATATAGTGACAAATTTAGGAGAAAAATGCCTCAAGGATCTCCCAGTCCTCGACTTCATCTGGACATTTCGGGCGATTTTCGTACCAGTTGACAAAAATGGAACGAAATCGGTATTTTGGGACAACACGATGCCTAGGGTTTGAAATTTAACCCGGAACCCAAAACACACGCATTAATTTAGTGGATGAATGCTACAAGGATCTCCCGGTCCTCGATTTCATTTGGACTTTTCGGACGATTTTCGTATCACCCGACAAAAATGGACCAAAATCAGTTTTTTCGGATCAGACGATGGCTAGGATTCGAAATCTGACCTAGAACCCGAAACACAATCACAAATTTAGGAGAAGAACACTTCAAGGATGTTTCGGGCGATTTTCGTACCACTCGACAAAACCGGACGAAATCGGTATTTTCGGACCAGACGATGGCTAGGATTTGAAATCTGACCGAAACCCGAAACAAAGTGACAAACTTAGGAGAAGAATTCCTCAAGGATCTCACAATCCTCGACTTTATCTGGACTTTTCGGGGTATTTTCGTACCACCCAACAAATATGGATCGAAATCGGTATGGTTGGACCAGACGATGGCTAGGGTTTGAAATCTGACCCAAAACCTGAAAGACAGTCTTAAATTTAGGATAAGAATGCTACAAGGATCTCCCGGTCCTCGATTTTATCTGAATTTTTCGGGCTAATTTCGTACCGCCCGACAAAAACCGATCGAAATTGTTATATTCGAATCAGAAGATAGCTAGGGTTTGAAATCTGACTCGGAACCCGAAACACAATCATAAATTAAGGAGAAGAATGCTACAAGGATCTCCCGATCCTCGATTTCGTCTGGACTTTTCAGTTGATTTCCGTGCCAACCGAAAAAAATGGACCGAAATCGGTATTTTCGAAAGAGACGATGGCTAGGGTTTGAAATCTGACCCGGAACCCTAAACACAGCCATAAATTTAGGAATAGAATGCTTCATGGATCTCCCGGTCCTCGATTTCATCTAGACTTTTCGGGCGATTTTTGTACCACACGATAAAAATGGACCGAAATTAGTATTTTCATACCAGACGATGGCTAGGGTTTGAAATCAGACCCAGAACTAGAAACACAGTCATAAATTTAGAAGAAGAATGCTAAACGGATCTCCCAGTCTTCGCTTTTATCTGGACTTTTCAAGCGATTTTCGTACCACTCGAATAAAATGGACGAAATCGGTATTTTCGAACCAGACGATGGCTAGGATTTGAAATCTGACCCGGAACTTGAAACACAATCATAAATTTAGTAGAAGAACGCTTCAAGGATCTCCCGGTCATCGACTGCATCTGGACTTTTCGGGCGATTTTCATACCACCTGACAAAAATGGACCGAAATCGGTATTTTCAGACCAGACGATGGCTAGGGTTTGAAATCTGACCCGAAACCCGAAACACAGTCATAAATTTAGGATAAGAATGCTCAAGGATCTCCCAGTCCTCGATTTTATCTGGACTTTTCACACGATTTTTGTACCACCAAACAAAAATGGATCGAAATTGGTATTTTCCAACCAGACGATGGCTAGGGTTTGAAATATGATTAAAACCTGAAACACAGTCATAAATTTTGGATAAGAATGCTACAAGGATCTCCCGGTTCTCGATTTTATCTAGACTTTTCAGACGATTTTCGTACCACCCGAAAAATGGACCGAAATCGGTATTTTCGGAGCAGACGATGGCTAGGGTTTGAAATCTAATTGAAACCCAAAACATAGTGATAAATTTAGGATAAGAATGCCAGAAGGATCTCTCGGTCCTAATTTCATATAGACTCCTTGGGCGATTTTCGTACCACCCGACAAAAGTGGAACGATATCGGTATTTTCAGACCAGACGATGGCTAGGATTTGAAATCTGACCGGAACCTGAAACACGGTCACAAATTTAGGAGAAGAATGCCTCAAGGATCTCTCGGTCCTCGACTTCATGTGGACTTTTCGGGTGATTTTTGTACCACTCGACAAAAATGGACGAAATCGGTATTTTCGGACCAGACGATGGCTAGGGTTTAAAATCTGATCCGGAACCCGAAACAGAATCATAAATTTAGCAGAAGAATGCTACAAGGATCTCCAAGTCCTCGATTTCGTCTGGACTTTTTCTGCGATTTTTGTACCTCCCGACAAAAATGGACCGAAATCGGTATTTTTGTACCAGACTATGGCTAGAGTTTGAAATCTGACACGAAACCCAAGACACAGTTATAAATTTAGGAGAAGAATGCTCAAAGGATCTTCCGGTCCTGAATTTCATCTGGACTTTTCAGGCGATTTTCGTATCACCAGAAAAAAATGGACCGAAATCAATATTTTCAGACCAGACGATGGCTAGGGTTTGAAATCTTATTCGTAACCTGAGATACAGTAATAAAATTAGGAAAAGAATACTACAACGATCTCCCGGTTCTCGATTTAATCTGATCTTTTCGGGCGATTTGCGTACCACCCGACAAAAATGGACCGAAATCGGTATTTTCGAACCAGACAATCGCTAGGGTTTGAAATTTGACTCGAAACCCGAGACACAGTTATAAATTTAGGAGAAGAATGCTACAAGGATCTTCCGGTAATCGATTTCATCTGGACTTTTCAGGCGATTTTTGTAACATACGATAAAAATGGACCGAAATCGGTATATTCGGACCAAACGATGGCTAGGGTTTGAAATCCGACCCAGAACCTGAAACACAATCATAAATTAAGGAGAAGAGTGCTACAAGGATCTTCCGGTCCTCGATTTCGTCTAGACTTTTCATGCGATTTCCGTATCACCCGACAAAAATGGACCGAAATCGGTATTTTCAGAAGAGATGATGGCTAGGGTTTGAAATCTGACCCAGAACCCGAAACACAGCCATAAATTTTGGAAAAGAATGCTTCAAGTATCTCCCGGTCCTCGATTTCATCTGGACTTTTCAAGCGATTTTCTTACCACTCGAATAAAATTGACAAATTCGGTATTTTGAACCAGACGATAGCTAAGATTTCAAATCTAACCCGGAACATGAAACACAATCATAAATTTTGGAGAACAACGCTTCAAGGATCTCCCGGTCATCTGGACTTTTCGGGCGATTTTCATACCACCCGACAAAAGTGGACCAAAATCGGTATTTTCGGACCAGACGATGGCAAGGGTGTGAAATCTGACCCAAAACCCGAAACATAGTCATAAATTTAGGATAAGAATGTCGGACCAGACGATGGCTAGGGTGTGATATCTGACCCGAAACCCGAAACATAGTCATAAATTTAGGATAAGAATACTACAAGGATCTCCCGGTCCTCGATTTTATATAGGCTTTTCAGACGATTTTCATACCACCCGACAAAAATGGACCGATATCAGTATTTTTGGACCAGACAATGGCTAGGGTTTGAAATCTGATTGAAACCCGAAACACAGTCATAAATTTAGGATAAGAATGCTACAAGGATCTCTCGGTCCTCGATTTCATCTAGACTTTTCGGGCGATTTTCGTACCACCCGACAAAAATGGAACGAAATCGGTATTTTTAGACCACACGATGGCTAGGGTTTGAAATCTGACCCGGAACCCAAAACACACTAATAAATTTAGTAGATGAATGCTACAAGGATCTGCCTGTCCTAGATTTCATTTGGACTTTTCGGACGATTTTCGTATCACCCGACAAAAATAGACCAAAATTGGTATTTTCAAACCAGACGATGGCTAGAATTTGAAATCTAACCCGGAACCCGAAACACAAACACAAATTTAGGAGAACAATGCATCAAGGATCTCCCGGTTCTCAATTTCATCTGGACTTTTCGGGCGATTTTTGTACCACACAATAAAAATGGACCGAAATTTATATTTTCAGACCAGACGATGGCAAGGGTTTGAAACATGACTCGGATCCTGAAACACAATCATTAAATTTGGAGAAGAATGCTACAAGGATCTCCCGGTCCTCGATTCGTGTGGACTTTTCGGTATTTTTGGACCAGACGATGGCTAGTGTTTGAAATCTTACCCGAAACCCAAAACACACTCATAAATTTAGGATAATAATGCTACAAGGATCTCCCGGTCCTCGACTTCATCTGGACTTTTCGGGCAATTTTCGTACCACTCGACAGACATTGACTGAAATTGGTATTTTCGGGCAAGATGATGGCTAGGGTTTGAAATCAGACCCGGCATCCGAAACTCAATCATCAATTTAGGAGAAGAATGCTACAATGATCTCCCGGTCCTCGATTTCGTCTGGACTTTTCAGGCGATTTTCGTACCACCCGACAATAATGGACCGAAATCGGTATTTTCAGACCAATCAATGGCTAGGATTTGCAATCTAACCTAGAACCTAAAACACAGTCACAAATTTGGGAGAATAATGCCTCAAGGATCTCCTGGTCCTCGACTTCATCTAGACTTTTCGGGTGATTTTCGCACCACCCGACAAAAATGGACGAAATTGGTATTTTCTGACCCGGAACCCGAAACACAATCATAAATTTAGGAGAATAATGCTACAAGGGTCTCCTAGTCCTCGATTTCGTCTGGATTTTTCGGGAGATTTCCGTGCCACCCCACAAAAATTGACGGAAATCGGTATTTTCGGAAAAGACGATGGCTAGGGTTTGAAATCTGACCCGGTACCCAAAATACTGTCATAAATTTATGAAAAGAATGCTTCAAGGATCTTTCGGTCCTCAATTTCATCTAGACTTTTCGGGCGATTTTCGTACAACCCGACAAAAATGGACCAAATCAGTATTTTTGGACCTGACAATGGCTAGAGTTTGAAATATGACTTGGAACCCGAAACATTGTCATAAATTAAGTAAAAGAATGCTTCAAGGATCTCCCGGTCCTCGATTTTGTCTAGACTTTTATGGCGATTTCCGTGCCACTCGACAAAAATGGACCGAAATCGGTATTTCCGAAAGAGACGATGTCCAGGGTTTGAAATCTGACCCAAAACAAAGCCATAAATTTAGGAAAAGAATGCTTCAAGGATCTTCGGTGCTCGATTTCATCTGGACTTTTCGGGCGATTTTTGTACCAGACGATAAAAATGGACCAAAATCGGTATTTTATGACCACACGATGGCTAGGGTTTGAAATCTGACCTAGAACAAGAAACACAGTCATAAATTTAGGAGAAGAATGCTACAAGGATCTCCCAGTCCTCGCTTTCATATGGACTTTTCAAGCAATTTTCGTACCACCAGAATAAAATGGACGAAATCGATATTTTCGAGCCAGACAATGGCTAAGATTTGAAATCTAACCCAGAACATGAAACACAATCATAAATTTAGGAGAAGAATGCTTCAAAGGTCTCTCGGTCCTCGACTTCATCAGGACTTTTCGAGCAATTTTCATACAACCCAACAAAAATTGACCGATATTGGTATTTTCGGACTAGACGATGGCTAGGATTTGAAATCTGACCTGAAACACAGTCGTAAATTTTGGATATCAATGCTACAAGGAATTCCCGGTCCTCGATTTGATTAGGACATTTCAAGCGATTTTCGTACCACCCGATAAAAATGGACCGAAATCAGTATTTTCGGACCAAACGATGGCTAGGGTTTGAAATATGACCCGAAACCCGAAACACAATCATAAATTTAGGATAAGAATGCTACAAGGATCTCCCAGTCCTCGACTTTATCTGGACTTTTCAGACGATTTTCGTACCACTCGACAAAAATGGACTGAAATCAGTATTTTCGAAACAGACGATGGCTAGGGTTTGAAATCTGATTGAAACCCGAAACACAGTCATAAATTTAGGATAAGAATGCTACAAGGATCGCCCGGTGTTCGATTTCATCTAGACTATTCGGGCGATTTTCATACATGCCGACAAAAGTGGACTGAAATCGGTATTTTCAGACCAGACGATGGCTAGGGATTCAAATCTGGCCCGAAACCCGAAACACAGACATAAATGTAGGATAAGAATGGTACAAGGATCTCCTAACAAAAATGGAACGAAATTGGTATTTTCGGACCACACGATGGCTATGGTTTGAAATCTGACCCAGAACCCAAAACACACTCATAAAGTTAGTAGATGAATGCTACAAGGATCTCCCGATCATCGATTTCATCTGAACTTTTCGGACCATTTTCGTATCACCTGACAAAAATGGACAAAAATGGGTATATCTGGACCAGACGATGGCTAGGATTTGAAATCTGACCCGGAACCCGAAACAAAGTCACAAATTAAGGAGAAGAATGCCTCAAGGATCTCTCGGTCCTCGATTTCATCTGGACTTTTCGGGCGATTTTCGTACCACTCAACAAAATTGGATGAAATCGGTATTTTCAGACCAAACGATGGCTAGGATTTGAAATCTAATCAGAACCCGAAACACAGTCACAAATTTAGGAGAAGAATGCCTCAAGGATCTCCCGGTCCTCGATTTCATCTAGACTTTTCGGGAGATTTTCGTACCACCCGACAAAAATGGACGAAATCGGTATTTTCGGACCAGACGATGATTAGGGTTTGAAATCTAAACCCGGAACCCGAAACACAGTCACAGATTTAGGAGAAGAATGCCTCAAGGATCTCCAGGTCCTCGACTTCATCTAGACTTTTCGGGCGATTTTTGTACCACCTGACAAAAATTGATCGAAATTGGTATTTTCGGGCCATACAATGACTAGGGTTTGAAATTTGACCCGAAACCCGAAACACAATCATAAATTTAGGAGAAGAATGCTTCAAAGGTCTCTCGGTCCTCGACTTCATCAGGACTTTTCGAGCGATTTTCATACAACCCAACAAAAATTGACCGATATTGGTATTTTCGGACTGGACGATGGCTAAGATTTGAAATCTGACCTGAAACACAGTCGTAAATTTTGGATATGAATGCTACAACGAATTCCCGGTCCTCGATTTGATTAGGACATTTAAAGCGATTTTTGTACCACCCGATAAAAATGGACAGAAATCAGTATTTTCGGACCAGACGATGGCTAGGGTTTGAAATCTGACCCGAAACGCGAAACACAATCATAAATTTAGGATAAGAATGCTACAAGGATCTCCCAGTCCTCGACTTTATCTGGACTTTTCAGACGATTTTCGTACCACCCGACAAAAATGGACTGAAATCAGTATTTTCGAAACAGACGATGGCTAGGGTTTGAAATCTGATTGAAACCCGAAACACAGTCATAAATTTAGGATAAGAATGCTACAAGGATCGCCCGGTGTTCGATTTCATCAAGACTATTCGGGCGATTTTCATACATGCCGACAAAAGTGGACTGAAATCGGTATTTTCAGACCAGACGATGGCTAGGGATTCAAATCTGCCCGAAACCCGAAACACAAACATAAATGTAGGATAAGAATGCTACAAGGATCTCCCGACAAAAATGGAACGAAATTGGTATTTTCGGACCACACGATGGCTATGGTTTGAAATCTGACCCAGAACCCAAAACACACTCATAAATTTAGTAGATGAATGCTACAAGGATCTCCCGATCATCGATTTCATCTGAACTTTTCGGACCATTTTCGTATCACCTGACAAAAATGGACCAAAATGGGTATTTCTGGACCAGACGATGGCTAGGATTTGAAATCTGACCCGGGACCCGAAACAAAGTCACAAATTAAGGAGAAGAATGCCTCAAGGATCTCTCGGTCCTCGATTTCATCTGGACTTTACGGGCGATTTTCGTACCACCCAACAAAAATGGACCGAAATATGTATTTTTAGACCAAACGATGGCTAGGTTTTGAAATCTGACCCGGAACCCGAAACACAGTCTTAAATTTAAGATAAGAACGCCTCAAGGATCTCCCGGTCCTCGACTTCATCTGGACTTTTCGGGTGATTTTCGTACCACCCTTAAAAAATGGACGAAATCGGTATTTTCAGACTAGTCGATGGCTAGGGTTTGAAATCTGACCCGTAACCCGAAACACAATCATAAATTTAGGAGAAGAATGCTACAAGGATCTCCCAGTCCTCAATTTCATCTGGAATTTTCGTGCGATTTCCGTGCCACCCCATAAAAATGAACCAAAATCGGTATTTTTGGAAGAGACGATGGCTAGGGTTTGAAATCTGACCTGGAATCCGAAACACGGTCATAAATTTAAGATAACAATGCTACAAGGATCTCCTAGTCCTCGATTTCATCTAGACTTTTCGGGCGATTTTCGTACAACCCGACAAAAATGGACCTAAATCGATATTTTCGGACCAGACAATGGCTAGAGTTTGAAATCTGATCCAGAACCCGACAAAAATTGACCTAAATCGGTTTTTTCGGACTACACGATGGCTAGAGTTTGAAATCTGACCCGGAACCCGAAACACACTTATAAATTTAGGATTCATATGGACTTTTCGGGCAATTTTCGGACCACCCGACAAAAATGGACCGAAATCGGTATTTTCGGACCAAACGATGACTAGGGTTTGAAATCTAACCCAGAAACCGAAGCACATTCATAAATTTAGGAGAGGAATGCTACAAGGATCTCCCGGTCCTTGATTTTTACTGGACTTTTTGGGCGAATTTCGTGTCACCCGACAAAAATAGACCGAAATCGGTATTTTCGAAAGAGATGATGGCTAGGGTTTGAAATCTAACCCAAAACCCGAACACAGTCATAAATTTAGGAAAAGAATGCTTCAAGGATATCCCATTCCTCGATTTCATCTAGAATTTTCGGGAGATTTTTGTACCACACGACAAAAATGGACCAAAATCGGTATTTTCGAACCAGACGATGGCTAGGGTTTGAAATCTGTCTTGGAACCCAAAACACATTCATAAATTTCGGAAAAGAATGCTTCAAGGATCTCCCAGTCCTCGATTTCATGTGGACTTTTCGGGCGATTATAGTACCACACGATAAAAATGGACAGAAATCGGTATTTTCGGACAAGACGATGTCTAGGCTTTGAAATCTAACCGGAAACCGAAACACAATCATAAATTTAGGAGAGGAATGCTACAAGGATCTCCCGGTCCTCGATTTCGTCTAGACTTTTTGGGCGATTGTCGTGCCACCCGACAAAAATGTACACTAATCGGTATTTTCGGAAGACACGATGGCTAGGGTTTGAAATCTAACCCAAACCCCGAAACACATTCATTAATTTAGGAAAAGAATGCTTCAAGGATCTCCCAATCCTCGATTTCATCTGGACTTTTCGGGCGATTTTTGTACCACACGACAAAAATGGACCGAAATCGATATTTTCGGACAAGACGAAGTCTATGGTTTGAAATCTAACCCGGAAACCGAAACACAGTGATAAATTTAGGAGAGGAATGCTACAAGGATCTCCCGGTCCTCGATTTCGTCTGGGCTTTTTGGGCGATTTTCGTGACACTCGACAAAAATGGACCGAAATTGATATTTTCGGAAGAGACGATGGCTAGTGTTTGAAATCTAACCCAAAACCCGAAACACAGTCATAAATTTAGAAAAAGAATGCTTAAAGGATCTCCCAATCCTCGATTTCATCTTGACTTTTCGGGCGATTTTTGTACCACACGACAAAAATGGACCGAAATTGGTATTTTCGGACCAGACAATGGCTAGGGTTTGAAATGTATCCCGGAACCCGAAACACATTCATAAATTTAGGAAAAGAGTGCTTCAAGGATCTCCCTATCCTCGATTTCATCTGGACTTTTCGGGCAATTTTTGTACCACACAATAAAAATGGACCGAAATCAGTATTTTTGGACAAGACGATGTCTAGGGTTTGAAATCTAAACCGGAAACCGAAACACAGTCATAAATTTAGGCGAGGAATGCTACAAGGATCTCCCGGTCCTCGATTTTGCTGGACTTTTTTGGTGATTGTTGTGACACCCGACAAAAATGGACAGTAATTGGTATTTTCGGAAGAGACGATGGCTAGGGTTTGAAATCTAACCCGAAACATAGTCATAAATTTAGGAAAAGAATGCTTCAAGGATCTCCCGGTCCTCGATTTCATCTGGACTTTTTGGGTGATTTTTATACCACACAACAATAATGGAACGAGATCGATATTTTCGGACCACACGATGGCTGCGGGTTTGAAATCTGACCAGAAACTCCAAAATCAGTCATAAATTTAATAGAAGAATGCAACAAGGAACTCCGAGTCCTCGATTTCATCTCGACGTTTCAAGCGATTTTCGTACCACCAAACAAAAATGGACCGAAATCGGTATTTTCAAACCAGACGATGGCTAGGGCTCAAAATCTGACCCGGAACGAGAAACACAATCATAAATTTTGGAGAAGAATTCTACAAGGATCTCCCAGTCCTCGATTTCTTCTAGACTTTTTGGGCGATTTTTATGCCACCCGACAAAAATGGACCGATATCGGTATTTTCAGAATAGATGATGGCTAGGGTTTGAAATCTATCACGGCACCCGAAACACAGTCATAAATTTAGGAAAAGAATGCTTCAAGGATCTCCCAGTCCTAGATTTCATCTGGACTTTTCATGCGACTTTTGTACCACACGACAAAAATGGACCGAAATCGGTATTTTCGGACCAAACGATGGCTAGGGTTTGAAATCTAACCCGGATCAAGAAATACAATCATAAATTTAGGAAAAGAATGATTCAAGGATCTCCTGGTCCTCGATTTCATCTGGACTTTTCGGGTGATTTTTATACCACACAACTATAATGGAACGAGATCGATATTTTCAGACCACACGATGGCTCGGGGTTTGAAATCTGACCCGGAAACCAAAACCCAATCATAAATTTAGGAGAGGAATGCTACAAGGATCTCCCGGTCCTCGATTTTGTCTGGACTTTTTGGGCGATTTTTGTGCCACTCGAAAAAATGGACCGAAATCTGTATTTTATGAAGACACGATGGCTAGGGTTTGAAATCTAACCCAAAACCCGAAACACAGTCATAAATTTAGGAAAAGAATGCTTCAAGGATCTCCCAGTCCTCGATTTAATCTGGACTTTTCAGGCGATTTTTGTACCACACGACAAAAATGGACCTTAATCAGTATTTTCCGACCAGACGATGGCTAGGGTTTGAACTCTGACCCGAAACCCGAAGCACAGTCATAAATTTAGGATAAGAATGCTAAAAGGATCTCTCGGTCCTCGATTTCGTCTGGACTTTTCGGGCAATTTTCGTACCACCCGACAAAAATGGACCAAAATCGGTATTTTCGGACCAGACGATGGCTACGGTTTGAATTCTGACCCGGAACCCGAAAAACTGTAAATTTTGGAGAAGAACGCTACCGGGATCTCCTGGTCCTCTATTTAATCTGGACTTTTCGGGGGATTTTCATACCACAAGACAAAAATGGACTGAAATCGGTATTTTAGGACTAGACGATGGCTAGGATTTGAAATCTGACCCGGAACCCGAAAGACTGTCATAAATTTAGGAGAAGAATACTACAAGGATATTCCAATCCTCAATTTCATCTGGACTTTTTGGGCGATTTCCGTGCCACCTAACAACAATGGACCAAAATCGTTATTTTCGAAAGAATCGATGGCTAGGGTTTGGAATCTCACCCGGAACTCGAAACACAGTCGTAAATTTAGGAGAAGAATGCTACAAGGATCTCCCGAACCTCGATTTCATCTGGACTTTTTCGGCAATTTCCGTGCCACTCGATGAAAAATGGACTAAAATCGTTATTTTTGAAAGAGACGTTGGCTAGGGTTTGGAATCTCACCCGGAACATGAAACACAGTCGTAAATTTAGGAGAAGAATGCTACAAGGATCTCCCGGTATTTTAGAACCAGACGATTTTATACAACTTGACAAAAATGGACGAAATCGGTATTTTAGAACCAGACGATGGCTAGCGTTTGAAATTTGACTCAAAACCCGAAAATCAATCATAAATTTAGGAGAAGAATGCTTCTAGGATCTCCCGGTCCTCGAATTCGTGTGTTCTTTTCGGGCAATTTTTGTGCCACCCGACAAAAATGGACCAAAATGGGTATTTTCGGCAGAGGCGATGGTTAGGGTTGGAAATCTGACCCGGAACACGAAACATAGTCACAAATTTAGGACAAGAATGGTACGAGGATATTCCGGTCCTCGATTTCGTCTGGACTTTTCGGGCGATTTCCGTGCCACCCTGCAAAAATGGACCGAAATCGGTATTTCCGAAAGAGACAATGGCTAGTGTTTGAAATTTGACCTAGAACCCGAAACACTATCATAAATTTAGGAGAAAAGTGCTACAAGGGTCTCGCGGTCTAGATTTTTTCGGCGATTTTCATACCACCCGATAAAAATGGACCGAAATTGGACAATGTTACAAGGATATCCTAGTCCTTGATTACATCTAGACTTTTCAGGCAATTTTCGTACAACCTGTCAAAAATGGACGAAATTAGCATTTACGGACCAGACGATGGCTCGGATTTCAAATCTAACCTGGAACCCGAAACACAGTCATAAATTTTGGAGATGAATGCTTCAAGGATCTCCCGGTCCTCGATTTCATGTGGACTTTTCGGGCGACTTTTGTACCACCCGATAAAAATGGACTGAAATCTGTATTTTAGGACTAAACAATGCCTAGTATTTAAAATCTGACCCGAAACCCGAAACATTATCATAAATTTAGGAGAAGATTTCTACAAGGATCTCCCAGTCCTCGATTTCGTCTGGACTTTTCGAGCGATTTTCGTGCTACCCGACAAAAATGGACCGAAATCGGTATTTTCAGAACAGACGATGGCTAGGGTTGAAATCTGACCCAGAACCCGAAACACAGTCATAAATTTAGGAGAAGAATGCAACAACGATCTCCAAATCCTCGATTTCATCTGGACTTTTCGGGCGATGGCTAGCGTTTGAAATCTGACCCAAAACCCAATAATCAATCATAAATTTAGGAGAAGAATTCTTCAAGGATCTCCCGGTCCTCGATTTCATGTGGACTTTTCGGGCGATTTTTGTATCACCCAACAAAAATCGACCGAAATCGGTATTTTTTGACTAAACAATGCTTAGTGTTTAAAATCTGACCTGAAACCCGAAACACAGTCATAAATTTAGGAAAAGAATGATTCAAGGACCTCACGGTCCTCGATTTCATCTGGACTTTTCGGGCGATTTTTGTACCACACGACAAAAATTAACTAAAATCGTTATTTTCAGACCAGACGATGGCTAGGGTTTGAAATCTGACCCGGAACACGAAACACAGTCCTAAATTTATGAGAAGAATGCTACAAGGATCTCCTGGTTCTCGATTTCGTCTGGACTTTTCAGGCGATTTTTGTACCACCCCACACAAATGGACCGAAATCGGTATTTTTGGACCAGACGATGGCTACGGTTTGAAATCTAACCCGGAACAAGAAACACAATCATAAATTTAGGAGAAGAAATCTACAAGGATCTCCCGGTCCTCGATTTCATCTGGACTTTTCAGGCCATTTCCGTGCCACCCTACAAAAATGGACCGAAATCGGTATTTTTGGAAGAGATGATGGCTAGGGTTAGAAATCCGACCCGGAACCCGAAATACAGTCATAAATTTAGGAAAAGAATGCTTCAAGGATATCCCGGTCCTCGATTTCATCTGGACTTTTCGGGTGATTTATGTACCACACGACAATAATGGACCGAAATCGGTATTTTTGGACCAGACAATGGCTCGGGGTTTGAGATCTGGCCTGGAACCCGAAACACAGTCATCAATTTAAAAAAATAATTCTACAAGGATCTCCATGTCCTCGATTTCCTTTGGACTTTTCAGGCGATTTTTCGAACCACCCGACAAAAATGATCCGAAATCGGTATTTTCAGACCAGACGATGGATAGGGTTCGAAATCTGACCCAAAACGAGAAACACACATAAATTTAGGAGAAGAATGCTACAAGGACCTCCCGGTCGTCGATTTCGTCTGGACTTTTCGGGCGATTTCCGTGCCACCTGATAAAAATGGACCGAAATCGATATTTTCAGAAGAGAAGATGGCTAGGGTTTGGAATCTGACCCGGAACCCGAAACACATCATAAATTTAGGAACAGAATACTTCAACGATCTCCTGGTCCTCGACTTCATCTGGACTTTTCAGGCAATTTTCGCACCACCCGACAAAAATGCTTCAAGGATCTCCCGGTCCTCGATTTCATGTGGACTTTTCGGGCGATTTTTGTACCACCCGACAAAAATGGACCGAAATCGGTATTTTCGGACTAAACAATGCTTAGTGTTTAAAATCTGACCTGGAACCCGAAACGCAATCATAAATTAAGAAAAAAATTGCTACAAGGATCTCCCACTCCTCGATTTCGTCTGGACTTTTCGAGCGATTTTCTTGCCACCCGAAAAATATGGACCGAAATCGGTACTTTCGGAAGAGACGATGGCTAGGGTTTGAAATCTGACTCGGAACCTAAAACACAATAATAAATTGAGGAGAAGAATGCTACTAGGATTTCCCGGACCTCGATTTCGTCTGTACTTTTCGGGGCGATTTCCGTGCCACCCGACAAAAATGGACCGAAATCGGTATTTTCGGAAGAGGCGATGGTTAGGGTTTAAAATCTGACCCGGAACACGAAACACAGTCATAAATTTTGGAGAAGAATGATACGAGGATCTCCTGGCCCTCGATTTCGTCTGGACTTTTCGGGCGATTTCCGTGCCACCCGACAAAAATGGACCGAAATCAGTATTTTCGGAAGAGACGATGGCTAGTGTTTGAAATCTGACCTAAAACATAGTCATAAATTTAGGAGAACAATGCTACAAGGATCTCGCGGCCCTCGATTTCGTCTAGACTTAATTTTTAAGCCACCCGAAAAAAATGGACTAATTCGATATTTTCGGATGAGACGAAGGGTAGAGTTTGGAATCTCACCTGTTACCCGAAACACAGTCATAAATTTAGGAAAAGAATGCTTCAAGGATCTTCTAGTCCTCAACTTCATCTGGACTTTTTTGGCGATTTTCATTCCACCTGACAAAAATGGACCGAAATCGTTATTTTCGGACCAGACAATGGCTAGGATTTGAAATTTTACCCGAAACACAGTCATAAATTTAAGAGAAGAATGATACCAGGAACTCCCGGTCCTCAATTTCGTCTGGACTTTTCAAGCGATTTTCATGCCACCCGACAAAAATGGACCGAAATCGGTATTTTCGGAAGAGACGATGGCCAGGGTTTGAAATCTGACCCAGAACCCGAATCACATTCCAAAATTTAGGAGAAGAATGCTACAAGGATCTTCCGATCCTCGATTTCATCTAAACTTTTCAGACGATTTTTGTACCACCTGACAAAAATGGACGAATTCGGTATTTTAGGACCAGACGATGGCTAAGATTTGAAATCTGACACAGAACCCGAAAATCAATCATAAATTTAGGAGAAGAATGCTTCAAGGATCTCCCGGTCCTCGACGTCATCTAGACTTTTCGGGCGATTTTCGTAGCACCCGACAAAAAATGACCGAAATCGGTATTTTCTGCCAAGACGATAACTAGGCTTTGAAATCTTACCCGGAACCCGAAACACAATCATAAATTTAGGAGAAGATTTCTACAAGAATCTCCCGGTCCTCCATTTCGTCTGGACTTTTCGGGCGATTTCTGTGCCACCCGACAACAATGAGCCGAAATCGGTATTTTTGGACTCGACGATGGCTAGGGTTTGAAATCTGACCCGGGATGCGAAACACAGTAAACTTAGGAGAAGAATGCTACAAGGATCTCTCGTTCCTCGATTTAATCTAGACTTTTCAGGCGATTTTCGTACCACCCAACAAAAATGGACCAAAATCGGTATTTTCCGACCAAACGATGGCTAGGATTTGAAATCTGACCTGGAACCCGAAACACTGTCATATGTTTTGTAGAAGAATGCTACATGGATCTCCCGGTCCTCAATTTAATCTGGACTTTCCGGGCAATTTTCGTACCACCCGACAAAAATGGACCGAAATCGGTAACAATGGACTAGAAGATAGCTAGAGTTTGAAATCTGACCCGGAACCTAAAACATAGTTATAAATTTAGAGGAAGAATTCTACAAGGATCTCCCGATGCTCAACTTCATCTGGACTTGTCGGGCGATTTTCGTTCCACCAAACAAAAATGGACAGAAATCGGTATTTCCGAACAACACAATGGCTAGTGTTTGCAATAAAACCCGGACCCCGAAACATAGTTATGAATTTAAGAGAAGAATGCTACAAGGGTCTCCCGGTCCTCGATTTCATCTGGACTTTTCAGGCGATTTTCGTATACCTGACAAAAATTGACTGAAATCGGTATTTTTGGACTAGACGATCGCTAGTGTTTGAAATATGACCCGGAACCTGAAACACAATTATAAATTTAGGAGAAGAATGCTACAAGGATCTCCAGATCCTCGATTTCATCTTGACTTTTCGGGCGATTTTTGTACCACCCGACAAAAATGGACCGAAATCGATATTTTCGGACCAGACGATGGCTAGTGTTTGAAATCTGACTCGAAAACCAAAACAGAGTTATGAATATAGGAGAAGAATGCTACAAGGGTCTCCCGGTCTTCGATTTCATCTGGACTTTTCAGGCGATTTTCGAACCACCTGACAAAACTGGATCGAAATCGGTATTTTGGACCACACGATGGCTAGGGTTTGTAATCTGACACGAACCTGAAACACAGTTATAACTTTGGTGAAGAATGCTACTATTATCTCCTGGTCCTTGATTTCATCTAGACAATTCGGTCGATTTTCATACGACCTGACAAAAATAGACCGAAATCGGTATTTTCGACGATGGCTAGTGTTTGAAATATGACCCGGAACCCAAAACACATGTTTGAATTTAGGAGAAGAATGCTACAAGGGTATCCCTGTCTTCGATTTCATTTGGACTTTTCAGGTGATTTTCGTACCACCCGACAAAATTGGATCGAAATCGATATTTTATGACTAGACGATGGCTAGTGTTTGAAATTTGACCCGGGACACGAAACACAGTTATTCATTTAGGAGAAGAATGCTACAAGGGTCTCCTGGTCCTCGATTTGATCTGGACTTTTCAGGCGATTTTTGTACCACCCGACAAAATATGGACCGAAATCGGTATTTTAGGACCAAATCATGTTTAGTGTTTGAAATCTGAACCGGAATTCGAAACACAGTTATGAATTTAGGAGAAGAATCCTACAAGGGTCTGCTGGTCCACGATTTCATCTGGACGTTCCCGCCGTTTTTCGTACCACCTGACAAAAATGGACCAAAATCGGTATTTTTGGACTAGACGATGGCTAGGGTTTGAAATCTAACCTGGAACCTGAAACACAGTTATAAATTTAGGAGAAGAATGCTACAAGGATCTCCCAGTCCTCGATTTCATCTGGACTTTTCGGGCAATTTTTGAACCACCCAACAAAAATGGACTGAAATCGGTATTTTGGACTAGACGATGGCTAATGTTTGAAATTTGACCCATAACTCGAACAACAGTTATGAATTTAGGAGAAGAATGCCACAAGGGTCTCCCGGTCCTCGATTTCATCTGGATTTTCCAAGCGATTTTCGTACCATCCGAAAAAAATGGAATGAAATCGGTATTTTCGGACCAGATGATGGCTAGTGTTTGAAATCTGACCCGGAAATTGAAACATAGTTATGAATTGAGAAGAAGAATGCTACAAGGGTCTCTCGGTCCTCGATTTCATTTGGACTTTTCAGGCGATTTTCGTACCACCCGACAAAATTGGACGAAAATTGTTATTTTAGATTAGACAATGGCTAGCGTTTCAAATCTGACCCAGAACCAGAAACACAGTTTTGAATTTTTGAGAATAATGCTACAAAGGTCTCCCGATCCTCGATTTCATCTGGATTTTTCAAGTGTTTTTCGTACCACCCGACAAAAATGGACCGAAATCGGTATTTTCAGATCAGACAATGGCTAGTGTTTGAAATTTGACCCGGAACTTGAAACACAATTATGAATTGAGGAGAAGAATGGTACAAGGGTCTCCCGGTCCTCGATTTCATCTGGACTTTTCAGGCGATTTTCGTACCACCCGACAAAAATGGACCGAAATTGGTATTTCGGACCAGACGATGGCTAGCGTTTGAAATCTGACCCAGAACCTGAAACACAGTTTTGAGTTTTGGAGAATAATGCTACAAGGGTCTCCCGATCCTCGATTTCATCTGGATTTTTCAGGCGTTTTTCGCACTAGCTGATAAAAATGGACCGAATTCGGTATTTTTGGACTAGACGATGCCTAGGGTTTGAAATCTGACTCGGAACCTGAAACTCAATTATAAATTTAGAATAAGAATGTTAGAATTATTTCCCGGTCCTCGATATCATCTAGACATTTCGCGCAATTTTCGTAACACCCGACAAAAATGGATCGAAATAGATATTTTCGATCATAAGATGGCTAGTGTTTGAAATCTGATCCGAAACCGGAAACACATTTATGAATTTAGGAGAAGAATTCTACAAGGGTCTCTTGGTCCTCGATTTCATCTTGAGTTTTCAGGCGATTTTCGTACCACCCGACAAAAGTGGACCGAAATCGGAATTTTTGGACTAGACGATGGCTAAAGTTTGAAATCTGACTCGGAACCCGAAACACAATTATAAATTTAGGAGAAGAATGCTACAAGGATCTCCCGGTCCTCGATTTCATCTGGACTTTTCGGGCGATTTTCGTACCAACTAACTAAAATGGACCGAAATCGGTATTTTCATACCAAACGATGGCTAGTGTTTAAAATTTGAATGGGAACCCGAAACACAGTTATGAATTTAGGAGAAGAATGCTACAAGGGTCTCCCGGTCCACGACTTCATCTAGACTTTTCAAGCGTTTTTTGTACCACCTGACAAAAATAGACCGAAATCGGTATTTTTGGACTAGACGATGGCTAGGGTTTGAAATCTGACACTGAATCTGAAACACAGTTATGAATTTAGGAGAAGAATTCTACAAGGGTCTCCGAGTCCTCGATTTCATCTGGGCTTTGCAGGCGATTTTCGTACCACCCGACAAAAATGGACCGAAATTGGTATTTTTTGACCAGACGATGACTAGTGTTTGAAATCTGAACCGAAAACCGAAACACAATTATGAATTGAGGAGAAGAATGCTACAAGGATCTCCCAGTCCTTGATTTTATCTGGACTTTTCGGACGATTTTCGTACCACCCGACAAAAATGGACCGAATTTGGTATTTTCAGACAAAACGATGGCTAGTGTTTGAAATCTGACCCGGAACCCGAAACACAATTATTCACCTCTTGATCTTCATCATTTGAAGTATTATTTTGACTATTATTCTGGGTTGATGAATTTGTTTTATATTTGGGAAATCATTTGAATTTGATAAATAAATTAAACATCATTTATGTATATGGTTATACAATAAATTATAACGAGTCCACATTATAGAACAAACAGTTGTCGTGTGTATGATTTATACAATAAACTAAACTTAGTTATTTATAATTTTGTAACAAATTGTTCAATGATAAATATGTGTCTGGTAAGACCAAAAAAAAATATGTACCTCATATATAGTTTGTATAATAAATTATAATTATTATACATCTTTTTTTGACTAGGAAGTTTTCCATTTAATCTTTGGAACATTTTGTGTATTATCTTGTGAAATTGGGTGAGCAAATTTGAGTTAGATATGCAAATTTTAAATCAAGGAAGACAAAAACTCGCTATATTTTCAGGTGAGAAAGGGGGGAGCGAGAAGATCGTGATTAATATTGTCGATATCGCTGGAGAGTCGGAGTGTTACATAAAATAAAATATATATATATATATATATATATACCTACCTCATGTATAGTTTGTATAATAAATTATAATTATTGTACATATTTTTTTGACTAGGAAGTTTTCTATTTGATCTTTGGAAAGACACCAAAAGGAGATATCTTGCTGACATAGAAACATTTTGTGTGTTATCTTGTGGAATTGGCTGAGCAAATTTGAGTTAGCGTTGCAAATTTTAAATCAAGGAAATTTTATTCTGCTTAGCGAAAATTCAAGTATCAATAATAAAATAAGTATTAAAATAATATATATATATATATATATATATATATATATATATATTATGTACGATGTGATTTAGTTTTTAAAAAATAATTTGAATTCAATCCAATTCAAGTAATTTTCACAAAATAATATCTAACAAAATCTAATTTAGTATGTTTTTTTAATTATATTTAAATACATTTGTAATTTTTATATAAATCAGTTTGGGATTAAACCTTTTTTAAAAAGTTTGGGTATAAACCTTATTCTAGGCACATGATTATTATATACACAAAATAACTCATCCAAAAACCAAGGAGTCCACATATGGAGTATTTGAACATATAACTCTTTTTTTCAAAAGCTGGAACAACTCATTTTTTCAAAAAGCTGGAAGAACTCTTTTTTGTTTGGACAGTTGATTCAACAAGTCTTGCTCAAATATAATCGGAAAATAATAAAAGAGCAGAGCTATTTTGAAAATGGGTCTCACAAAGTGATTCAGAACTATTTTACCCAATAAATAAGTAGATATTCGAAAAAAGTGATAAAAAAAAAGGTGTCGCTAGCAGAACTCAAATAATCAATGTGTTGATTATTTAAAATTTTCAAACAAATATACGAAACTTTGAATTGTTAAACAAACTCTAAAGGCAGTGTGGTCCATGTTGGGAGGTTGAATTCTTGAAAGAAATAGAAAGACTTAATTGCAGTTTTACTTCCGCTATTTTAGCTGAATCGCAAAAATAGTCCCTTCATTTTATTTATCCCCAATTTTGATCCAAAACTTGATGAAATATCATTTTTTTTTGTGTTTATTTAATCCACACCATGCCTCAAGATCTCGTGTGCAACAATTATACCTGAAATTTATGATTATAAATGGTGTGGTGTGGGTTAAAAAAGTGACATTTTATCAAGTTTTGGATCAAAATTCTGTCTGGGGACCAAAATTAGGGAGAAATAAAATGGAGCGACTATTTTCGCGATTCAGCTAAAATAGGGGGACTAAAACTGTAATTAAGCCAAATAGAAATTACTTATTTCTTCTCATTACAAATAATACATTTGAGTTATATATAATTTTTAAAAAATAATTAGTTGTGATAATTTTAATGATAAAATAAGTTTTATTTATTAAAATAATCATATTAATAATATTTAATAGAATAACTAGATGAATTTAAATATAATAAATAAGGATATATTAGTAAAAAAAATAATTAATGTATCATTGATAATATAAAAAAATATGTAATTTAAGATAAATAAATATTACAAATGAGAAATTTAATATAAAAGATACTATGAGAAAATTGCATATTTACTATAAAGTTAAATATATGTTTTAGTCTTATAAAATCTTAATAAACTTCATTTATAATTTGGATTTTTTTTTACTTTTAGATGCCCGAATATATGTTGTGAACCAGTTTTAATTTTTATAAAATCAAAATAAAAATGAAGTTTTATCAAAATGGTACCAAACTTTGCCTATAGACTTTATATGTTACTAAAAGGGTCTCTAATAAAATTAGCTTCAATTTTAACGTCCAAATTTTTATTATTTTAGTTTTTTAAACTTTAAACACTCATAAATTTCATATTTGAATCATCTATTGTTAAAAACTCTTAAAATTTTATTGTAGAAAATATTTATAATAATATAATATATACAAAAAATCATATAAAATTTTAAAAAAATACACTCGAGTTAATTTCATAGTAAAAACTAAATATATTGACAGAAAATCGAAAAACTAAGAGTTTTAAAAGATAATACAAACTAAAAATATATTTACACATTTATCATTTATCATCGTGGTTGTTTATTTTAATTAACAAAATGGAACAGCCTTTGATAAAAAAAGAATAATTAAAAAAAAAACGTAACGGCCTAGAAAGCGAAATAACGTAAAGAAGCATCTAACGGCACCAACCAGGAAACCATTCATACGACAACAAAACACCTGTTTCACCAGCTGTTCATGTTTTCTGTAGGTCCCACACGCCTTCCCAAATCTCCTTTATAAATACATCCCACACCTTCCATCATCAAAATATCTTCAACAGAACATCTTCTCCCCAATTCACATTTTCCACTTTCTTTTCAATTCAACTTTTTCTTCTTTGTCACTTATACTTTTACAATGGCATCAACAGCTACCACTTTAAATTTATTTTCCTTCTTTTTTGTCTTTGTTTTTGCCGCGGTGGCCTCCGCCCAAGACCTCGGTCTCTCGCCCGCTCCGGCCCCAGGTCCCGATGCAGGAGCTGCCGGATCTGTTACAAGTTCAGTGGCTATTATTGGAGCTTCAATTATGATGTCGATGTTTGCCATCTTCAAGCAATGAGAAAAACACCATATGAAAATACTATTAATATGTTATAGACAAAGATGATTCTTATTATTGTTTGACAATATAGATCTGATTATTACGAGTTCATGTATTTTATTTATTTATTTATGTATTTAATCATTTATTGTAGGTCAGAGGGAGAAATAAAGAAGGATTTTTATATCCTTGTTCAGTTTTCTTTTATTATTAATTTTATTGCTGTTATTAATTATTATTTTTTATATTATTGTGTTACATACATTAATTAATATATAAACAACGATTTTATTTCCTTGGTTTCGTATTAAGTATTCAATTGGTATTCGTATAAAAATTCGTTTGGAATTCAATTGGTATTTCTCATGTTTTATTTAGTGGTTTAAATTATTAACATTAAGTACTTTCATACCTTAAGTTACTACTTTTTTTTGAGT
>JBBPBP010009777.1:16455928-16474471 GCA_037974735.1 Cicer chorassanicum
TATTGATTATAAAAAATTTAGAAGAGTTAAAGTTTGAAGAAATATTTTGAAAAATTAAAAATGAAAATCAATATATTTAATCTTTATTTATTTATACCTTAGTTATTAATAAACTTCTTAGCGTCAGAAAAATATGACCTTCTCATTTTTTTTATAAATGAAAATATGACCATTTTCTTTGTCAAATATTATCAAAAAAATTTACACACACAATCCGAGATTCTAAATTCATATTAAAAAAGGACAAATATGACCGTTTCAAGAATGAGCTTGTAGAAATAATTTATATTAAATATATAATCATAAAATAATTTGTATTAATTATATAACCATAAAGTGTAACATGACCGAATTTTTTGTTTAAAATTCTTTTTTATTTAAAGTTAAACTAGAGTAATGACCCGTTTCTTGAATAGGACTTTGATATATGTAATTAAATATGTAATTTAACAATATTAATCGCACATCAATATCATCAATTTCAAGTACATTTTCGTTATTTTAGTAGAAGACCATCTAAAACTATATAATTAGCGCCAAAAAAAAAAGAAAAATGAATAACAATTGTAGTTGATACAACCACACTGTCAACATCGTTCTGTCATGATTACCGCATATGTGACTTTATCACTTTTATCATTGTATGTCATCTGATATCTATTTACTAAATAATTTATAAAATTAAACAATTTTGATTTAAATTCATAACTTTGATATATATATATATAAATTAGATATTATTAGGTTTAATAAAAATAATTTGATTTTGAAAATGTACTACATGAGGGAGAATAAATTAAAGTATTTGAAAAAAAAATTATATTGAATCGAAAAAAAAATTATGATTTAATATTCAATATTGAGACATACATATCATCATTTTGGTACAAGAATATTTAAAATTATCTAATTAGTGAGAATATCGATTACAGTATTGTTAAAAATAAAAATAAATATCAAGTGTTGTTGATACAACCTCACTGTCAACATTGTCGCGGGTCATGATCATCGCACATGTGTCTTTTATCACTTTTAATCGTTGTATGTCCACTAATGTCCATTGAATAAGTTTCAACACTACCATTGGATTTCTCTTGTGCATTCTCTAAAAACTTTTTATGGTGTCCTTTTATCATGGTTATGTTAGTATGAAAAAATTAAACCTAGTTTAAAGTGCTTCAAATACTCTCTTTTTTTTCACAATGAAGCACATGATTAAATATTTGAAAAAAGCTATTGAGAAAATAAAATAAAGAATTAAACAAAACTATCACTAATCAAAAGTAAGAGAGAAAAATTTTTAAGAAAAAGAAAAATGAAAGAATTTTATACTATTGGAAAAAATAGAGATAACTATCTCAATAATGTAGAATATTTTCCCCCACCTGTGTAGATAAATTACCAACAAAAAAATACAATTCCGCATAGCAACAATAATTGACAGAAAATTAAATATAGACAAACAAAATTTTTTAACGTGAAAAACTTCCCTCAAATTGAGAAAATAAAAACCACGGGAACTAATCTAGTAAAAACTTCCACTATAATAATTAATAGGTACACCAGATTCTTCGTAGTAACACGAACATCAATCAGCAATAGTTATCACCAAAAGAGGTGGAAACCAAACAAATAATAACAAACAACCTTTTACTAAAGAGGGTATTCAAAAGTAACTATCAGAGAAGGTAAAACTACTACTAACACTGTATATTAAAATAACAAACTTAATGGTAGAAATAATATACTAAATTTGTAGATCAAACGGAACAAGTTTGTTACAAATCATTACCACGAAAACTAAGTTTTTTCCTTCTCATTTCCTTTTGGTTACTATTGCCATCACTATCTTTTCTTTTCCTTTTATCGTGCCGCTCATGTTTTCCTTTCTTTTCTTAGGCATTTCAAAATCCCTTATTTTTATTCTTCACATGGGCCAAGCCCAATAAAACATCAAATTCACCCGTTATTTTTCCATTCTTTACTTTAGTAGTAGTAGTAGTAATAATAATAATAATAATAATAATAATAATAATAATAATAATAATAATAATAACAATAATAATAATAATAATAATAATAATAATAATAATAATAATAATAATAATAATAAATTGGTGGGTTCTACTTGGGAAGTGAGCCCATCCAACAAATCTCCCCCTCACGACTCAAGTGGGTGGTGCTGCTCAACCATGTCGGCCTTCTTTCTAGAGCATATCATCTTTGACACAAGCAAAACCTTCGTCATCATATCTGAACCATTCTCATTGGTATGAATCTTTTCAATTGAAAATGACTTCATTTCCAATGCATCTCGTACCCAATGATACCCCACCTCAATATGTTTAGACTTTGCATGAAAAGTCAGATTCTTGCTGAGATGGATCGCACTATGATAGTCACAGAATAACACAAACTTGTCTTGCTTGAGACCTAACTCATGTACGAATTTTTTCATCCATAAGAGTTATTTGGAAGGTTCAGTTGTTGCAATGTACTCGGCTTCAGTAGTGGATAAAGCAAGACATTTTGTAACCTTTATTGCCAAGACACAACTCCCCCTACAAACATCATCATATTACCAGGAGTAGATTTTCAAGAATCAAGATAACCTGCCATATCTGCATATGTGTAGCCATCCAACACAAGTTCACCACCTCCATAGCATAAACACACTTTGGAAGTGCCTTTGAGGTATCTAAGAATCCACTTCACTGCTTGCCAATGATCTTTACACGAATTAGAGAGAAATCGATTGACAACTCTAACTGCATGAGCAATAACTGGCCTTGTGCATACCATAGCATCCACATATAACAAGAGAATAATATAAGCACCATCAGAGAATTTCTTGACAAACACACAATGGTCAGAAGTAGTTTTACCGTACTCATGTTTCTCCATGAAAGAATCCAATTTTTTGTACCATTGTCGAGGTAATTGCTTGAGTACATACAAACTTTTCTTCAATTTACACACAAGCTGCTCTTTACCTTTGACTTTGAAATCGTCTAGTTTCTCCATATAGATCTCTTCCTCTAGGTTAAAACTAGTTGCGAACCCAAGCACAACTTGAATTGAGGACATCTTCACCACAGGTGAAAAATTTTCTTCAAAGTCAATACATTTTCTCTGATTAAAACTTTTCACAACCAATCTTGCTTTGTATCTTGGTTAATAACTATTCTCTTATGCCGTTATCTTGTATACCCATTTGTTCTTGAGTGCTTTTCTACCCTTAGGCAACTTTACCAACTCAAATGTGTGATTCTCATGCAAGGAATTCATCTCTTGTTACATGGCCTTCACCCACTTTTTTTTTTATCAACATTTGTAATAGCCTCTTGGTAGTACTCTGGCTCTCCACTATTAGTGATCGTCACATACTTATGTGGAGGGTATCTCTGAGAAGGTTGACGTTCTCTAGTAGATCTTCTCAACTCAAACTCAACTGGTTGCTCAGTTGGAACCTGATCATCATAGTGAGGTACACGATTATCAGTTACATTCTCATCATCTACCTGTACATCTCCCCCATTAACAAATTTTTTTACAGGAGGCTTAGGTGCAACATCAATGTATCTTCTAGAAGATTTATGTTTCTCAGTTTTATCAAAATCTTCGATAGTCTGGTCTTCAAGAAATATTACATCTCGACTTCTAATAATTTTCTTGTCAACCGAATCCCACAATCTATAGCCAAATTCTTCATCACCATAACCGACGAACACACACTATTTGGATTTACTATCAAACTTGGACCTCTCATATCTTGGAACATGAACAAAACATCTGCAGCCAAACACTCTCAAATGATGATAAGAGACATATTTCCCTATCCATGCTATATTTGGAACATTACGATCAAGTGGAATAGAAAGAGAAATATTGATCAAATCCACTGCAGTTTTTATTGCTTCACCCCAAAAGGATTTCGATAATTTTGCATGAGAAAGCATACATCTGATTCTGTCATTAATCGTAAGATTCATTCTCTCTGCAACACCATTATGTTGAGGTGTCTTTGGAACTATTTTCTCAAGACTGATCCATGTTTTCTACAATACTCTTCAAACGGACATCTGTATTCACCACCGTTATTTGATCGAACACATTTCAATTTCCTTCCCTTTTATCTTTCAACACTTGCATGAAAATGCTTGAAGACTCCAAGTACCTGGTCTTTAGATTTCAAAGGAAAAGCTCACACTTTTCTAGAGTGGTCGTCAATAAAAGTAACAAAATATGATGCACCACCAAGAGATTTACTATCCATCATACAAACATCAGTATGAACTAAATCAAGAATATTTTGCCTCCTATAAGGACCAATCTAATGAAATGAAACTCTATGTTGTTTTCCAGCAACACAATGAGTGCATGTTTTTAGAGACGTACCTTTCATAGGAAGAAAAATTTTCTTCGCAAGTATGTTAAGTCATTTCTCACTCAAATGACCAAGGCTCATATGCCATAAATCAAAAGAGGTGTCTTCAATTGCATTCACTTCTTCCTTGCATAGCTTTGTAGGCATCCTATAGAGAGAAGTGGAACTTTGCTCCTTTGCAACCACTAGAGACACTTTGGTGATTTTACAGATACCACCACCACCAAAGTAAGTGTGATAACCCTCAATATGTAAGGTTTTCACCGAAATCTAATTGAGACGAATATCAGGAACATGTCTAACATTCTAACATTCTTAAGGAACCTGTAATTTCTTTTTATGTGACCTGCTTTGCCACAATTATAGTGTATCACTTCTTTTCTAGTCATCGACTTGCTTCTTGACTTGCTACGACTTTCAAAGTTGTCGCGTTTATGGAAGTGTCTAGATTGACTTCTCCCTCGTGACTTTATAACTAGTGCTTCTTAGTTTGAGGAACAACCAATCAAACCACGTTCTTTTCTTCGAGCTTCTTCATTCAACATGCTCTCTTTAATTGTTGATATTTTCAACTTTCCACTTGGAGCTGAATTGGTCAACGTCACAACAAGGACTTCCCAATTATCAGACAAGGAACTCAACAATAACAACGCTTGCAACTCATCATCTAATTTAATATCTGATGTTGTCAACTGATTCACTGCATTTTGAAAAATACTCATATGCTCTACCATTGAATCCCTATCTTTGAATTTCATATTCACCAACTTCCAAATCAAGAATGCTTTATTTTGCACATTTTTTCGTTCATACAACTCTATTAATTTGTCCCACATCTTGTTACTATCTATTTCTGTTTCAACATGTGGATATACACTCAGATCCAACAATTTTCTAATCAAGGCCACTACCTTTCTATTCAACTTCTTCCAATCAGCGTTACATTGATCTTTGGATCTAGCAATGTCACCCTCAATAGGATCATAAAATCTTTTCGGTATAGCATGTCTTCCATGAAAGTCTTTCAAAGTGTGTAATTAGAAGAGTTGAGCTTAATCATATTTGGACCTTTATTTTCATCCTCCATTTAAATGCATAAATCAAACCGACCGAGCTCTGATACTACTTTGTTGGAAAAAAACTAGAGATAACTATCTCAATAATGCGAAATATTTTTTCCCCACCTGTACGAATAAATGACCAAATAGAAAATACAATTCTACAGAGCAATAATAATTGGCAGAAAATTAAATATGAAACAAACACAATTTTTTAACGTGGAAAACTTTCCTCAAATTGAGAGAATAAAAACCACAAGACCTAGTCCAATAAAAACTTCTACTATAATAATTAATGGGTACACCAGAGTCTTTCTAGTAATACTAAGGAACATCAATCAACAATAGTCATCACCAAAAGAGGTGGAAATCAAACAAATAATATCAAACAACCTTCCACTAAAGTGGGTATTCCAAAGTAACTCTCAGAGAAGGTAAAACTACTAACACTATATTAAAATAACCAACTTAGTGGTAGAAATAACATATTAAAATTATAGATCAAACGGAGCAAGTTTGCTACAAATCCATTACCACCAAAACCAAACTTTTTCCTTCTCCTTTCCTTTTTGTTACTGTTGTCGTCACTATCTTTTCTTTTCCTTCTACCGTTCGCCTTTTGTGTTCCTTTCTTTAAAAATTACAGAAAAAGAAACACTTGAATAAGTTTTTTAAAAAAGTAAAAACTATAACCCTTACACAATATTTTTTTTCCTAATCAACAACATATATACTCACTCGATAATGAAATGTAAGCAAAAATGATATCTGAAAGTATACTCACTTTGTAATGAAATATAAGCAAAAATGATTTCTGAAAAGTTGATGTATCTAATTAAAAATTAAAACCACATACATCAACCTTTTAGATACTTTTTTGCTTATATTTTATTCTAGAGGGAGTACAAAGTCAAATCTAATTTTTACTTAAAGGAGATTTATATCATTTTATAAATACACATTTTTTTTTTCAATTTATCTTGGACTTTAACTTATATGTACTGACAACGTAAAATTATTTGATATTTTCATCCAATAAGAATTGAACTATTTGATACATTAACTTAATACTTTTTAATTGAATTAAAATTAAAATGCTTAATTGCATATTTTGTCGCTCTATTTTCACCAATTCACATAATTGGGCGTCTTATTTTAAAATCTGACAGTTTTGGTCTCTCTCTTTCTCTCTCTAAGATTTTTAAACTAAAAAATATTTATGTGACATATTTCAATGACGTGGCATACACACTCATAATATAAAATCTGAAGGTGCAAACACGAGAACGGGGGGTTGAATTGTGTTTGACAAAGTTGATAACTCTTTGATAATTTATAAATAAATTAAAATCTAGTTCGATTTTTGTGACTTACTTTGCGTAGAAGCAATCAGATTCAGAGGTAGCAAACAATTTAATCATAAATAATTTGACACATAAATTTATCCTAGTTCACAACTAACTTGGCTACATCCAGTCCTCTCATACAGAAGACTGTAATCCACTAATTCAATTACCTTGAATTACAAAGCACCCAACCCTCCAAGCCAGTCTTCCCAAACACCTTGAAAACCCTAGACTTTTGAGGAACTAACCACCTTGACTCTACAAGCCAAGTCTTCTCCTAACAACCTGACAACCCCAGATTGAAGAAGGAACTAAACCACTATCAAGTTGGATACAAATGATTGGAACTTGAGTAGTTGCTTCTAAAAAAACTAATAGTAATAATAACCCTCACACTCCAAGAAAAGAACACTAAGAGAACATTTCTCATTCGAACAAGTGTTTCTCTCTTTGAACTCTAAGACTACTCTTTTCTACTTTTCGATAATTTTCTTCTTCAGCCTTGAGTATCTATTTATAGTTAAAATTTGGGCTTCAATTTAGTCCTTGTTTAATTTTGAATTGTATTTTGTTCATATTGCGTTTGTAAATTATTCAAATTGATTATGTTCCTTTTTTGTTTAGATTGAGATTGTAAATTCTTCAGATTGATTATGTTCGTATTTTGTTTAGATTGCATTTGTAAATTCTTCAGAATATTTTGTTGTAGATAAATCTTGATCAAATCTTCTACAAAGTCATAAAAACTCTTAGTATAAAATGAACTTGGTTCCAACAATCTCCCCCTTTTTCATGATGACAAAATTTATATTTTTTATAACAACTCTGTATTTCTTTGACTCCCCCTAAGTCTAAGTATCATTTTCTCCCCATTTTATCAAATATTTTTCTTCCCATTTTGTCATCAAACAAAAAGACTTGAAAGTTAGACTTTTCTTTTTTCACTTTTTTTTTGTTTTTTTTTAATAACATGAATATAACATATTACAAGAAAATATAAAAACTAATGTAAAACTAAACTACTTTGAAGTTATCACAACATTAGTCAGGTATGAAGATAAGGTTTAGGTTTTTCTTGATGAAGTAAAACCTATCTTCAGGTAGTGGTTGGTAAATATGTCACCCCATTGGTGCTCTGTGTCTACAAACTGAATGTTTAGTACCCCTTTTTGAACAAAGTCCCTAATGAAGTGGTGTTTGATCTCTATGTTTTTAGCTCTAGAATGTAAGATAAGGTTTTTGGTTAGACAAATGGTAGAAGTGTAATCACAATAGATTAGAATGTTGAATTCAAGGATTTCGTAGTCTTCAAGTTGATGCTTTATCCAAAATAGTTGAGAATTGCAACCAGCTGCTGAAATGTACTCAGCCTCTACTGTTGACATTGCAATGGTGTTTTTTCTCTTACTTGACCAAGATATTAAGTTTTCACCTAAAAAGGTGCAGTTGCAACTAGTGCTCTTTCTCTTAAATTTATCTCCAGCATAATCAGAATCACAGTATCCACTTAATTTGTACGTAGGAGATTTCTTGTAGAACAAGGTAAGGTTGGTAGTTCCTTTTAGGTATCTAAGGATTTTCTTAAGAGCAGTTAAATATGATTCCCTAGGGTCAACTTGAAATCTTGCACATACACATACACTAAACATGATGTCATGTCTGGAAGCGGTAAGGTAATGTAGGAATCCTACAATTCCTCTATAGGTTTTTTTTTTGTCAATGTTTTGGCCTGAATCATCTTTTTCAAGCGAACAAGTAAGGTTCATTGGTGTAGCCATAGGTTTGCAATCACTCATCTTAAACTTCTTGAGAAGCTCTTTTGTATATTTAGTTTGAATGTATATACCTTTTTGACTTTGCTGAATTTGTATCCCTAAGCAGAACTTAAGTTCTCCCATCATACTCATTTGAAATTCAAGCTGCATCAATTTAGAAAATTCTTGGCAAAGAGTGCCATTAGTAGATCCAAAAATAATGTCATCAACATAAATTTGAATAATAAGAATGTCATCTCCTATTGATTTTCTAAAAAGTGTATTATCTACTTGTCATCTTTCAAAGTTATTTTTAAGCGAGAAGTTACCAAGTTTATTATACCATGCCCTACGTGCTTGTTTTAGACCATCAAAGATTTCCAAAGTTTAAAAACATGATTTGGAAATTCAGAACTTTCAAAACCTGGGGGTTGTTTAATTCTTCACTTATATAACCATTTAGAAAAGCACTTTTAACATCCATTTGAAATATATTAAGTTATCACCTAGAAAGATGCAGTTATCACCTAGAAAGATGCAGTTGCCACTAGTGCTCTTTCTCTCAAGTTTATCTCCATCATAATTAGAATCACAGTATCCACTCGGTTTGTACTTAGGAGATTTCTTGTAGAACAAGGTAAGGTTGGTTAGGTATCTAAGGATTCTCGTAACAACAGTTAAATGTGATTCCCTAGGGTTAGCTTGAAATCTTGCACATACACGTATACTAAACATGATGTCAAAGTCTCGTAGCGGTAAGGTAAAGTAGGGATCCTATCATTCCTCTATAAATTTTTTGGTCAACTTTGTCATCTGAATCACCTTTTTCAAGTGAACAAGTAGGGTGCATTGGTGTAGCCATAGGTTTGCAATCACTCATCTTAAACTTCCTAAGAAGCTCTTTTGTATAGTTAGTTTGATGAATGTATATACCTTTTTGACTTTGTTGAATTTGTATCCTTAAGAAGAACTTAAGTTCTCCCATCATACTCATTTGAAATTCAAGCTGCTTCTATTTAGAAAATTCTTGGCAAAGAGTGCCATTAGTAGATGCAAAAATAATGTCATCAACATAAATTTGAATAATAATAATGTCATCTCCTATTGATTTTCTAAAAGTGTATTATCTACTTGTCCTCTTTCAAAGTTATTTTTAAGCAAGGAGTTACTAAGTCTATCATACCATGCCCTAGGTGCTTGTTTTAGACTATACAAGGTTTTCCTAAGTTTAAAAACATGATTTGGAAATTCAGAGCTTTCAAAATCTAGGGGTTGTTTAACATAGACTTCTTCACTTATATAACCATTTAGAAAAGCACTTTTAACATCCATTTGAATTAATGTGATGTTATTATTTGCAGCAAAAAAAAAGTAGGATACAAATAGCTTCTAACCTGGCCACTGGAGCAAATGTCTCAGTGTAATCAATGCCCTCTTGCTAACTGTAGCCTTGTGCGACAAGTCTTGCCTTGTTTCTGATCACTTCACCTTTTTCATTTAGGTTGTTTCTGAAAACCCACCTGGTTCCAATAATGTTCTTTTTTGATCTATGTACTAGATCCCAAACATCATTCCTCTTAAATTCATTTAACTCTTCTTGCATTGCAAGAATCCATCCATCATTTGCCAATGCTTCATCAACAGTGGTAGGCTCAATTGATGAGAGTGAGCCAAAGAAAGTGGTATCTTTTAATGATGATTTGATCCTCAAAGGATCAGTTGCACTTCTAATGATTAGAATTTCAAGATGAGTTAACTTGTACTTTCATCCAGATCTTCTTTCTGACTTATCTTGACTGTTTCTAACTTGATCATATTCATCCTCTGAAGATTTGTTATCTTCTGGTTTGTCTGCATCTACTTTCTTTGGTTCCGATAAACCTGCAGTATCCTCAACTTGCTTTGACTTTTTAAGGTCAAGCTTAACATAATATAAATTAGATAATAATTAAATTTAAAGAAGGATATAACCTATATGTCAACAGTTTCAGTTTCACTCTAAAAACCCTCTTATTTCTTCTTTTCTTGGCTTTAGATTCTGAATTTGCATATGCTTTGATTATAGGGTCTAGATGAAGGGATTTTATTTCCCATCCAGGTTTGTAGTCTTTATGAATTTTATTGGAGTGTTCAAAGAAGTCCAATGATTCTAATTGTTAATAAGCAACTTTTGTTTCTGCTGATGTATCAAGTTCCTGTGGTAATTTTAGAACTGATGGTAATTCTGAATCTTCTGGTTGTTCCACTTCTGTTGATATGTGTGATTTCCCTGCCAGTTTTGATTATGTTGATACTCCATATTTTTTTTGATATTTCTGGTTCATCATATGGTTCTTGTTGTGATAGGTACTATGCTGACCAATCCTTCTTCTACCAGAGTCAGTTGCCTTCTGTTTGTTAAATCTTGGAACATACACCTTTTTCCCTTCATATATTGCAAACATCAATTGACTAGGCACCATGACTGGTGTTTCAATTTGGTTGCTTACAACATCTGCAACATAAACAATTTTATCCTTTGGTACCTAAATCTTGTTGGGTCCTGGTATGATAGTTTTTAAAGGTTTCTTGTTTTTCCATGTGGTTAGCATAGGGCAAGATATTTTAGTGTGACCTTTCTTATAACAAATAGTACATAAATCATCAAAGGGAACAAACTTAGGTTTAGATACTTTTTCTTGAAATCCTATTCCTTTTTTACCATTCCTACTAACACCATAAATCATAGATGCAAACTTGCTTCTTTCCATACCATTATCAAGAAAATCTTGAAATACTTCTTCATGCTTATTAGAGTTACATGTGGTATTTTCAATTGATGTTGAACTATAATTACTTTTCAGAGTTAGATTTTCAGCCTTAAGTTCAACAATATAAGTTTTTATATTTGTATTTTTTGTTTTAAGTTCAGTAATATCAGTTTTTAGAGTTGCATTATCGGCCTTAAGTTCAGGAATATGAGTTTTCAGAGTTGCATTTTCTGTTTAAAATTCAGCACTTTGATTCTTTAAAACATTAACTTTTCAATTAGATTTGTATTTTATTTTCTAAGTGTTTTCAATTTTAAAGACAACTTGTGATTCTTATTTAAAAAATCATTTATAGCAGTAACTAAATCAAATCGAGTATAGTTAGAAAATACCTCAATTTCTTCATTTGTTGATTCACTTCTAGAGTCAGAATCTATGTTGCATCCAGAGGTAGAGTTGGTATGAACCAACTGTGTGCTCTTCATCATTAGAGGATTCATCAGAATCATCCCATGTAGCCATCAAACTCTTCTTCTTGGGCTCATCCTCTACAAGCTCAATTTCATGTGATCTGAGAGAGCTGATTAATTCTTCCAACTTAAGAGTATTCAGATCCTTTGCTTCTCGAATGGCAGTAATCTTAGGTCTCCACTTTCTTTTCAAACTCAATAGTATCTTCTTCACATGATAAGCAGTAGTATAACTCTTTTCAAGTACTTTTAATCCCGAGACCAGAGTCTGGAATCTGGAAAACGTTGTTTTAATGTCTTCATCTTCTTCCATCTTGAACAACTCATACTTTTTGACTAGGAGGTTGGTCTTTGCTTCTTGAACTTGCTTGTTTCCTTCATAGGTCAGAATCAGACTATCATAAATACTCTTTGCTATCTCCTTGTAAGTGCACTTGTCAAACTCCTTGAAGGTGATTGCATTTATCATGAATGTTATGGACTTATTATGCATCTTGTACATCTTCTTCTAATAAGCATTCATCTCCTTTCTTGGAATCTCAATACCATCAGTATTCTTCGAAGCAATATAACCATCTCATACCAAGTCCCAAAGTTCAGGATCTTGTGAAATATAGAAACTTCTTAGCCTGTCCTTCCAGCACTCAAAACGTTCTCCATTAAACAGAGGGGGTCTGTTCATGTTTCCTCAAGCAGTTTCTTCCCTGAATCCATACATATTGAACCCTTGGATCTTTTCTCAAACACAGTAAAGTGCTCAGCCTTGAGACCGAGCTCTGATGCCAATTGAAAGTGCAATCACGAGAAGGGGGTTGAATTGTGTTTGAGAGAGTTGATAACTTTTTGATAATTTATAAGTAAATAAAAAACTAGTTCAGTTTTGGTGACTTACATGGACTAGAAGCAATCGGATTTAGAGGTAGCAAACAATGAAAACATAAATAATTTGACACATAAATTTATCCTGGTTCACCACTAACTTGGCTACATCTAGTCCCTTCATTAAGAAGGCTTTAATCCACTAATTCAATTACCTTGAATTACAAAGCACCCAGCCCTCCAAGCCAGTCTTCCTAAACAACCTGACAACCCCAAAATTTTTAGGAACTAACCACCTTAACCCTACAAGCCAAGTCTTTTGCTAACAACCTGACAACCCAAGATTGAAGAAGAAAATAAACCACTATCGGGTTGAATACAAAAGATTGGAACTTGAGTAGTTGCTTCTAAAAAGTTGATAATAATAATAACTCTCACACTCTAAGAAAAGAACACTCAGAGAATATTTTTCATTCGAACAAGTGTTTCTCTCTTTGAACTCTAAGACTACCATTTTTTGCTTTTCGATGATTTTCTTCTTCAACCTTGAGTATCTATTTATAGTTAAAATTTGGGCTTCAATTTAGTCATTGTTTAATTTTTAATTGTATTTTGTTCAGATTGCTTTTGTAAATTATTCAAATTGATTTTGTTCCTTTTTAGTTTAGATTGAGATTGTAAATTCTTCAGGTTGATTCTTTTCATATTTTGTTTAGATTGCGTTTGTAAATTCTTTAGATTGATTATGTTCATATTTTGTTGTAGATAAATCTTGATCAAATCTTCTACAAATCTTGACCATATCTTCTTTCATACTATTCGAAATCAAGTATATTGTTCTCATAAAATACTTTTGTTATCATAAAAACTCTAAGTATAAAATGAACTTGGTTCCCACAAAACCATCTAGATGCATTAACTATTCATATGTAATTAATTAAATTACAAATATGAATTTTTTTTGAAGTTGAAATTGAATCTTTTGGAGAGTTTTATTACAATTTCATAGGTGTTAATTATTCCACATCATCGTATCATATTTCACAACATTAAAATCATAATGAGGGATCAAAACTGTCGTATTTTAAAATAGGAGAGGGACCAATTTCGTAAATTAGTGAAAAAAGAAAGAACTATAACTGCAATTAAGCCAAATTAAAAACTTAAATACCAATAATTAGGTAACTACTAACTAATCCAATAACCTTAAAATTATTGATGTACTCGAAGAATACTTTTCCCCTAAAGCAACCCCAAATAGAGATACAAATAATTAAGGTAATAAAAACCAAACCCAATTGAATTGGTCGGTTCGACCGGTTGAAATAGAAATTGAGTATGTGCCTTTTCCAATCAAGCATGAAAACCACTCTTCTAGAAAATCGAGAAAACTACTAGATTAGTCGTGTTTAAAGGTTGGACCACCTTTTGGATTACTAAATTAAAAAGAAAAACGGAAACAATATTCACATGCAGACCGCTAGTAGAAGAAGAGAGATTGTTGGTTTTTGAGTTTCGAAGAATTGTTTTTAAAATAATTTTCAGCTACTGAAGATATTACAGAGTTGAGTCGCGGACTAGGTCGCTCTCTTTAAGTTGTTTCGCAACACTGCCCAAAATTGTACAAGCAGACTATCAACCACGATGTACCTAGGATAAAACAACTCAATTACAAATTGTATCAGTATTCTATTACACTATAGAAGATCGTTCCAGAATTACACCCTCAATATGGCTATAATGGCCACTCTAGAAGTATGTTACTTAATACCACTCATAAATCGAAGGGACTACGACACGAAAACCGCTCTAAAATCAAAAGGACCAATTGTATTAGGACCACTCTAAAGAAAATCGAAGGGGAAAAAAGAAACGAGATAAGTGGCTTGGAAGTGCATCAAGTAGAAGAAAGAGAAGAGAGAAAGTTGGGAATTGGATCCAACTGTGGTGTGGTTTACACAAGAGCTTGAAACTCTTTACATAGTGATTGAAACTATCCCACATATGTAAACTATCCAATGTGAGACTTTAGTATTTATAGAGTTTAAAGCTAACCAATGTAGAAAGCTTTTCAATATGAGACTTTAACAATTTTTAAATTCACACACTAACATACCTTATATGTTCCAAAAATCCCCCAGTTGAATTGAAAAAAGTGTTTGTGAAGAAGCATCAAACGCTTCTATAAGATTGTGCATAAACAGAAATGTGTTCTTACTTGAACCTTTGCATAGTAAGTAAGATTATAACTCAACAAGAGTGACTCGTAGTCTTGAACTCAATATCTAACATCAAACCCACACACAACCTTTTCATAGGGTGTATTCTCAAAAGCACGTGCATTAATGGCCCTGCACGTCTATCCTAGTATAGTGAGCGCTCTAGGAATTTTGCCTTAAAATTTCATAGGAAGCATCCCCACTTCCACAGTCACATAGGTGAGTCTATCAAGAGTACTCTTGTAGCTAGGTAATCCACTTCACATAGAGTATAGATCTTATTAAGAGTTTCTATTACTTCATCCTATCATCGCTTCAAGAATCATGCCTCTCTGATTTATAGTAGAATGTTCATATCATATCACTTCATGACTTGTTATTACCCACTAAACCTAATTATTGGGATCTCTAGTCTTTTAGGTCAGGTTACCATCATGAGTGACTCATTGATCTATAGGCAATAATCCCATCGTTTTGAATATGATCCACTCTAACAATTCCTTTTGAGAGTAACTCTCTAACTATGTTGTGCTTAACACATATATGTTGTCTCTTACCGTTGTAATAACAATTCTCAATTTTTTTGCAATAGTCACGATACTATCATAATGGATCAACACAACTTGCATCGATTTTTCTTGCAAAGGGATCTCAGCTAGCAAGCATCTCAACCAACTTGCTTTTTCACTAGTAGTTGCTGGAGCTATCATTTCAGACTCCATACTGGACTGAGCCAATATCATATGTTTCTTAAATTTCTAAGATAATGGTCCTCTAACTGTGCTAAATATAAAGCCACTAGTTGCTATAGAGTCATCTAATAAAGTGTTCAAATCAGCATCACTGTATCCTTTAAGGACAATAGGAAATCTTTGATAATGTAATTCAAGATTCATTGTCCCTTTAAGATATCTCATGAATCTCTCAATAGTGTGTCAATGCTCTATACTAGGTCTACTAGTAAACCTGCACAATAGTCCCATGACATAGGCGATGTCGGGTCTAGTGCAACCAGTGACATACCTGAGGCTGCCAATGATGCTCGCATATTCAATTTATCTAACACCTTCACCATTGTTTTCGAAAAGTTTCACACTTTGATCATATGGTGTGCAAGTAGATTTACAGTCAAAGTAATTGTATTTCTTTAAGATCTTTAGTGAGACTGATTCAAAGAAATTATCTTATTTGACCTAGTAATGTTGATTCCAAGGATTACATTTGCTTCTTCGAGGTCTTTCATATCAAATTTTTTTACACAACAATGATTTCACAGTATTTATAGCATGAATGTTTAAACCAAATATGATTAAGTCATCTACATAGAGACATATGGTAGTGCAAATGTCATTTTCATATTTGTAATAAATACATTTGTCACTTCCGTTCAATTTAATCCCATTCAATATAA
Organism: Cicer chorassanicum; assembly: GCA_037974735.1. Classification (NCBI taxonomy): domain Eukaryota; kingdom Viridiplantae; phylum Streptophyta; class Magnoliopsida; order Fabales; family Fabaceae; genus Cicer; species Cicer chorassanicum. Next base: position 16,472,143 of record JBBPBP010009777.1, read on the forward strand.
TCAAGTTATCAAACTTTTTATGTCATTACTTAGGAGTTTGTTTAAGACCATACAAAGACTTATCTAACTTATAGACCTCCATGAACCACAAAACCTTCCAATTGCTCCATATAGATTTCTTCTTGCAAGTCACCACAAAATCTATATTATCTCTTTGTCTAAAAATTTTGTTTACAAGTCAAGCCTTGTATTCATCAACAGTTCCATCGGGTTTTAGTTTCTTTTTCAAAATCCGTTTACAACTTATCGGTTTGAAACCAAAAGGCATGTCTACTAAATGCAGGTCATGTTAGACTAAAGAATTCATCTTGTAGTTTGTAGCTTCTTGCCACAGATCTTCATCCAAATATGACAAAGCTTCTTGAAGATTTGCAGGATCCTCTTCAAATGTATAAGCTATATAATCGGGTCCATAATCTTTAACAACTCTTGATCTCTTACTTCTTCAAAGTTCTATTTCACCTTTATTGTTGCTTTCAATGCTCCAGATCACAGGAATGACTTGTTCTGGTTCCCCCACCTTTTCTCGATTTGAAAGGAATCTGGCCCCTTGTGGATTGTTTCATGAAGGAAACAGTTCAAATGAGGAGAAGTAGGCGTAGTTTTGACTTTTGAATACTCATAGATCTGAACATATGGATATTGTTTTGAACTTAAAAAACTCTTCCCATATCTGAACATATGGATATTGTTTTGATCATCCAATGACAACATTCGATTTTCATAGATTTGACATCATGGATGTGTAAATCCTTTTCAGTTTCTTAAGATATTTCTGAAATCACTAGAATGTCATATTGGAGAACGCTATCAGTAGAGCTAGAACCAGTAATCTCATCGATAGACATGGCATAACGAAATGTCTTAAAAGTGTTTTTTATTGAGTTTCAAAGAACCGATTTTACAATAATTATCATCCATCGAAGATATTACTAGGTTGACTCCCGAACTAGATCGTTCTCTTTAAGATGTTTTGCAGTACTGCCCAAAATTGTACAAGCAGACTATCAACCACGGCATCCCTATGATAAAACAACCCATTTACAAATTGTATCGGTAGTCTATTGCATTGTAGAAGATCGTTCTAGAATTACACCCTCAATATGGCTATAATAGCCACTCTAGAAGTATGGTACTTAATACTACTCATAAATTGAAGGAACTACGGGACAAAAACTGCTCTAAAATCAAAAGGACAATGGTATTAGGACAACTCCAAAAAATTGAAGAATTGCATCCAACTTTGGTGTGCTTTTCACAAGAGCTTGAAAGCTAATCAATGTATGAAAGATTTCCAATGTAAGACTTTAATAATTTTTAAATTCACACACTAACGTACTCTTTATGTTCCAACAATATTGGATGATCGCCTTTGTTGACACCTAATTTTGTCCGCTTGTTATTTATTTATCTATTTATTTATTTTTTTACTTTTTATTAAAAAAAAAGGGAAATAATAATAATAATAAATGTATAGAAATATAAAAATAAAAATAAATAATTAGGGCTTTAAACTTTAAACAATCACATATGTTCCCAGTTTTTTTGCCTCTAATTCTTGTTTAGACTCTTTTCTTAAAAATAGAAAAAATATATATATATAAAAAAAATAATTAAAAAAATAAATAAATATACATAATTGTATGAAAGAAACTGAAAAGAAATGGATTGATGGTCATAAAAATCGGTATAATGAGGATCAATTGAATGGATTGATGGTCATAAAAATCGGTATAATGATAATCAATTGAAAGAAAAGAAACCACAAAGAAAGAGATTAATAGTAATAAAATGGTGATCAATTGGCAATTATTCCCTTGTCTTTTGTAACCTACACCCGAAAGGCCTATAAATAATCGATAGTAAGGGTGGAAGAGGAGGACGATTGAGTACTATTGGGAGCACAATTGAGAGCACCAAAAAAACAAAAGAGAAGAGAGGATAATAGGCAGAAAAATAGAGAAGATAGATTGGAACCAGGAACTAATAATAGTGCGGTAAACACTTTCTTTTTCTTTTTTTTCTCCTCGTCTATTTTTTTGACATTATTGTTGTTATAGAGTTTTTTTTACTATTCTATGCACATATGATATAAACAAGAATTTTTTTTCGGTTTCTTGATCAAGTTTTGGAATTAACTAATAAGAATAAAGTCGATTGTTGTATAATCGTTTATTTCTTTATCAAATTCGTGATATCTTATCTTTATTTTGTTTTGTTTCTTGTATTTTAAACTTTTTTTTTATTATCGTCGCCGGTCCGCGCTACATATGCGCCGCCAACTCGCGAATCTGCTCTTGAATTTTTATCCTTTACAATTTGTAAAAGT
>JBBPBP010009777.1:16474481-16487652 GCA_037974735.1 Cicer chorassanicum
TATTATTATTATTATTATTATTATCATTATCATTATCAATATTACCGTTATTACTATTATTATTATCACTATTATGTTGTTAATTTATTTTGATATGTATATATATATAAAGTAAAATTAATAATAAAATCAGTCAACACATAAATATTTTCTACCTAAGAACTACGTGTGTTTTGATTTCTCCATTGCACTTGGGGATACGTAGGAGCAAGGTTTTATTCCTTGTCAAACCAAATTAATAAAAAATATTTTTCCTTCTTTTATTAATGTAAATAATTTATTTATTTTTTTTAGTATTCTTTTTGGGGTAAAAATAAATGAATAAATAAATAAATAGCTTGTATACAATTAATTATAGGGTAACCGTTTAACGGACGTTGTAGGGTGCTAATACCTTCTCTACTCGTAATCGACTCCCGAATCCGAATTTTTGGTTCAAAAATAATTATTTTAGGTTTTATCCAATTTTTCCTTTGAATAAAATAAAATTGGTGGCGACTCATTTTTCGCGGACAAACCGGCCGCGACAGCTGGCGACTCCACTGGGGACTTTCGAGAGTCAAACCCGATTTAATTAATTGTATATGATTATTTATTATTTTATTTATATTACCCCAATTGTTTTATTTGTTTTGATATATTGTTAATATAATTATATATGTCTTGTTAATTTATTTTCATTGTGGCTATTTTATTTATTTATTTATTTTACTATACACTACCCTAACACGACACACACTTATGAGTGGGCTCTATACCCGGGCTGAGTGCAACCTAAGATAAGTTAGAGACTGTGTAATGATAATCTTCTGGATGTACATCTTGTTTGGTTGTCATGAAAGTCTCACCTAGAGTTGACCTTTTCTAGAATATTTCCATTTTAATAGTTTACCTATTAATTGGTTTAATATTTTAGAATTGAGTTGTGTGCTCTAGGAGCCAATTTAGAACTATAGAGCCACCCATAGTAAAGGTTCACATTACAAAAAAAAACCATAAAATAAAAAAGAACCATGTAGGACACATGTATACATGAAAAAAACCTACCCTATCTATATCCCATATTCATCATAATGCATTGCATAATCATGCATGTTTCATCTTTTATTTCATTTTACAACATGTTGTTTTTCTTTTTCTCCTCATTTTTTAAGAAAAAATTAATTGCATATTAGGAGGTAGTCAAATGTTTCACTTAAATGCACAATCATTCATTCATTTTTTTTACATTCTCATAACATTTTCCTTCAAGAAAAAATAAAATAAAAAAAGCAAAAAAAAAAAGAAAGCAAAAAAAATAAGCAAAAAAAAGTATCATGATACCCCTACCGAACATGTTCTCGAGCTAAAATCATGGATGAATTGAAGCATACAAAGATGATCTAAACCAACTGAAAGACCCTACGGCTAAAAGCTTGGAAATATTACAAACCATCAATACTTGAAATCATGGGAACCCTTCTTAGAAAAAAGTATATCACGAAGAACTCATGTTTACCCCTTGATTTCATAAGTCTAACAATTTTTACCTTTTAGTCTACTTTTTGGTCAACCACAAGTCACTTGTCCACAAGATTCGAACCTGATACTGATGAGATTCATCTTTATCCTCCACCCTCTACTTCTGGGTCATGGACATATTTTTTTTGGCTTTTCGCCACAGGTGAACCTCTAGAAGTTGGGTCGTCTATGTTGAACTTTAATCACTATAGCTTATTACTTTGATGCCATGAAAAAATACATCAATCTAAAGAAAAATGTCAAATCTTGTATGAACCTTTAAGGACATTTGAAAAAAACCTCGACTAGACATTATGTTGAAGACATTGACGATGTTACATATATATTCTGAGTTTATCCAAGGGGCAAAGTCAACAATGAAGATATTATCAAGTTCTCTCAATTTGATTCTAAAGCACTGATAATATTGCTAAGTATAAAGTCTTATGATACTTTATTATATTGACACATTCTTGTTTCCTTAATATTATGAGTATCAATAAATGCATTTTGTTTTCTCTTCCTTTCTACCCCTAATATATTTAACGATTTCTTACACAACATTATATACCTTTCTTTTATTCTAACCATGTACCATACATATTTGAAAGTAGTTCATTCATAAATAAGTTTGCTAAGATTTCATTACATAATTTCAGTTATGCTATTAATTCCACTAAAGGAGATGGGAATGATAAAAATAAAATCCCTTATTTGGATGGACCTCAATATGTTGGGACATGTAGTTAACGTCATCTTAATCCCCTAGAAAAGTCATTTTATATTTATTATTATATAATTGTGCTTTGAATATACCAATCACGTGGAGGAATTTGAAGTTTGTACCATGACTATTCTAGCCACCTACAAATCAAAAGTGAAATGTTGAAAGCATATGGAGATTTGACCTAATCATCAACAGGTTTTATCAAGAATGTAAAATTTGGGATAAGAATATGATCATTTATATGTACATATTAGACAAATGTCTAAAAAGTCATTTTCTATCATGACCCTCAACAATATAATCAAGTTGTTGGTATTCTAGCTGTTTTATCTTCAATGTTCAAAGTAAGCAAGTCATGATGAAGAACAGTCACTCACAAGAATGAAAGTCCGACTATCCTGCTTATTATCAAACGTATAAGAAAAGCTAGATGGAAAGTTCTCATACCAAATATTACCTCGTAACTGTGAAATACCCTCCATGAGTATCAGACTATAATTGGGGCACCCCTTTGTTCCTTATTATATAGAATAAAGGCAGTGCGACCCATTCAAAAAAAATCCTTTTATCAAGAGTAATGATCTGTGTTGGCCGACTGAATTCAATTCAAGAAATTTTTTGACTACCTCATGTCAAGGACAATTATTTCAAAAGATCTTAACAGAAGAACATATGAACTTCAGAGCTTCAAAAGAAAGAATTAGCGCTCAAGAAGATTTCACATATCTAAAAGGACTAGCATGACAAGTGGACTCCCAACTATATGAGCCCAAGTACCATACAAAAAATACATTTAAGTGTGGCTCTGATCCACCCCAATATCGATCGAGAACACTTATCACTACTTGCCCACATTGATGCTTCAAAAAGTATTACATCTAAATGAAGACCCGCTAGGTTGAAAATCCAAAAGGACGACCTAGGCAAAAATTAGGGTACAAAAAATAATAAATACCTGCTAGGTTGAAAACCTGAAAGGGCAACCTAGGCAAAAATTAGGGTACAAAAATGAATAAAGACCCACTTGGTTGAAAATCCAAAAGGACAACCCTGGAAAAAGTTAGGATATAAATTCGAATAAAGACCTGCTATGTCAAAAACTTGAAGATGCGGCCTAGACGAAAATGAATTAAGACCTGTTAGGTCAAAAAAAAACCAGAAGGGCGACCCAGGAAAAAATTATGCCCACAAAAAAAAAGGAATGAAGAAGTTCACTAGCTTGAGAATAAAAGAAAATGAGCAAATAATATGGCTTACACAGATCAAAGTCAAAGCAATATATTCTGAAAGGTTTCGAAGATAAATTGGGGCAAATCATATCCTCCAAACTGGGTTAATAACGTGATTCACATTATGTTATGATTTATTAGCACACTTCTTTTATGAAATACTACTAATAAATTGGGTCATTTACTCATATGAGATCACCTTATCTTCTTCTCTTCCCATGAATCATTCTTTTTTTGTACCATAGATTTTTTCACTAAATATCATCGTCTAAACTAATTTCTTGAGTTATGAATCTTTTGTCAAAATGCATTTTTATGATAACCATATGTTGGGGCACAAGATATGTGAATGTCAAGAGGCCAAAACTAGTATGATGTCTTTACACATAAGGTAGTGGTAACTAGAGATCAAGTCGAAGATGTAACAAAAATCTCTTTAAAGATCAAAAGGACAATCTCCACTATTTATTTAAAGTTGTGCATATTCTTCATCCATGAATCCAAGGATCATGTTCGTAAGGAGGTGAAAGAAATAAATAAAAAATTGTAAAAAAGTTGATTGAAAAAAAAAAAAAAAAGATGAAAATGAAGGAAAATGTTCATTCATCAAATGCATTCATGACATTTCATATTTTCAATAGTATATAAATTTAAAGTCAGGCCTACTGACCCACACACTTTAATTTAAAGTTGGGATGACTAACATGCACCCTCTAATTTAAAATCCAAGATGATTCCCCGTTACCTCACATCGATATTTCGGTTGACAATGTGTCCTATAATTCGCTCTTCTCTTTTATGAATGTTTTCTCTGGGTATAATCAAATTAAGATGACAGCCGAAGATATGAAAAAAATTACTTTCATCACCCCTTGGGGAACATCTTGTTAAAAAGTAATGCCTTTTGGTCTGAAGAATCTTGGGACAACCTACCAAAGAGTTATGGTAGCCATATTCCATGGCATAGTTCATAAAGAGGTAGAAGTTTATATAGATGACATGATGTAAAAAAAACTTTTCGAAAGGCTTAGAAAGTTTAAGCTAAAGCTTAATCCTTTCAAGTGCACTTTCGGCGTGAGGTCGGACAAATTATTGGGATTTGTGGTTAGTCAGAAAGGAATACAAGTTGACCCCGATAAGGTTCATGCCATTTTAGAAATGCTTCCCCCAAGTACAGAAAAAGAAGTTCACGTTTTTTTCGGATACCAAATTATATTTCCAGATTTATATCACAACAAACCGCCACTTGTGAACCAATCTTTAAACTTTTACGGAAAAATCAAATGGTTATGAGGAATGCCAAAATGCATTTGAGAAAATCCGACAATACGTGCAGAAGCCTCCAATTCTAATCCCCCTAGTTCCGAGTCGACCCTTGATTATGTATCTTACGGTCCTCGATAGATCCATGGGATGCGTGCTGGGGCAACACGATGAAACAGGAAAAAAAGGAGCATGCCATTTACTATCTAAGTAAAAAATTTATAGAGGTTGAAACCAAATATACAATGTTAGAACGTACTTGTTGTGCCTTAGCCTGGGAGGCCCATCGCTTAAGGCAATACAAGGTTTGCCATACGACCTGCTTGATATTCAAGATGGATCCAATCAAGTACATTTTCGTAAAGTATGCTCTCACAGGGTGAATTGCTTGTTGGCAGGTGATGTTATCAGAATATGATATTACCTATGTTACTTTGAAAGCCATCAAAGGGAGTGCCTTGACAGATTATTTGGCTAATCGACCTAGGGATGATTATCAATCAATGCAATGTAAATTCCCGAATGAAAGCATCATGGTTTTGTTTGAAGAATGTGATAATGGAAAATGGACCTTATTGTTCGACGGGGCCTCAAAGTTAATGGGGCATTATATTGGGGTTGTCTTAATATCTCATAAAAAGCAGTTCATACCTATCACAATGCGGAATGATTGAACTGAAAGCATCAAATGGACATCGCTTCATCTTGGTGGCAATCGATTACTTTACCAAATGGGTAGTGGCCGTTTCGTACCCCAATGTAACCAGAAATGTGGTAGTCAAATTCATAAAAAGGGAGTTAATATGTCGTTATGGCCTACCAAGCAAGATCATTACCAACAATGCCACAATATCTGAATAACAAAATGATGGATGAATTGTGTGCCACCTTTAAAATTCAACACCACAACTCGTCCCCTTACAAAAATGAATGGCACAGTTGAAGCAGCAAATAAAAACATCAAAAAGATTATTCAGAAAATGGTTGCAACATACAAAGATTGGCATGAGATGTTGCCGTCTGCACTACATGGGTATCGCACTTCGATACGCACTTCAACTGGGGCAACCCCTTTTTCCCTAGTATATGGGATGGAGGCTGTGCTACCCATTGAAGTAGAAATCCCTTCATTAAGAGTATTAATGGAAGCCAAACTAGAGGAGTCGGAATGGGTACAAACCCGTTTCGATCAATTGAATTTAATTGAAGAAAAAAGGTGGGCGGCCTTATGCCATGGGCAATTATATCATAAAAGATTGAAAAGAGCATAAGAGAAAAAAATATGTCCTCGAGAATTTGGAGAGGGAGACATGGTGCTAAAAAAGATCTTACCCATTCAAAAGGATTATCGTGGGAAATGGACCCCTAACTATGAAGACCCATACGTCGTGAAAAAATCTTTATCAGGTGGAGCTTTGATCCTCACGAAATGGATGGAAAAGATGTAGTCCTCCCTATAAACTCATATGTCGTAAAAAAGTATCATACTTAAAAAATGAATACCCGCTAGGTTGAAAACCTGAAAAGGCAACCTAGGCAAAAATTTGGGTACAAAAATAATAATGAATACCCGTTAGGTTGAAAACCTGAAAGGGCGACCTAAGCAAAAATTAGGGTACAAAAAAGAATACCCGCTAGGTTGAAAACCTGAAAGGGCAACCTAGGCAAAATTAGGGTACACAAAAAAAAATAATAATAATACCCGTTAGGTTGAAAACCTGAAAAGGCGACCTAGGCAAAAATTAGGGTACAAAAATATATAATAAATACCTGCTGGATGACCTAGGCAAAAATTATGGTACAAAATATAATAATACCTACTAGGTTGAAAACTGGAAAGGGCAACCTAGGAAAAGAATAAAAAACAAAAACAAAAAACAAAAAATAAAAAATAATACAGTTAGGTTGAAAACCTAAAAAAGCAACCTAGGCAAAAATTAGGGTACAAAAAATATAAATAACTGCTGGGTTGAAAACCTAAAAGGACCACCTAGACAAAAATTAGGGTACAAAAAATATAATAAATACCTATTGGGTTGAAAACCGGAAAGGGCAACCTAGGAGAAGAAGAAAAAGAAAAAAAAACAAAGAATATATACTCAAAAGGACAGAACAAACAGTATCGATCGGACTATGGCACGAGAAGTTAGTACAGTCTACATTTGAATTACTAGTAACCAAGTCGGGTCTTCAACCCATTCCTTTTGTTTTATCTTATGTATTTTTTTTTATTTATTTTTTTATTTTTTTTATATTGAACATCAATATATTGATATATACTTTTATCATCTTTATAATTTAACCCTCTTTCTTGAATGCATTTTATGATTATCGTGTATTGGAAAGTAAAATATATACCATACCTCGATATAATGAATTGCGATAAAGTCGGATATATTAGAGGTTGTTTAGAGTGCAAGGCAGACGACAATATGAGATCAAGCTTAAGATTACAACAGTAATTCTTCTTAAAAAAAACAACAACAAAAAAAATACAAAAAACAAAAAAAAGAAATGGACAAAAGAGAGACCAAAGATATCAAGTTCAAGAAAAATGTATAAGTGCCTTTTTCATCCATGATTTTAATGATTGTGTCCAATAAAAATATTAATAAAAATCAATACATTCATTCACTGATTCATAAATTTAAAGCCGAGAAAACGACCCGCATGTTGAAGCCGGGAAAACGACTCGCACCTAAAGCCGAGAAAACGACCCGCATGTTGAAGCCGGGAAAACGACTCGCACCCGAAGCCGAGAAAACGACCCGCATGTTGAAGCCGGGAAAACGACTCGCACCCTTCTAAAAAATTCTTTTTGGACAAAATTAGAGTTGTCATCTTTACTTATCTTTTACTTTGATTCTCAAGTAAATTCTAAGTAAAGAGGGGCAGCTGTTGACACCTAATTTTGTCCGCTTGTTATTTATTTATCTATTTATTTATTTTTTTACTTTTTATTAAAAAAAAAGGGAAATAATAATAATAATAAATGTATAGAAATATAAAAATAAAAATAAATAATTAGGGCTTTAAACTTTAAACAATCACATATGTTCCCAGTTTTTTTGCCTCTAATTCTTGTTTAGACTCTTTTCTTAAAAATAGAAAAAAAAAATATATATGTATATATATATATATATATAAAAATATATAAAAAAAATAATTAAAAAAATAAATAAATATACATAATTGTATGAAAGAAACTGAAAAGAAATGGATTGATGGTCATAAAAATCGGTATAATGAGGATCAATTGAATGGATTGATGGTCATAAAAATCGGTATAATGATAATCAATTGAAAGAAAAGAAACCACAAAGAAAGAGATTAATAGTAATAAAATGGTGATCAATTGGCAATTATTCCACTTGGTTGAAAATCCAAAAGGACAACCTAGGAAAAAGTTAGGATACAAATTCGAATAAAGACCTGCTAGGTCAAAAACTTGAAGATGCGGCGTAGACGAAAATGAATTAAGACCTGTTAGGTCAAAAAACCCAGAAGGGCGACCTAGGAAAAAATTATGCCCACAAAAAAAAAAAGGAAAGAAGAAGTTCAATAGCTTGAGAATAAAAGAAAATGAGCAAATAATATGGCTTACACAGATCAAAGTCAAAGCAATATATTCTGAAAGGTTTCGAAGATAAATTGGGGCAAATCATATCCTCCAAATTGGGTTAATAATTTGATTCACATTATGTTATGATTTATTAGCACACTTCTTTTATGAAATACTACTAATAAATTGGGTCATTTACCCATATGAGATCACCTAATCTTCTTCTCTTCCTATGAATCATTTTTTTTTTGTACCATAGATTTTTTCACTAAATATCATTGTCTAAACTAATTTCTTGAGTTATGAATCTTTTTGTCAAAATGCATTTTTATGATAATCATATGTTGGGGCACAAGATATGTGAATGTCAAGAGGCCAAACTAGTATGATGTCTTTACACATAAGGTAGTGGTAACTAGAGATCAAGTCGAAGATGTAACAAAAATCTCTTTAAAGATCAAAAGGACAATCTCCACTATTTATTTAAAGTTGTGCATATTCTTCATCCATGAATCCAAGGATCATGTTCGTAAGGAGGTGAAAGAAATAAATAAAAAATTGTAAAAAAGTTGATTGAAAAAAAAAAAAAAAAGATGAAAATGAAGGAAAATGTTCATTCATCAAATGCATTCATGACATTTCATATTTTCAATAGTATATAAATTTAAAGTCAGGCCTACTGACCCACACACTTTAATTTAAAGTTGGGATGACTAACATGCACCCTATAATTTAAAATCCAAGATGATTCCCCGTTACCTCACATCGATATTCCGGTTGACAATGTGTCCTACAATTCGCTCTTCTCTTTTATGAATGTTTTCTCTGGGTATAATCAAATTAAGATGGCAGCCGAAGATATGGAAAAAAATGACTTTCATCACCCCTTGAGGAACATCTTGTTACAAAGTAATGCCTTTTGTTCTGAAGAATGCTGGGACAGCCTACCAAAGAGTTATGGTAACCCTATTCCATGGCATGGTTCATAAAGAGGTAGAAGTTTATATAGATGACATGATCTAAAAAAAAACTTTTCGAAAGGCTTAGAAAGTTTAAGCTAAAGCTTAATCTTTTCGAGTGCACTTTCGGTGTGAGGTCGGACAAATTATTGGGATTTGTGGTTAGTCAAAAAGGAATACAAGTTGATCCCGATAAGGTTCATGCCATTTTACAAATGCTTCCCCCAAGTACAGAAAGAGAAGTTCACGTTTTTTTTTCGGATACTAAATTATATTTCCAGATTTATATCACAACAAACCGCCACTTGTGAACCAATCTTTAAACTTTTACGGAAAAATCAAATAGTTATGAGGAATGCCAAAATGCATTTGAGAAAATCCGACAGTACATGCAGAAGCCTCCAATTCTAGTCCCCCTAGTTCCGAGTCGACCCTTGATTATGTATCTTACAGTCCTCGATAGATCCATGGGATGTGTGTTAGGGCAACACAATGAAACTGCAAAGAAGGAGCGTCATTTTCTATTTGAGTAAAAAATATATAGACGGTAGAACATACTTGTTGTGCCTTAGCTTGGGAGGTCCATCGCTTAAGGCAATACAAGGTTTGCCATACGACATGCTTGATATCCAAGATGGATCCAATCAAGTACATTTTTGAAAATTCTTCTCTCACATGGTGAATTGCTCGTTGGCAGGTGATGTTATCAGAATATGATATTACCTATGTTACTTAGAAAGCCATCAAAGGGAGTGCCTTGACATATTATCTGGCTAATCAACCTAGGGATGATTATCAGTCAATGCAATGTAAATTCCCGAATGAAAGTATCATAGTTTTTTTTTGAAGAATGTGATAATGGAAAATAGACCCTATTGTTCGACGGGGCCTCAAAGGTAATGGGGCATGATATTGGTGTTGTCTTAATATCACAATGCGCTTATGTTTTAATTGTACCAATAATATAGCAGAATATGAAGTTTGTGCCACAAGAATTTTGGCTACTTTGAAATCAAAAGCAAAAGTCATTAATTATCTTGGAAACTCGAGAAAAGAAGTTAATACCTTATTTTACCTACGTAAAGGAATTATCTTTACAATTTGACAAAATCACCTTTCATCGTGTCGCTCGAGAAAACAATCAATTGGTTAATACTTTGGCTACTTTATCCTCGATGTTCCAAATAAGTTGAAACAGTGAAATCCCATCCATTAAAATGGAGAGTCGAGATCATCCTGCGTACTGCCACGAAATGGAAGAAGAAACCGGCGGGAAACTGTGGTATCACGACATCAAACATTATCTTATAATAGAGAATATCATCCTAGAATATCGGATAATGAAAAAAGAACTCTAAGACGGTTAACCGCGAGCTTTTTCGTGAACGAAAATATATTGTATAAGAGGAATCATGATATGGTACTCCTCAGATGCGTTGATGTCAATCAGGCGAAAGAAATTCTACAAGATGTCCACGATGGCTCTTATGGGATCCATATAAACGGACATGTCATGTTTAGAAAGATTCTTCGAGCCGAGTATTACTGGCTCACCCTAGAAAAAGATTGTTTTAATTATGTAAAGAAATGCCATAAGTGTCAAATATATACTGATAATATCGACGCCCCACCAATGCCCCTAAACACCCTTTCAGCGCTCTGGCCATTCTCAATGTGGGGCATAGACGTCATCGGAATGATTGAACCGAAAGCATCAAATGGACATCGCTTCATCTTGGTGGCAATCGATTACTTTACCAAATGGGTAGTGGCCGTTTCGTACCCCAATGTAACCAGAAATGTGGTAGTCAAATTCATAAAAAGGGAGTTAATATGTCGTTATGGCCTACCAAGTAAAATCATTACCAACAATGCCACAATATCTGAATAACAAAATGATGGATGAATTGTGTGCCACCTTTAAAATTCAACACCACAACTCGTCCCCTTACAAAAATGAATGGCACAGTTGAAGCAGCAAATAAAAACATCAAAAAGATTATTCAGAAAATGGTTGCAACATACAAAGATTGGCATGAGATGTTGCCGTCTGCACTACATGGGTATCGCACTTCGATACGCACTTCAACTGGGGCAACCCCTTTTTCCCTAGTATATGGGATGGAGGCTGTGCTACCCATTGAAGTAGAAATCCATTCACTAAGAGTATTAATGGAAGCCAAACTAGAGGAGTCAGAATGGGTACAAACCCGTTTCGATCAATTGAATTTAATTGAAGAAAAAAGGTGGGCGGCCTTATGCCATGGGCAATTATATCATAAAAGATTGAAAAGAGCATAAGAGAAAAAAATACGTCCTCGAGAATTTGGAGAGGGAGACATGGTGCTAAAAAAGATCTTACCCATTCAAAAGGATTATCGTGGGAAATGGACCCCTAACTATGAAGACCCATACGTCGTGAAAAAATCTTTATCAGGTGGAGCTTTGATCCTCACGAAATGGATGGAAAAGATGTAGTCTTCCCTATAAACTCATATGTCGTAAAAAAGTATCATACTTAAATAATGAATACCCGCTAGGTTGAAAACAAGAAAAGGCAACCTAGCAAAAATTTGGGTACAAAAATAATAATTAATACCCGTTAGGTTGAAAACCTGAAAAGGCGACTTAAGCAAAAATTAGGGTACAAAAAAGAATACCCGCTAGGTTGAAAACCTGAAAGGGCAACCTAGGCAAAATTAGGGTACACAAAGAAAAATAATAATAATAATAATAATACCCGTTAGGTTGAAAACCTGAAAAAGCGACCTAGGCAAAAATTAGGGTACAAAAATATATAATAAATACCTCTTGGACGACCTAGGCAAAAATTATGGTACAAAATATAATAATACCTACTAGGTTGAAAACCGGAAAGGGCAACCTAGGAAAAGAATAAAAAACAAAAACAAAAAAAAATAAAAAATAAAAAATAATACCGTTAGGTTGAAAACCTGAAAGGGCAACCTAGGCAAAATTAGGGTACACAAAAAAAATAATAATAATACCTGTTAGGTTGAAAACCTGAAAAGGCGACCTAGGAAAAAATTAGGGTACAAAAATATATAATAAATACCTCCTGGACGACCTAGGCAAAAAATTATGGTACAAAATATAATAATACCTACTAGGTTGAAAACCGGAAAGGGCGACCTAAGAAAAGAATAAAAAACAAAAACAAAAAACAAAAAATAAAAAAATATACAGTTAGGTTGAAAACCTAAAAGGACCATCTAGACAAAAATTAAGGTACAAAAAATATAATAAATACCTATTGGGTTGAAAACCGGAAAGGGCAACCTAGGAAAAGAATAAAAAACAAAAACAAAAAACAAAAAATAAAAAATAATACCGTTAGGTTGAAAACCTAAAAAAGCAACCTAGGCAAAAATTAGGGTACAAAAAATATAAATGTCTGCTGGGTCGAAAACCTAAAAGGACCACCTAGACAAAAATTAGGGTACAAAAAATATAATAAATACCTATTAGGTTGAAAACCAGAAAGGGCAACCTAGGAGAAGAAGAAAAAGAAAAAAAAAACAAAGAATATATACTCAAAAGGACAGAACAAACAATATCGATCAGACTATGACACGAGAAGTTAGTACAGTCTACCTTTGAATTACTAGTAACCAAGTCGGGTCTTCCACCCATTCCTTTTGTTTTATTTTATGCATTTTTTATTTTTTTATTTTTTATTTTCTTATATTGAACATCAATATATTGATATATACTTTTATCATCTTTATAATTTAACCCTCTTTCTCGAATGCATTTTATGATTATCGTGTATTGGAAAGTAAAATATATACCATACATCGATATAATGAATTGCGATAAAGTTGGATATATTAGAGGTTGTTTAGAGTGCAAGGCAGACGACAATATGAGATCAAGCTTAAGATTACAACAGTAATTCTTCTTAAAAAAA
>JBBPBP010009777.1:16487675-16520362 GCA_037974735.1 Cicer chorassanicum
GACCCGCATGTTGAAGCCGGGAAAACGACTCGCACCCGAAGCCGAGAAAACGACCCGCATGTTGAAGCCGGGAAAACGACTCGCACCCTTCTAAAAAATCATTTTTCGAACAAAATTAGAGTTGTCATCTTTACTTATCTTTTACTTTGATTCTCAAGTAAATTCTAAGTAAAGAGGGGCAGCTGTTGACACCTAATTTTGTCCGCTTGTTATTTATTTATCTATTTATTTATTTTTTTACTTTTTATTAAAAAAAAAGGGAAATAATAATAATAATAAATGTATAGAAATATAAAAATAAAAATAAATAATTAGGGCTTTAAACTTTAAACAATCACATATGTTCCCAGTTTTTTTGCCTCTAATTCTTGTTTAGACTCTTTTCTTAAAAATAGAAAAAATATATATATATATATATATAAATATATAAAAAAAATAATTAAAAAAATAAATAAATATACATAATTGTATGAAAGAAACTGAAAAGAAATGGATTGATGGTCATAAAAATCGGTATAATGAGGATCAATTGAATGGATTGATGGTCATAAAAATCGGTATAATGATAATCAATTGAAAGAAAAGAAACCACAAAGAAAGAGATTAATAGTAATAAAATGGTGATCAATTGGCAATTATTCCCTTGTCTTTTGTAACCTACACCCGAAAGGCCTATAAATAATCGATAGTAAGGGTGGAAGAGGAGGACGATTGAGTACTATTGGGAGCACAATTGAGAGCACCAAAAAAACAAAAGAGAAGAGAGGATAATAGGCAGAAAAATAGAGAAGATAGATTGGAACCAGGAACTAATAATAGTGCGGTAAACACTTTCTTTTTCTTTTTTTTCTCCTCGTCTATTTTTTTGACATTATTGTTGTTATAGAGTTTTTTTTACTATTCTATGCACATATGATATAAACAAGAATTTTTTTTCGGTTTCTTGATCAAGTTTTGGAATTAACTAATAAGAATAAAGTCGATTGTTGTATAATCGTTTATTTCTTTATCAAATTCGTGATATCTTATCTTTATTTTGTTTTGTTTCTTGTATTTTAAACTTTTTTTTTATTATCGTCGCCGGTCCGCGCTACATATGCGCCGCCAACTCGCGAATCTGCTCTTGAATTTTTATCCTTTACAATTTGTAAAAGTCAAAAAGTAACAAAAGTGTTTCCTTAAAATAAAAGGATACACAAATCAATATACAACACATTACTCCTATTATTATTATTATTATTATTATTATCATTATCATTATCAATATTACCGTTATTACTATTATTATTATCACTATTATGTTGTTAATTTATTTTGATATGTATATATATATAAAGTAAAATTAATAATAAAATCAGTCAACACATAAATATTTTCTACCTAAGAACTACGTGTGTTTTGATTTCTCCATTGCACTTGGGGATACGTAGGAGCAAGGTTTTATTCCTTGTCAAACCAAATTAATAAAAAATATTTTTCCTTCTTTTATTAATGTAAATAATTTATTTATTTTTTTTAGTATTCTTTTTGGGGTAAAAATAAATGAATAAATAAATAAATAGCTTGTATACAATTAATTATAGGGTAACCGTTTAACGGACGTTGTAGGGTGCTAATACCTTCTCTACTCGTAATCGACTCCCGAATCCGAATTTTTGGTTCAAAAATAATTATTTTAGGTTTTATCCAATTTTTCCTTTGAATAAAATAAAATTGGTGACGACTCCTTTTTCGCGGACAAACCGGCCGCGACAGCCTTCATCTCTAGAAATAAACACATTCAAAATCGTTTATTATTTAGAGTATTAAGTTTAGAAAAAGAATGTGGATGAGAGATACAAAAATGTTGACTCAAAGAACCTAAGAGCCAAAAGAAATGAAAAAAAGATATGTGGAGCTCATATGATGCATTTCAATTTATAAACGGAAGAAGATGAGTGGAAACAAGATGGTTGTGTGGCGCGTATTGTTTTCTTTCGGAAATTAGTAATTCTAGCCTCTCTAGGGTTAAAAACCGTACAACTAAAAAGTGGACTTGACCCTAATATACATAAAATCAAATGAAATAATGATCATAAGAGGAATCTACTTGCAACCCTCACATTTACACCTTTCACCCCCTATATTTGAAGTAAAAAAAAATATATTTTTTGACACTAAAAATTGACACAACCCATAATTTCTTTCATTTTTCACAAAAGTTCTAAATTTTGAAAAAATAAGTTTGAGAGAACTCTGGTTTTTATGATATGTAAATTTTGAGTTTAAAATATTCGGTATATAAATTTTTTTCAAATGAAATACTCAGTACCGTTTATAATACCAAATATTTGTTATTTAAAAGAGTCGATATTCAAAAGTACATATCGAGTATTTTGAAAACCAAAAAGCTGGTATGTTAATACTAAATCGAATATTTTGATATTGAAATATTCGGTACCTATTTTGACATACTGAACTTTTTGTTTTTCAAAATAACCAGAACCCATTTTATTAATTTTTTTTATTTTTCTATATTTAAATTTATATTTGTTTTTTATTTAGTGGCTATGAGTAGAGGTCGAGATGGTTTAACTATTCGTCCCAGCGAGGAAAAAGTTTAACCTACTGTATCTACGAGGAAGAGAGATGAGCAAGCTCGTGCCAATATATCTATGATGCAAGAGGGGTCGTCAGAGCAACATCCCATAGCGCAACAACATATTGAGGAAGACCATATTTTAGTAGAAAGATACAAAGGACGAGCATATGGAGCAGGGTCAGGAAGAGCCAGAGCATAGCTTTCCCTGAAGGACCATATGACACTTGCTTATGGCTAGAAGAGGTAATTGGTTTAATAACTAAAGATATTTAATGATTTCACTACATGATTATTATATATGCAGGATCATGGTGCATTGAAGGTAGTCACACATGGTCTTAAAATTAAAAAGTTTAAGCTTTGTGACTTGTCCCATTTTGTAGAGGAGTGGATTGAAGGATCAAATTTGGAGCAGTTGATTGAGTACTCCTTGACAATGGTTGACCATAATCTTGTATCAACAGTTGTCGAAAGGTGGCTTAGTGAGACTAGCTCGCTTCTCTTGCCTTTTTGAGAGATGAATGTCACTTTAGATGACGTGGGAGTCATCTTGGATATTCCTATCACTGATCACTTATTCTCTCCACCTATTGATATGAATGTTGATATGGCTATAGCGGCAACGGTGAAATTATTAAGGGTGTCGTATTGAGATGCAGTCACATAGACTCAATCCACCAGGGGTGCTCATTTCAAATTGATTGGTTGAATATGAGGTTTTTCTGAATAATATGTGGAGAGGCAAATATGAAGAGGCTAAGAGGGCCTACCTACTCCAGTTGGTTGGGTGCTATATTCTGGCTGATAAAAGCCATATTTGGATGCAAAATATTTATTTTTATTTCTCAATGGGGCATGGCTGCTTTGATTGCATTGTATGACTAACTTGGTGACACAAGCAGACGTAACACCAGAAAAATTAGAGGATATATGACCTTTTTATAGGTACTTTATTTTAATTTTTTGTGTTCATATTAGTTGTCACACTCATATTTTTATTTTTGTTATAGTGTTGGATATAAGAACATTTTCCAACCCTCTGTAATAAGAGGGACTCTGGACCTATTCCTATTGGGTGTCCTCATTCTTCTCGGTGGACTAGTAAATATTCATTGCCTGGTAGAATTGTAGATTATCGATGGAGATTGGATGCAGTTACAATTGGTGATGTGATATGGACACTTTTTAAGGATATAAACACATTTGTCCCTTTGATGTGGTGTCGTTGTTCAGTGGCTATTTTCGATGGTGTGACATGGTTGTGCCATACTTGCCGAAGAGTCTTTGCCAATTTGGATATATATAGAATATTCCACATTCACCTCCTACTCATCCACCACCTAGTGTAGACTATGCATTTATGAGCAGACATGTGAGCATTTCACAGACCATCTGACGAACAACAGTTTGGATATTTCCTACGCATTTCGAAAGCTGTTAATGTTGATGAATTTGATTCTTTCGTATACCTTCCACCCTTTTCGCAACCCAAAATTAATGTTGTACTCCTTCCTCTTTGTCCCGTTTCAATATCTGATCTTATAATAACAATAATTATCCCATTTTGTTTTTCAATTGATTTTGCCCAATGCAACACATCGTTGCATGTATGGAATATCAGCAACAATATATATTAAAAACAATATTTATCATATTCTATATAATAACGAAGATAAATGTCATTTCATATTAAAAATTTACTTGATCGGTAGTGAATGTATTAGTAAAATTTGTCGACAAATCTAATGTATCATACATATCAAATTCAACGTCACTCATTCCTGAAAAAAAAAATTAAATTAATTAAGGTTTCAGATATTCGACATTTCAGAAATATTTAGTATATATATTATATACCGGTTATTTATGATTACAAATAATTGGTATATAATTTAAATACCAGTTATTTTAAAAATTAAAATATTGGCAATACAATTTTATATATCGGTTATTTGTCTAAAACAAAATATTTGGTATATTCATTTTCTTTACTGAGTTTTTCTATTTAAAGATATACATACCACGTATTTTAATTACAAAATGACCAGTATACATAATTAGATTTTGAATTTTTTTAGTTTTTAAAATCTCAGGAACATATTTGTGTACCGAATTTTTACTTCACTTACTTTATAACCGGTATTTTGATAATTGTGTCAAATGAGAGAGACGAAAATTGAAAATAGAAAATAAGTAGCGTGGAAACTATCGATTTCCTCAAATCATAAAGTAAAAGAAAAATTGAATTCTAGACCAAAAATAAAAAAGAATTGGGCGTATGGGAATGGCCACGAGGATACAATTGAAGCCCAAATTACTACGTCAAACATTACATTTTTTTTAAAACATCATACATTATTTTATTTATTATTATTATTATTATTATTATTATTATTATTATTATTAATTAATTAATAATAATATTTCATATTCTCTATTATTTTAATTATATAATTAATATCGGTTCGACTGTAATTTGCCTGCAGTCTTACCATTAAACTTTGAAATGGTGTCTTCACTAGTTCAATATCCGGTCCAATTTTGATTACCTTGCGTATAACCGTATCAAAATTAAAATTTTACCCAACAATTCCTAAACACCAAGTGGATCATTCCACTATTGATTTGACCCATATTGAAAATTTTTATTCCTCCTTTTCAATCAAGTTATCCATTGTTGGGATGCGATTATGCTAAAGTCTAAAAAAAAAGTGGCATCTTCAAAGGCTTCAATTTTATGCAAATAAAATCATGATGAAGCTCAAATGCATGTTGACTACCATGTTTCAACAAGAGAAAAACGACTTTTACAGTATACATAAATTTGCTACCATGTCTCCACATCCAACTATCTAGCTTATTTTCCTACAAAGAAACATTAGGCAAACAAGATATGCATTTCAAAAGCAAATTCTCTTTTAATTGGAATAAGCTCCTCCTCCACAACCACCGACTATCTTCCTGCCCAAAACCATTATAATACATGTTTGCCAAAGTCACATCTTTATTTATAGTCAAATTAAATAATCATCTATGTATACTTCTTATCTATGTATACTTCTTATACAAAGCTTCCCCATTTAACCCAGGGTCCTTCCCAAAAATAGTATCACTCTCATCGCCAACATCCTTCGATAAATTACTATTAAACCAATTCTCATGACCCCCCACCTCCTTCCCGAATCAATTGGATATCTTTACCCCAAATAGACTCATTACCTACTCTTCCACCAAATCCTCCATCCTCCATCCCCCATCCATATTTATGCAAAATAACCTTAAACCACAATCCATTACAATCCAACCTCACCCTCCAAACCATTTTCCTAAAATATCACAATTAAACTTGCACAAATTCCTCACCCCAACCCACCCATATCATGCAGCTAAATTTTTTTATCCCATCTTATCAAATATATTTTCTGAGCCTCTTCAATCTTCCCATAAAAAGAATTTAGATAGAGATTTAATATGAAAAATAATACTCGAAGGAGTCTTGAAGAAGTAACAAAAATAAACCAATAACACAAATAAAATGACTCTAAGAAGAATAAGATGACCTTCTATAGATACGTTTCGACTCTTGCACCCCAAAAATCATGCACGAATTGCACGAATCATATCAATCATTGAATTCCCAAATGATAGTGTAACAGCCCGACCATTACCATTATCGGCACTGTTAATCACGATCTTCTTGCCCCCCTTTCCCCTCATTGGAAATAGCGAGTTTGTGTCTTCCGTGGGAATCGAACCCGGTACCTTGGGGATAAGTACCACCGTCCATTCATTCCCACTACCAATCGACCCTTCTCTGATTTCACCAAATGGAAAACCAAGTTTTTTCAAAGGTTTGCGTACCACTTGACAATCAAGAGTTCATGCAGCTTCTTCCATCCAAGACAAAGTCACATTAACACCTACCGGTAAACTTTTAAGAAATTTTATCTTTAAGCCTACTACCAACTTCAATAGTAAGAAAATTACCTACAAACCACATAGGTTAGATCAACTCTTTTCTCCCACAACCAACATTTCATTAGAAAACTGTAGATGTGAAACTCAAAATACATCATCGTTACCTATATGAAAACCTTTAAACAAACCCACCGTTGTTGAGGTTGTAGAACGAGAAACAAAAGAAGGGGGGTTGAATTGTGTTTTATTTTAAAAATGTTTTAACAAGATTAAAACAGAGTGATGAAAATAGAGCAGATAAAATAGAAACACATAACAACACAACCAATTTATCCAGGTTCACCACCAACACGATAGCTACATTAAATCCCTTCAAACTGAATGATTTAATTAACTAATTCACCAACTGAATCACACTTCAACTAAACACCTACTAGTCAATCTCACTGTGTTCAAGTCCTCTCAACCTTCTAGCTTAGTATAATCAAGCTATTGAGGGTGTTTACAATGTTGTATTCTTAGGAAATATTTCTTAGCACTTAAACAAAGAAAAATATTAAGAGCAAGAATGCAGAGACGACAGTATTGTGGTACGTTGTTGTTATATTATTCAATTAGGGTTGCACGTCGTTTTATAGAGAGCTTTATGGTTTCTGGTTGTTCTCCTGATTGCAAGACATCAACATGTATCATGAATTTTCATATCAAATCTTCAGAGATTGATTCACCATTAAAGCTTGTCCATAATTAATCCTTGTTATTGATTATGCGTATCTTATATGAAATCAGAAAGATAAGAGGACATCATGATCATAATATGTCACATAGTTCTTCAGACAAATAACAGAATTAGGATGTTGAGTAGATGATGCACATATTTGTCTTCTTCATAGTGTTGACTTTTAAACATAGTAATCCGATCAGATGCTTGACGCAATTATCAGGGGCAGCCAATTACTTGCTTGTCATACTTATCAGAGGTAGATAATCACTTGAATGTTAGAGGTAGAATAATTAGATGCTTGTTGTAGTCATTAGAGTCAAACCAATCAGAACATTGC
Source organism: Cicer chorassanicum (assembly GCA_037974735.1). Taxonomy (NCBI): domain Eukaryota; kingdom Viridiplantae; phylum Streptophyta; class Magnoliopsida; order Fabales; family Fabaceae; genus Cicer; species Cicer chorassanicum. The sequence continues at coordinate 16,495,236 of JBBPBP010009777.1, forward strand.
TTGTATTAACATAATCACTAGAGGTATGTTTTAAAGTGTGTTTGTTAGACTCAGGATACGAATTTCAGAGCAAAGTCTTGATGTTCCTTTAACTTAGTCCAAACATCAAAGGATGTAGTGTAAAGTTATTCAAAATTAATCTGATTTGTGAACTGCACACTTAAATAGAACATTAGTGCTTTAAATTGTTCCCACACAATAATTTTATTATCATCAAAACAAGTAAGCGTCAAAGTTATTCAAACAACCTTGGTTCTAACAGAGGTGTTCACTAATACATTTAAACTTTCAACAACTAACAAAAATAGGAAAGCAGTAGCTGAACTTATTAGTGGAACTACTATCAGAGAAAGCTCAAGTAGTAGCATAATCCCTGTCGAAGACCTCTTCCCATCCTAAATTTATTAGTGGAACTACCATTCACGAACGCTCAAGCAGTAGCTGAACTCATACATTCCATGACCCAACTCCTGCACTTTGCAAGAAAATTCATTTTTCCATTACTATAGTCAAATAGTCTCATTCAATTGAGTTGTATATATTTTCAAATTCACTTTGAAAATTAAACATTCCTTCCTCTGCCTTTTTGCATCATCCACCAATTAATTTACAATAAGGATGCCATCCATGATTTGATGACCTTTGACAAACATCTGTTGAGTCTCTACTATGACTTTACCTGTTTTGTGGATTCACTCCTTTGACAAAATGATAGTCTTTTCGGCTTGGTCCATAATGAGACAAAGGGGATTTAAATCCCTAAGTATAAGAGAAAGTAGAAAAGATATGCTACAGTAGCTATAATAGAAAAAAGGAAATGTGTGTAACACTATAGCTGAAGTGCACGAGGAAAAGAAAGTGTAGCAGGAGTGCTTAAAGCAAAACATACTCGACGCAAAATAGAGAAGAATTGGAATTCGGTGGTAATGGTATGTAGCAAACTTGCTCCATTTTTTCTATAATTTGAGTATGTTATTTCTACCAATGAGTTAGTATTTTTAATATACATCGTTAGTAGTTTCACCTTATTTGCAAGTTAGCTTGGAATACCCACTTTTGTAGAAGGTTTTTTGTTATGTGTCTGATATTTAATTTTCTGCCAATTGTTACTACTCTATTGAATTGTATTTTTTATTTGGTCATTTATCTGTACATGTGAAGGAAAAATATTCCGCATTATTGAGATAGTTATCTTTGATTTTTCCCAACAAAGTGGTATTCATAGCTTAGTTGAGATAGTTATTTTTTGTTTGGTTTGTGCATTTAAATGGAAGAGAAAAATAAATGTTCGAATATAATTAATATCAACTTTCATAATTACACCCTTTGGAAGATCCTCATGGAAGATATGCTTTACAACAAAGATTTGTATGATCCTGTTGAGCGGGACACTGCTAAACCCAAAGATAAATCAGATGGTGATTGGAAGAAGATGAATTGAAAGGTAGTGACCTTTACCAGACAGTGGTTGGATAAAAGTGTATACACACATGTTGAAATTGAAATAGGTGCTAAGTAAAAGTGAGATAAATTAAAAGAGTTGTATGAGTGAAAGAATGTGCAAAATAAAACATTATTGATTCAAAAGCTGGTGAATATGAAATACAATGATGGAGATTCAATGGTAGATCATATAAGTATTTTTTGGATTACAATGAATAAGTTGGCAACTGCATATATTAAATTGGATGATGAGTTGCAAGCGTTGTTATTATTGAGTTTGTTGCATGATACTTCGAAAGTCCTTGTTATGACTTTGAAAAATTCAACTTCAAATGGAAAGTTGAATATGTCAATAGTTAAAGATAGTACGTTGAATGAAGAAACTTGGAGAAAGGAGTATGGTATGATTGGTTCTTCCTCAAAGTTAGAAGCACTAGTTACAATGTCACGAGAGAGAAGTCAATTTAGACATTGGCATAGGTGCACCATTTTAAAAAGTCATAGGATGTCAAGAAGCAAGACGAGGACTATAAAATAAGTGATATGATACATTTATGGCAAAGTGGGTCACATAAAAAAGAAACTACAAGTTCCTCAAGAGAGATCAATCAAAGGAAAAAGATGAAGACAAAGAGAAGAAAAGTGATAAAGATACAACTGCAGTTGCATCTATTAGTGATTTCTACATTGTAACACCCGAAAATTTTCATATATATTATATATGTCTTTTTAGTAATTGTCATGATTTATTATTTAATAAATAATTATTCTATGTGTAAATAACTTAAATTAAATTTTATCACCCTCAATTTTACCTGAATAATATAACCTTTATTTTTAATTAAATATTTTGGCGTGATAATTACATGGAAACGATTTATGACGTGATTATTTCCTAAATGGACTATTGTGTATATGTTTGTTTTATATTGTTATGTGTGACTTGCATTGATATTCTTATCTTGCATGATTTACTTTAGTTGATAAAATATTAGTTGAATTATTTAATTAAATTATAATTTATAGAAGTCATATTGTTTGTTAGTTTTATTTTTGACGAAATAATTATTAAATTTAGGACATAGTAGAGTTAGTGAAACTCATGTATAAGTGTTTTGAAAATATTTTTGGTCAATCCATCTTTAGTATTAAAAAAAAATAGTGACTCATTTTTTTACTCTCCTTCATGACAAAATTTTATGATAATTCATGGTGTTATCTTGACATAATGTAACTTTATGTTCTTGTCTCAACCAATTAAGAGAGGAGATAATGTACATTCCTTCATTCTTGACACCATGCACCCACTTCTCTCTCCTCCTTAACTTTTTAATTTATTTTTGAAATGAAGATTATAAATTTAAGTATGAGTTTTTTGTGCAATTAAGAGAGGACAACAAAAAGACTACTCTCTTTTTATATCTCATGCATTCCTCTCTTTTAAGCCAAAATTATGATTTTATTTTAATTCTCTACAAAAATAATTATATGCAATTTTTGGTTTCATAACTATTGGATAAAAAATTAAAAAGGTGATGTGACACCCTCTAATTTATTTATTTAATTACAAGGGATAGTGTGACACCCTACAATATATGGTGAACTCTACTAGTTAATCCTAATTAACTCATACACATAAATACACATGATTTCAATTGGCTTTGTAACAACCTAATAAAATTAAAGAAATAGTAACCATTGGTAGCTTAATTTTGAAATTAAGTGCACTTCAATTTTAGACAAGAAATCAATGGTAATATTGCAACGTAAATAGCTATTGAAACCCCTTATTTTAACAATCTCACGACTGCTTCTTCTATTCATACATTTCCATTAGGCCCTCTTGTTGTCACACCTATTTGTCATTCGTACACTCCCAAAATAATTTTCTAAGTCGTAAATCCCAATATCTATTCGTGTTGAATTCATCATTGCCTCATGAGCTATTTCTCGTGCGAATTTAGAGGTGTTAAGACAGAAAGCGCCTAAGTTAAGGGCTTTTCCCCATGCAAGGTTAGACTAGATATTAAATTAATAGTTTGTAAGATATTGATATGATGTCTTGATGTCTTAAAAGAAAAATGTTGATTTTATGTTTTCCTGAAAGAATTTAACTATAATGTTTTATTTCTTATGAGTAATATGTTTGCCTTGATAAACTTAATTTTAAAATTTCGATTTTTATTATTGTAACATGAGTAATATGCTTGTTGCCATATATTTGATGTAAAGTTACGATTTTTGTGTTGTCTAGGTGTACTTAACTATGAAGTTATGATTTTTATTATGATCTAATGAGTAATATGTTTGTTAGGATGTTTTTAATTTAAAGTTTCGATTTTTGTGCTATTTCATTTCAAAGTTTTAATTTTTAATTATGATAACATGATTAAGTTGATTTTTGTGATGTATGTAGTGGTAAACCTTGATTTGTATGCCTAAATGACTAATAATGGGAGAAAATTTATAGTAGAAGTAATAAAGTTTATATTTGTATGTGTTCTTCGTTATTTGAGTTTTGATATCTATCAATAACACGTCGCTAATCCAATTTTATAGTTTATAAAATGAAAGTTGTGACTCTAAGACATTTATTCACGTGTTTATGTGTTATATATTTGGGATAACAAAATTTCTGACTCTTGATTGTAAGCATCCATGAGAATAAAACCTTGATGTCATATGTAATTTTAAATTGAACCTTGAATATTTTATCTTTGTGGTTGCCTACGTGACGGGTGATTTGTGTTTTAAATATTGTTATTTGTGGTTGTCTAAGTGGCTGGTGATTTGTGTTTTGAATATTTTGTCTATGTGGTTGCTTAAACGGCTGGTGATTTGTGTTTTACATATTGTTATCTTTGTGGTTGCCTAAGTGGCTAGTGATTTGTGTTTTAAATATTGTTATCTTTGTGGTTGCCTAAGTGGGTGGTGACATGTGTGATTATCTAAGTGGGTGGTGACATGTACCTTTTGAGCATCATTATCATTTCAGGACATATCATATGCATCTTTGTGGATGCCTGTGTGACTGGTTTAATTTTTCCCCATTGGTATGGGTGACTTCTGTGTGGATGCCTGTGTGGCTGGTTATATCCAGATCATATATGTTTAGGAGCATGCATAGCCTGCATACATTTTATTGTTATTTTTATTTTGATCTAATTATTTGCTCTACAGTGAGTTGCTACTTGATTTATTTAAATACATTTTATGACTTTTGATACGTCTTTGGGAAATATTAAAGAATCAGTTTCTTTAAATCTTTTATCACGAAAATATTTTATATTCATATTTTATGGCTATTAACTGATTATCTGGTTTAATTTTTATTGTGGGATGAACTGACCCCTTACACCAACATTTAGGTACTAAATGATCTTAAAGAGTTGCATGAATGATGTTTGCTTGGTGCGCACTTGTAGGAAAATTGGACTTTTACTTGATAATAATGTTTTGTATTAATAAAAATTTGGTGGTACATTGTAAAGTTATTCACTCTTCATCATTAACTTTTAATAGAAATGCGGAAATGAGATTTCATTCACTAGTAAATAATTGAATCGTCATTAATTTTAGTCAACCTTGTTCCTTTTGAATTTCAGCTAAAGAGAATTTATTTTATTTTGGAGCATAAATGAAGGTCTAACAACTAGAAGTTTAATTTGGAAAATAAATAAATAAATAATATTTTAGTAAATTGCATTACGTTATTTTACAAAAAAAAAATATATCAAGTCATTTTCTGACACAACTTCAATTTATCACATGATGAACTACTCCTAAGGAAAAAAAATTATAGTTGTTTCTAGATATTTTTTAAGTAATCTTTGGATAAAAAACCCAGGGCGTTACATACATTGTTTGTGATGATAATTCCATAAACATTGCATGTCAGGATTCAACTTGGATTATTGATTTGGGTGCCTTATATCATGTTACTCCTAGGTGTGATTTTTTTCTAATCTTTCAATGTTGGTGATTTTTGCACGGTAAAGTGGGTTTATTGATTTGTGTAATTATTGGTATAAGAGATGCTTGGGTTGAAAGTGGGTTTGGTTGCAAGCTTCAATTAAATAATGTTAGATATGTTTGTGATATTGGTATCAACTTGAATTCAGTGAAAGCCTTGGATATTTAGGGCTATCATACTTACTTTAGTTGTGGTGGTATATGTAATATCACCAAAGGATCTCTAGTGGTAGCAAAGGAGCAAAGTTTCACTTCTCTCTACACGATGCCTATGAAGCTATGAAAGGAAGATGTGAATGCAATTACACATGCCTCTTCTGATTTATGGCATATGAGTCTTAATCACATGAGTGAGAAATGACTCAATATCCTTGCAAAGAAAAGTTTTATTTCTATGAAAGGTACGCCTCTAAAAACTTGCACTCATTGTTTTGCTGGATAATAACATAGATTTTCTTTTCATAATACTGGTCCTCATCGAAGGAAAAATATTCTTTATTTAGTTCATACTAATGTTTGCATGATGGATAGAAAATCTCATGGTGGTGAATCATATTTTGTTACTTTTATTGACGACCACACTAGAAAAGTGTGGGCTTTTCCTTTGAAATATAAAGACTAGGTACTAGGAGTCTTCAAGCACTTTCTTGCAAGTGTTGAAAGAGAAAAAATAAGTATTGAAATTGAAGAGTATTGTAATTAAAGAGAAGCACTTTCTTCTAATTGGTGAATACAAAGTTGTCGGCTTCTCATGCAAAGTTATCATAATCCTTTGCAGGTGAAGCAATGAAAACTACAATGGATTTGATCAACCTTTCTCCTTGTATTCAATTTGATGGTGATGTTCCAAAAAAATACGGACAGGGAAAAATATCTCTTATCGTCATTTATGAGTGTTTGCCAGCATATGTTTTATTCACGTTCTAGGAGATGAGATATTCAAGCATGATAGAAAATCTAAATAATTTGGGCTAGTCGGTTATGGTGATATAGAATTTGGTTATAAATTGTGAGATTCGGTTGACAAGAAACTGATCAGAAACGTGATATTTCTTGAAGACCAGACAATGGAAGAATTTAATAAAGTTGAGAAACAAAATCCAAATTTCAGAGATTAGATTGATGTTGCACCTAAACCCTTTGTTGAAACTTTTGTTGATGGGGGAGATATACAAGTAGATGATGAGAGTGTAACTGATGATCATGTACCTCACCACGATGAGGAAGTTCCACTTGAGCCATCGATTGAGCCTGGGTTAAGAAAATCTACTAGAGAACATCAACCTTCCCATAGATATTCCCACATGAGTATGTGATGATCACTGATAGCAGAGAGCCTGAGTTGGTGAAGTTTCCCAAAGGCAGAAAAGAACTCAAGAATAAATGGGTACACAAGATAAAGCCAAAAGAGAATAGTTCTCAACCAAGATACAAAGCAAGATTGGTTGTGAAAGGTTTTAATTAGAGAAAACGTATTGGCTTTGAAGATGTTTTCTCACTAGGGGTTAAGATGTCATCGATCTGAGTTGTACTTGGGTTAACAGCTAATTTGAACCTTGAAGTTGAACAACTTTATGTGAAGACGACATTCCTTCATGGCGATTTGGAGGAAGATATTTATGAAGAAACTTGAGGGCATCGAAATCAAGGATAAATATAAACTTGTGCTCAAAAAGAATAAATTGTGACAAAAAGAATGGTAAATTGTGGTTATCACATCACAATTAGATTGAGAAGATGTTAAAAAGGTTTAACATGAGCAATTGTAAACCTGCTAGTACTCCATTTTCTAGTCATTTCAAGTTAAATTCTAAACAATGTCCTACAAGTGAAAAAGACAAAGAGACGAAGAATGATGGTATTTGTAACACCCCAATTTTTAAAAGCGTGAGTGTATTTTTTTTTAAATAAATTGATAAAAATACCAAGTGAAATCCATAAATGAAGAAAATACTCTTGGATAAAATATTTGAGTCGTAACACCACGACAAAGGTCAACATTAATTACAGATCGCAGAAATGGTTTTGAACAAAATCTAAAGTATCCAAGTAAAATATACACCGACTAAAATAGTTTGTTTCGAATACATAAGTTCTCTTTTTACAACAACAACTTGAAAAGAGAAAGGGAAAATAAATAAAATTCTTAATTTAAAACCCTAAGTTGATCATTAATCTAACTGAGGGTGACTGAGTATTGAGAATCCACGAGCGGCATCGAGCCCCACTGCTTTCGGATGCAAAACAAATTCATCGTTGTGCCACGTCTTAGATCGACCCTGGTTCTCATCTGAGGGCAAAGCCCAGATTTTCACAAAAATTGTAAAGGGTCACCAACCGAAATTAACAAATACCACATAACATTTAAATTTGAAATGCACAAAATAACCTTTCAACTTAGCATGCATCTAGAAAGGGTTTGCATATGCTAAACATGGATAAACAAGGTTGAAAAATGATGTTTTGGACCAAACTGCACTGTCGTATTCCAATACAGCATCCTTGTATTCGAATACAGTGTTATTTTGCAAGTCAGAAGCAAAAACAACACAACTGTATTCGAATACAGACCTGTTGTATTCGAATAGAGATGTGAAAACAGCAAAAAAAAACAGCACATACAGCACAAACAGCACAGCTATATCCTATCCGAATACAATCTCCTTGTATTCGAACACAAATGCAAAAACAGCCAAAAACAGCACATACAACACAACTGTATTCGAATACAGCCTCCTTGTATTCGAATACAGATGCGAAAACAGTGAAAAATCCTGCACTTTTTGTATTCGAATACAACCTCCTCGTATTTGAATACAATTGCGAAGTCAGTGGCAAAAATTTGATATCTGTATTCAATTACAACATTCCCGTAGCCAAATACAAGTGCGAAAAATGCAGATTTTCAGTTTTTAAAATGGTTCGAAAACACTTAACACTTACGATACAAAGTACAATCAATAACACATCGAATATTCATAATATCAATACATAATTCACACCAAATTAATCTCCACAAATTCACACCTCAGTCGCACATCAAACATTCGTGACCTCAATTATGAACACATAATTACATCAAAACTTAATCACCACCACTTCACACATAATCACACCACAATCATTCATAATATATCAAACATGACTTGTTTGCCAAGCACCTTAAAGCAATGCGTATATGCCAATGCACATGACATCATCCTGTGGCCCATCTGGTCACCACTATCACCATGGCTCATCCGGTCACCATGTACTATGAGATGCATCATCCCGTGGTCCATCCGGTCACCACTATCACCATGGCCCATCCGGTCACCATGTACTATGAAATGCATGAGCATACTATGACACTTAACACCACAACCATTAAGTAAATGCAGCTATTAAAAGATTCCCCATTTTTAATGCTCATTTAACACTAATGATTTTCAAATTCAACACAGACCATACTCAAACATATAATCCTCAAATCACATGAGATTTAATTCACAATTCACATGGAATTCAAATCACCATATAAGCCAATCTCATCAATTTATTTTACACAAAACCACACATAAATTGCATTAATGCAAAACCCCACATTTTCAAACATAAAGCACATCTCAAACATTCATAATATTAATCATGAACACATCAATCACACCAAACAAAAATCACCACCACCCATACCTCAAAACCCATTAAATTCAATTACACCATTTCACCCTTAAAACGTATTAAATTCATTTCCCACCAAACTACACCTCAAACCCATCAATTTTATTTTCCAAAATTTTCAACCATAACACACCAAATCAAAACTCCAAATTTTTAAACATAAACCACCAAATTAAATCTCCAATTTTGTATTTGGCGGTTTTGAAACCCACCAACACGGTTTTCTCGCGAAATAGAAAGAAAGAAAGAAGAAGAAGAGAGAGGGGTCACGTGCGCTGGGAAATGTTTTTCCTTTTCCTTTCTAAACCTTCCACACACATATATACATATATAACTAACTTACTAGTAATGTATATATATATATATATATATATATATATATATATATATATATATATATATATATATATATATATATATATATATATATATATATATATATATATATATATATATATATACCTACATCAAACCAACAAATAATTAAAACTCTTACACACATCACTCACATCTCCAACTATTTTGATAAAAATATCTACTTTCGTCGCAACTCAATTGACAGATAAAATTTTCAGCTACCAGTTATATTTTTAACAAAATTGCCTAGTAGTAAATTTTTCGCAACATAATTAAATTATTCTTCAACGAATAATTTTAACCTGATCTAAAATTATATATATAAAAATATATATAAGGAACATAAAATAAACTCTAATAAAATATGCTTTTGGTATTTAATACACAAAATGAATTAAAATTGGGCTAAATGCCTCAACAATTTAACACCAAATATACTAAAATTGCATAATTTAGAGTTTAAAAATTGAGGGTCTTACAGTATTAGATGTCCATGTAAAAAATGTTATTGTAAAAACATTGAAAATAAAAATATAATAAGGGATCCTTCTTATAATGATGGATTTATGCCAAATTATCCAATTTGGACTAATCATGGTGAAACAGCGTCTACACAAACTATGAATATTTTTTTAAAATAATCCAATTGTTGTTTCATCTAGTAGTATTGGTTCATTAGTTGCTTTATTTATTATTGGTCTATTGGTTGAGCATTGGGGAGAGTACTTTGATCAACGACAAAATATGATTTTTGACGCTTTCTGGGTAAATGTGTCTTTCGTTGAACAACGATATGATGTCGACGCAGATGAACTCCCTAATGAAGAAGCTCAAAGATTTTATAGCCTTTTGATAGAGACATATAAAACTTTATTTGATGGGTCTCCTAACTCCAAGTTATACATGAGTGTTAGACTTTTAGGGATAAAGTCACAATTTCATGTTCCAGACTTGTGCTTAGATTTTATGACCAAGATGATATTGTTGGAACCATTTTGCTTTTATACTTAGAGTTTTCATGATAACAAAAGTATTTTAAAAGAACAATATATTTGACTTCATAGAGTATGAAAAAAGATTCGTGTTTGTGAAGAAAATCTAAAATAATATTTGATTCAAATTTATAATTGAAGAAAATCTAAAATAAAGATTTGATTCAAATTTATAATTGAAGAAAATCTAAAATAAGATTTGATTCAGATTTATAATTGAAGAAAATCTAAAATAAGATTTGATTTAGATTTATAATGGAAGAAAATCTTTGACCAAGTTGAAAAGAATATATGGTCAAGATTTTATCAAGATTTATCTACAACAAAATATGAACATAATCAATTTGAAGAATTTACAAACTCAATCGGAACAAAATACAAACAGAATCAATCTGAAGAATTTACAAACTCAATCTAAATAAAATATAAATAGAATCAAATATGAAGAATTTACAAACTCAATCTAACCAAAATATAGAGATAATCAATCTCAAGAATTTACAAACTCAATCTTAAAAAATATGAACAAAATCAATCTAGAAGAATTGCTCAGATTGGATTTAGAAATAAAGAATTGGCTAAAGAACATATTATCAAAAAGCATCTTGTTCATAATTATTTTTTAATAAGATCATTGTTGACCAAGCTAGGAATGAAGATACAATTTAGAATTAAACAAGGAATAAATTGAAGCCCTAATTTTATCTATAAATAGATACTCAAGGAGGCTGAAGAAGATCGTCGAAAAATCATAAAAGAGTATAAGAACTCAAGCTCAAATTCCAAATTCATCTTAGAGTTCAAAGAGAGAAAAACTTGTTCAAGTTAGAAATATTTTCTAAGTGTTTGTTCTTAGTGTGTAAGAGTTATTATTATTATCAGCTTTGTTAGAAGCAAAGACTTAATGTTCCAATATTTTGTATCCAACCCGATAGTTGTTTAGTTCCTTCTTCAATCTGGGGTTTTTAGGTTGTTAGGAGAAAACTTGGCTTGTAAGGTCAAGGTGGTTAGTTCCTCAAAAGTCTGGGGTTGTTAGGCTGTTTGGGAAGACTGGCTTAGAGTGCCAAATGCTTTGTAATTCAAGGTATTTGAATAAGTGGATTAGAGCCTTCTGATTGAGATGACTAGATGTACCCAAGTTAGTGGTGAACTAGGATAAATCTATGTGTTCAATTATTTATGCTTTGATTATTTGCTGCCTTTGAATCCGATTGCTTTTTATCTAAGTAATTCATAAAAACCAACCAGCCTTCATCAAATTAGTAAAAAGTTATCAACTTTCTCAAACATAATTCAACCCTTTTCTCATATTTGCACCTTCAGATATTGGAGACAACACCAACTCAAAATGATATTTTGCCAAAAGCTATTATGATGCCAAAAAGTTAGTGCCAAACTTGGAATTAAATATGAAGAGAAAATATTGTTTGTTAATGAATGTATGTTGTTTTACGACAACGAGTTTGGTACAAAATATGTTGACCTATGTGATTGTAAGTTTTGTCAACAACCAAGATACCGGGCAAACAAAAATACGACAAGAAGAGAAAAAATGATTCCAAAGAAAGCAATGTTTTATTTGCCTATTGTATCAAGATTTCAAAGAATGTTTGCATCTATGAAAAATTCTGGCCGAATGACATGGCATTATGAAAATAAAAGAAGTTCAAATAATAAAATGCGACATTCGTCAAAAGGTTTAGAATGGAAGTACTTTGATCAAGTATATCATGATTTTGCATTAGATTTGCATTATGTACGTATATGATTATGCGTTGATGGTTTCACCCATATATTCAAGCTTAATCTACACCTTATTCTTGTTGGTCTGTTATTGTCACCTCTTACAATCTTTCCCTGATATGTGCACGTCTAAACCTTATATGTTCTTAGTCGTTATAATACTAGGATCACCAAATCCATAATCAAGTATTGATTTACAACCACTGATTGGCGATTTAAAGAGGTTGTGGCATGGTGTTTTAGCATATGATATTACTCGAAAACAAAATTTTATTATGAGAACAACTTTAATGTGGACCATTAAGGATTTCCTAGCCTATGAGATGTTGTCTGAATGGGGAATACACGATAAATTAGCATATCCTATTTGTATGAAAGATAGTAAAACATTTACATTGAAATTCAGTGGGAAGGAATCTTGGTTTGACTTGCATAATAGGTTCCTACCTTACGATAATCCATTTAGGAGAAATAAAAATGCATTTGTTAAGGGTGTTGCTAAAAGTCGTGGATCTCCCATTTAATTAACATTTGAACAAGTTTGGGATCGAGTTAAAGATATACTGAAGGTTGAAGTTATAGCTGGTGTTGTTTCAAAACCTCATGGTTATGATCAATTGCATAATTGGACAAAATGATGTGTTTTTTGGGATCTTCCTTATTAGAAACATAACCTTCTAAGACATAATCTTGATGTTATGCATATTGAGAAAAAGTTTTTTGACAATATATTTAACATTGTAATGAATGTAAAAGGAGAAACTAAAAGACTTAGCTCTTTATTGCAGACAAAATGATTATGGTAAAACCTTAAAACCATGAGGAAATTATACTTTAACTCCTGATGAAGCAAAAATGGCCTATAAGTGGATAATAGAATTCAAGATGCCAGATGGTTTTTCTTCTAATTTGGCAAGATGTGCTGATGTGGAAAATGGAAGGATGAATGGAATGAAAAACTACGATTGCCACATATTTATGGAATGTCTACTTCCTTATACATATTGCTCTGATGGACGTTTTTAATAAAAGGTGTACAACTCGTCTCTTTGATTTGTATAGGTATATGCGCAACAATGGAAAATGTTCCAAATGGGTTGGAGAGTCCATTTGAAAAACATTGTGCAAATATTGAAAATCAGAGAATTTTTTTGACAAAGCAAAGAAAAATAAGGCATTAGAGAGCAGGACAAGTACACACAGAGGATAATAATGGTATAAGAGTTTAATTTGTTAATTATTTATTTTTGTTTATGCCATATTATTTAAGGAGAAGGACCTTGGAAGACCAATCCAAGAACATGATGTTTTCATGGTAACCTACAAGAAAAATGGGGACGCAACATTTTTTTTTTCTGATTGCGCCATGAATGCTGATGTATGATTTTTTAAATTTTATTTATATATGTAATTATTTGTTATTACAATATTTTTATCACACGTATATGTTATTTTGTTTTTATTTTGAATTGTTTTTAATTTACACAAGACACTTATAATCAAGCTATTGATGAAGTTTGTGTGATCAACGCCATTCTTCCCCTGAGAGTCGAACTAGTGCAGAGGAGATGAGAAATATTGAACACACCAAGTGGGTTGAGGCAACTAGGGGGAAGAATACATGTCAGGTGTATGGTACTGGTGTATTGGACAAGGTATATTGAGAAAAGGACCATCAGGATTGTGCACCAAGTACTCTTTATCCAACCACAACAACACAAGCCGATCATACCATGATACAATACATACTGAAATTGAAAGGATTCAATGAGAGCTGGAGCAGAAGTATCTAGATAGTCAACAATTGTTGCGGAAAGAACACGAGGAATCAATGTAGAGAGCTATTGAGACTATTTTGAAGATGGAGGAGGAAAAACGACGAGAGTTTGATAGAAAAATAAGGGAGGAACTCCGTAATTCTCAACAAATGAAAAACCGATCTTCGTAATCATCTCAATATAATTATAAACAAAAGTAGATGCAACCACTTCAATATAATTATCAACAACAAATGCCTCCACTGCATACTCGTTCGTCAACATCTTCTCAATATCACCAGGGAGGTTTTCATCCGACATATATGCCATTGTTGTCGTATGGTAATAATCGACCTAATTTGAATTAGTCTTATCTGCATCAGTATTTTCCTGCGCAATCCGCATCTGCTCCACCTCAGTCTTCTAGTCATTCTTCTATCCAACTGTCTAAACCATATATTTTTCCTATAGGTGGTATCAACCCCTAGATCTCGATCAGGATAATTTAAGATTTAATGATATGTTAAATATTACCAACAATTAGAATGATATGGGGCATGGATCAGATTACAATGGGCATAATTAGTTTTTTATTTTTTATTGTGACATTATTTTTTTATTTAAATATTTGGATATTAATGCATGAATGTTTTGTTTTTGCTTTATTTTCAAATTTATTTATATCTTATAATTATTTTAAATAATTTAATTCTAATTTAAATATAATTAATGTTGCAAATAATTTAAATAATTAAAGAATATTATTTTTTTTAATGAAAATGAAGATATTGAAAATATAATAAAAATGAAAATTAGTCAAATTTATATACTAATATGATTTATTTTGTTAAATAAGTAGTTTAATATAAAATTTTATAATTATTCAATTATGTAAATAATTAAATATTTACCAAAATAATTGTATATAATTAAATTTAAATGAATTTTATTTTTTAATAAATAAAATTATAATAAACAAATTTAAATATTTATAAAAAATTAAATTATAATGAAAAAATCAAAATATTTATAAAAAATTAATATAAATTAAATTTAATTCTATGAATTTAAAATATAAAAATTATTTTTTAAAAGTCTGGGCCTATTAACACTGGTTTAAGCCTTGGTAAACTATCACTGTCATTGTTTTTGCGAGGGCCGTAGCCCTAGAACAAAATTTTGAATTTCTGAGGGCCCTAACTCTTGATACTTTGCAAGGGCCTTAGCCCCAGAACATTTCGGAGGACTTTGTCCTTAGGAAAATGCCACGTTTTATTTCATTTTAAAAGCAGTTTTGCGAGGGCTTTGAGTATGTTATTTCGACCATTGGGTTAGTATTTTTAATACACATTGTTAATAGTTTTACCTTCTACGTGAGTTAATTTGGATTATGCATTTTTGTGGAAGATTGTTTGTTATTTGTTTGGTTTCTATCTTTTGATGATAACTATTGTTGATTGATGTTCCTAGTGTTATTAGGTAGATACCAATTATTTATTTAGTGGAAGGTTTTACTGGACTAGATAGCTTTTAAGAAATTTTTCAAATTAAAACTTATGGTATGTTTGATATTTAATTTTCTCCTAATTATTATTTTTTTAAATGTGTATTTTGTGTTTGACCATTTATCGACACAAATAAAAAACAAATCTAAATTATTGAAATAGTTATATCAATTTTTTTTCTGACATTACTTACAACAACCTTTAGCCATTAACAAGTTCTTTAAACAACATTTTATATCGATCAGAGAGATTGATCTAAAATCTGTTATCTTTTGAAGATTTTCTTTTTTGAGAATAAGAACAATAAAAGTATAATTGGAATTTTTAACCGACCGGACACTATAATGAAACTCTTGAAGAGGCGTTATAAATTCCGCTTTCAATTCTCCACTTCAGCCTCCAGCAAACCAACTGATTGACATTTTTTATCTAAGCTATTGAACCTATCCTTTCATTTTCCATATTTAATTATTTTAAATTAATTTTCTTTTAGAGTAATGGTTCACAACAAACTGAAAGTAATAAAGAATTTACTTGAAAATAAAAGAAGCTTCGACATTTTTTTATATGAAAAAAATGCAAAACCGAGAGTCATATAGTGAACAAAAAAGCGGAGACAGCTACGAAGACAGATTTCTAATCCAAAAGCAAGATCATGTGTAATGTGCAAACAGCGCATGTTAAGCTTCTTTCTTCTTTTTTCGGACAACTCACATTAAGTTGTTCAGAATTATTTATACTTTTGTTAGGACAATAATAATTTCTAGTTATTGTCACAAATTTGTATTAAGTAAAACTTTCTCAACAAACTAATCTAATTTTTTATCATTAATTATTATTTTAATTTTTCATAACTTATTCAATAAAATTTAATTATTTTATTTTATTTTTTGAAATTGAAAAAATTAATATATAAAATCATTTTACACTGAAACATTCGTCCCTGTGGCAAGGTTAGAGGTTATTAGACTTTTACTTTCTTTTGTTGTATTTAATAAAATCAAATGGATACTTTCTTAAATAGTTACATAAATGAAGAAGTGTATGTCAAACAACCTCATGACTTTGTGGATAATGAATTTCCAGACCATCTCTTCAAACTAAAGAAATTTTTGTATGGTCTAAAACAGGCTCCAAGAGCTTGGTATGATAGACTAAACAATTTTCTTTTAGAAAATAATTTTGACAGAGGTCAGGTTGACAACACTTTATTTAGAAAATTATCTATGAATGACCTTCTCATTGTCCATGTATATGTTGATAATATTATATTTGGTTCTACCAACGACAAGCTCTGCCATGAATTTTCTAAGCTAATGTAAAATGAATTTAAGATGAGCATGATGGGAGAATTAAAATTCATCAAAACCCAGAGGGTGTACTTCTTGACCAGACCAAATACACACTAGAACTGTTTAAGAAGTTTAAAATGGATGACTGTAAGTCAATGTCCACACCTATGCATCCAACTTGTGCTCTTGACAAAGATGAGTCAGGTAAAAAGGTCGATCGAAAGCTAAAAAGAGGAATTATAGGTTCTGTAACGCCCCGGATTTTTTTTAATCCAAAACGTTACTTAAAAATACTTATTGTTTAGAAAAGTTTACGAATTTTTTTTTAAATACTTAACATTTATTCATTTAAATAATTAGTAATAAGCACGTTATTTAATATCATTAAGAAAATATTTATTCAAAATTTAAAACAAAATAAAGGCAATTATTCCTAACGGAAGGGAACCACTCCCGTATTTCTAAAGTTCTAGTACATTTTAAAATTTTGTGACAACTCTATTTAGAAATATTGCGACAACTCTATTATCACAAAATTGTCTCGAAAAACCCATTTTTACCCCACGTTCGCCGCACCTCAATACTCATTAACTACTCTTGAATCTCCTTGAACTCATTAGTACCTAAAATGTTGTTGTAAGGGTCAGTTTTATTCCATCATCCACATCAAACCAAAGCTAAACATATGAAAGAATAACACAAAACATATAAAAGTAAAAACTTCCAATTTAAAAGAAAAAATGCGCAAATCGGTAAATTGTATATCAAACATATGCATAGTGCATGCTCCTAAAACTATATGATCCGGATATCAACCTGCCACTAAGGCAACTTCCACACAGAAAGGTCACCCATACCAATGGGGAAATCAAACTTGCCACTAAGGCAACTCCCACGAAGATGCATATGTCATGACATGATGATATAGTATCAAACATATATATACTCCCACACAGCCCACTAAGAATCATGTCATATGCATTCAAAATTACTTTTCAAAATCATCTCTTATTCACTTATCACTAAGAACACATACAACACATCCTTATCATGAGTATCACATAATCATAGACAAATAATCATAAAAATTACGACTTTCACCACATACACATAAAAATAGAAACTTTATATCATATAGGCCATAAAAATTAACACTTTAACATATATGACAAGAAAATTCAAACTGCAATTGATATACATAATAAAAGTTAAAACTTTATCACATATAAGGTAAAAATTCAAACTTTATTTCATATTCATCGTAACACTACAATTTTATCACACATAGCATAAAATTTCATACTTTACTCCATAGAAGTCATATATTACAATTCAATCTCAATAAAAATTGGGGTCTTATCATTTTAATCCATTAGTCTACATTTATTCATTTTAAAATAGAAGCAATCACGATTATTTATTTCATGTCATCCAACCAACGGCCTAACTCTAATTTGTGTGGGGAAAAGCCCTTACCTTGGCCGCTTTTCTTCCTAGTACAAAGCTTTAAGCCCCACGGAGTTGTTCACAAGGAAAAGAAGTTTCAAGCTTGGATACACAAAGAAAATGAGGTGTGAAGGTGATGGTGGCTAGGGTTTCAGAATTATTTTTGTTTCTTATTAGTGAGTATACATAAATTGTGGACTTAGAGAAATTTAAAGTGGAAATTGTTGGTTAAATAATGTTGGGCCTAAATGAAGAATAAGAGGGATGAAATGTCATTTTTTTTTAACCTTGATCATAAAAACCAAGCCACAAACACATAGCCCAAATTTATACTCATTCAAGTGGGTTGGGTCACACTAAGCCACAAACCCTTAGCCCAAATTCTTCTTGCACTAGGAAAACACATCTACATATAATATATCTCTACTTAAATATATATATATATATATATATATATATATATATATATATATATATATATTTAAACTCCCCATTTAAATAATTCTTACTAATAACTTTATCAACTACAAAAATCGAACAAGACAAATAATTATCACACATAATTTAATATTGAATAATATTGATAGGTTCTAATTATTTTTAAATAATAATTTTGAGGATGTTACAATCCTCACCCCCTTAAAAATAGTTTCGTCCCCGAAATTAGGTAGACATTCTAATTATAACCTTACGGTTGTAAGGAAATATTTTATTCACGTCTATATAGTAGGTTTAGGTCACACAGCAAGTCGTGCACTAGAGGGCTTCCCAGGAAAGAGAGGTGGGTCAACGGACCACTTAATAACCAAGTCTTTCCTTAACCAGAATCCCGCTAGTACAACTTTTTACGGTATTACCTTTCCCTTCTATCATGGGGAGAATAGGTTTGGGGCACACAGTAAGTCGTGTACTAGAGGGGTTCCCAGGAAAGAGAGGTGGGTCAATGGACCACTTAATAACCAAGTCTTTCCTTAGCCAGAATCCCGCTAATACAACTTTTTACGGTATTACCCTTCCTTTCTATTATGGGAGTCCTAAAATCCTATAAGGTTAAATGTTTAAAACATTGTCATAAAAATTTAAATTATCACACAAAAATTAAATAATTAAGGAATATTCATAATTATCATAACTCAATTGGTCTAACTAATAACGTCATTAAAGTGGAGACCAATTAATTATTGTATATTTTCAAACAAGTCAATCCAAATCAATACACAATAATTTCACCTTATAGCAAAATAAAACTAATCATTTTACGATTCTAAAATAAATAAATAAAAAATGAATTCGTGACAATTAATTGATAATGTCATAAATGTACAAACAATTATTACATAACGTCAAATTAAATCACGATTAGTATAATATTAAAAATTTAAATCACGAGTAGTAAATTCACAACATCATAATAGTAAATTCATAACGTTATTAAATCATAAGTATTAAATTCATAACATATAGACAATTATATAAAAAGAAATTCAAATCACGAATAGCAAATTCATAACGTCAATAAATCACGAGTATTAAATTAATAACATACAAACAATAAAAATTAAAATCATGATTAGTAAATTCGTAACGTCACAATATTAAATTCATAGCGTTTTTAAATCACAAGTATTAAATTCATAACATACAAACGATTATTAAAAAAAAAAATTCAAATCACAAGTAATAAATTCATGATGTCATTAAAACACGAGTATTAAATTCATGACATACAAACAAAAAAAAATATTCAAATCATTAGTAATTCCGTAATGTCATTAAAATCAAATGCAATTATTGCATTGAATCAAATTAAAACATTTTCAATTCGTAGGAAGTTAAGGCAAAAAATTAATCAGAAAATTAAAGGAGGTTATATAATTAATGATGCATAATAGGAATTTATGTACTTAATAGGAAAGAAAACCAAACAATTAACATAATTAATGATACATAATAGGAAAGAAAACCAAACAATTAACATAATTAATGACACATAATAGTAATTTAAAAAAGATCAGTAACATCCAATAATTAGAAAAAACAAACAATTAACACAAGCAATGTTACAATACATTCGACATACACGAAGCGTCCCACCCCCAAAAGTCCGAGAATCATTGCTCTGATACCATAATGTAACGCCCCATATTTTTTTATCCAAAACGTTACTTAAAAATACTTATCCCCTAGGTAGTGGGACTGTGTGGAGGCGGTACTTATCCCCTAGGTAGTGGGACTGTGTGGAGGCGGTACTTATCCCCTAGGTACTGGGCTCGAATCCCACGGTCTCACGATCTTCTCGCTCCCCCCTTTCCCACCGTGAAATCTAGCGAGTTTTTGCCTTCCGTGGGATTCGAGCCCGGTACCTAGGGGATAAGTACCGCCTCCACACAGTCCTACTACCAATTGAGCTAGCTAGCTCAATTGGTAGTAGGACTGTGTGGAGGCGGTACTTATCCCCTAGGTACCGGGCTCGAATCCCACGAAAGGCAAAAACTCGCTAGATTTCACGGTGGGAAAGGGGGGAGCGAGAAGATCGTGAGGTAGCATCGCCGGTAACGCGGAAGGGCCGGGGTGTTACAGGTTCCCTCCTTTACTTAACTACCTTTAGACATGATATTTTGTATAGTGCGTGCCATATTTCAATATGACGGTAAAGAATCCCACTTAATAGTTGTTAAAAGGATCTTTAGATGTCTAAAATGCACTACTAACATTGGTATGTGTTATAAGCCATCCTCTTAGTACAGGTTAGTAGGTTTCTATGATGCTGACTATGCTAGAGATAAGCCAGAAAGCAAGAGCACCAGTGAAAATTGTGCATTCCTTGGTGAAAATTTGATCTTCTGGTACAACAAAAGACAAGGAACTATTGCTCTATCTACAACAGAAACAAAATATATATTAGTGGCCAGTTGCAAAACTCAACTATTATGGATGTAGTATCAACTAGAAGATTTCAAAATTTATGAGAGTAACATTCATATCTTCTGGGATAATACTTCAGCCATATATTTAACCAAAAATTCTATTTTACATTATAGAGCAAAACATATAGAGATTAAACATCACTTTAAAGGGTTATGTCCAAAAGAGTATTTTAGACATTAAATTTGTCGACACTAATCATCAGTGGGCTGATATTTTCACAAAACCCCTTGCTGAGGATAGATTCAGTCTTATAAAGAAACATATAAAAATTATGTTTATCAAAGAATAATGTTTAAATCCTTCGTATGCCTTGCCTCTGGTAAGACATCGTGAATGGTTAAAAATATGTTTGTTTTGCCTCTGATGACATTGAATTTATTTGTGCCTCTGGTTAATTTAAATTCAATTAATATTGAATATGAAGAGTTGTTATTTTCGTAACATGTGACACTCTGATAGGTGTCTCACGCATGCGTCTAGTTTTTTTTTTTTTTTAAAAAACTCCACCATTTTGGCTCTTAAACCTTTTTATTACTCACAATCACTCACAACTCCCACACTTTCGTTCTTTGCAAAATCATTTCACTTCTCACTTTTCCTAAATCTCTCCTGCTTCGGTGGCGTCAAGTTCTTCCTCAATCCCCCCAACTGCAAATGTCTCCTTCATTCCAACACTTCAAGAATTTTTAGATTCCAACCCGGATCAACTTGAGATTCTTCACGAATTGAAGGTCGATTTTGCAAACCTAGATGAGAACAGTTTCAACTTCATTGATGACCTGGTAAAGGTAGGCTGGTTCAAATACTTAACCTAGGACAAGAGGTTAAAGGTGTTGAAAAACACAAGAAATGGGGAGTTTGAATTGTGTTTTCCGTTTTCACTCTATTTTAGATTTTCCTTTGTTCTTTATCACAACATTTAACTTACTACTGAAAGAGATTTAGAAGAGACAACTATTTTTATACCAGTTCACAACAAACTGTTGCTACCTCTAGTCCTCCCCTTACAGAGAGATTTTGCCTCAGTATAGTCGAGGACTTAATCCACTATTTCCAATAAATAGTTGTACAAGTATTCTTTACTCGCCTCTCTAGGTTGACATTCCCATAACCTTTCTTTAACATACTGGCATCCTGTTGTTGAGGTTCATGAGGGTCGTTGTACCTTATCAGGTATCTCTTTGAGAAAGAGAGGGTTGTGCCACTATCGGACTGATTTACATTAGTTCTAATTTGTGCTTGAATTGATACAACGTGTGTTTTTAGGATTCTAATTATCATTGAGAGGATGTTACAGATTAAATCCTATGTCAATACAAGTGTGTGAAAACAATTTGACTAATTTACATCAACTCTAATAGCTCTTAGTGAGAGGATAAAACACTCATTCTATTAGTTTGATGCATTCTTAGCTTTTTCAAACTTTCTTCTTTTAAAAGATAGCCTTTTTCATTTTCTATTAGTTGTTCTCTTTCTCTCGCTCGCTTTCACACTCAAGTAAGGACTGAGTGAATTCTTCTTAAATACAAAGAAGAAATGTCCGTTGAGAATGTTACAATTGTGAATCTTCAATCACTATTCACGGTAGATAATCCTTTGATGAGTATTTGTATTTATCTCCGTAAATGATTCCGCATATCTTGGTATTGAGGAAAAGGAATCATATGATACTTTGATCAAGTTAAACATTAAAGACTTTCAAACACAGAGCAAATTCAAAATATTTGTTAGAGGGTGTGAAATTGCTTTGTCTTCTTTGGGAGTTGACTTTTTAGAGCGTTGACTTTATCAAAGGAGACATAAAAGTTCAGAGTTAGGAGATCATAAGCTAGATGTGAGTAGTAGAGGTAGATGCATTAACTTGCTTGTCACACTTGTTAGAGGTAAAGGCAGAAGAATTATTGTCACGGTTATTAGAGGTAGAGGCAGAAGAATTCTTGTTATGGTTGTGTATTCAAGGTAGAGGATCATAATTTATGTTTAGATTCATCATAGGCAACCAAGGTACTACGTTGCTTGATAACTCTTCATCATATGCATATTTTTCATTGTTTTTGGTCTTATTTATCTGTAATCATTAGTTAATTTAAGGAGTTATTTAATATAGTTTGTTGATTTTAGTTCTTGGATTTAATGAAATGTTTATGTTCATATTTCCTTGATTAAGTGATAGATTTTTCATAGTTTTGCATTGTTTCGTGGTTTTAGTGTAGTGCTGGATTTTTTGTGAGAAATCAACATGACCTATGTGGAGAATTTCATCCATATATGGAGTTCTAGATGTCTAATTGGAGTCTAACCAAGTGAAAATGAAAGTTAAGATCCATAGCTACAAATTTCATGAAGACACTGGAAACAAATTTAGACTCAAAAAAGGATAAAAATGCAGTAAAATTTCGAAATCAGATGTTTGAAGGTGCGAACACGAGAAGGGGGGGGTTGAATTGTGTTTGCACAAAGTTGATACCTTTTTAATAATTTATAAATAATTAAAAATTAGTTTGGATTTGGTTACTTACTTGGAGTAAAAGCAATCGAATTTAGAAGCAGCAAGCAATGAAAGCATAAATAATTTGACGCGTAGAATTATCCTGGTTCACCATTAACTTGGCTACATCCAGTCCCCTCATTCAGAAGGCTTTAATCCACTAATTCAAAAACCTTGAATTACAAAGCACCTGACCCTCCAAGTCAGTCTTCCCAAACAGCCTGACAATCCCAGACTTTTGAGGAACTAACCACCTTGACCCTACAAGCCAAGTCTTCTCCTAACAACCTGACGACCCCAGATTGAAGAAGGAACTAAACCACTATCGGGTTGGATACAAGAGATTGAAACTTGAGTAGTTGCTTCTAACAAAGCTGATAATAACAATAACTCTCACACTTTAAGAAAAGAACACTCAAAAAATATTTCTAACTTGAACAAGTGTTTCTCTCTTTGAACTCTAAGATGAATTTGGAATCTTGAGCTTGAGTTCTTCTACTTTTTTGATTCTTTTCTCCTTCAGCCTTGAGTGTCTATTTATAGTGAAAAATTGGGCTTCAACTTAGTCCTTATTTAATTCTGAATTGTATCTTGTTTAGATTGAGTTTGCAAATTCTTCAAATTGATTCTGTTCCTATTTTGTGTAGATTGACTTTGTAAATTCTTCTGAATGATTCTGTTCCAATTTTGTGTAGATTGACTTTGTAAATTCTTCATATCAAATATTCTTCAAATCTTCATTAAATGTTGATCAAATATTCTTCAAATCTTCATTAAATGTTAATCAAATCTTCTTCAAATATTTTTCAAATCTTCTTCAAATCTTCTTCAAATCTTCTTCAAATATTCTTCAAATCTTCTTCAAATATTTTTCAAATCTTCTTCAAATCTTCTTCAAATATTCTTCAAATCTTCTTCAAATATTCTTCAAATCTTCTTCAAATATTTTTCAAATCTTCTTCAAATATAAATATGAATCAAATCTTATTTTAGATTTTTCATCCATTATAAATTTGAAGCAAATCTTATTTTAGATTTTCTTCAATTATAAATTTGAATCAAATCTTATTTAAGATTTTCTTCAATTATAAATTTGAATCAAATCTTATTTTTGATTTTCATCAATTATAATTTTGAATCAAATCTTATTTAAGATTTTTCTTCAATTATAAATTTGAATCAAATTTTATTTTAGATTTTCTTCAAAAACATTAATCTTCTTTCATACTCTTTGAAGTCAAATATACTGTTCTCATAAAATACTTTTGTTAACATCAAAACTCTATATGTAAAACCAACTTGGTTCCAACAATCTCCCCCTTTTTGATGATGACAAAATCTGTATTTTTGATAACAACTTTTCTGTATATTTCTTTGACTCCCCCTAACTTAGGGCTCCCCCTAAGTCTTAGTATCATTTTCTCTCCACTTTATCAAATATATGTCTCCCCCTTTTGTCATCAGACAAAAAAACTTGAATGTGAAACTCTGTTTTTTTTTTTTTTTTTTTTTTTTTTTTTTTTTTTTTTTTTTTTTTTTTTTTT
>JBBPBP010009777.1:16520504-16551990 GCA_037974735.1 Cicer chorassanicum
TTTCTTTTTTGTTTATTTTTTTTTATTTTTTTTGAATAAAATAAATATAACATAATATAATAACTAGTGTAAAACTAAACTACTTTTAAGTGATCACAACATCATTCAGGTATGAATGTAAGGTTTAAGTTTTTCTTGATGAAGTCAAACTTATCTTCAAGTTATGGTTTGGTGAATATGTCAGCCCATTGGTGTTCAGTGTCTACAAATTGAATGTTTAGTAACCCTTTTTGAACAAAGTCCCTAATGAAGTGGTGTTTGATCTCTATGTGTTTAGCTCTAGAATGTAAGATAAGGTTTTTGGCTAGACAAATGGCAGAAGTGTTATCGCAATAGATGGGAATGTTGGATTCTAGGATGTTGTAGTCTTCAAGTTGATGTTTCATCTAGGATGTTGTAGCCTCTGATGTTGACATTGCAAGGGTGTTTTGTCTCTTATTGACCATGATATTAAATTGTTACCTAAAAATGTGCAGTTGCCACTGGTGCTCTTTCTCTCAAGTTTATCTCCAGCATAATCAGAATCACATTATCCACTAAGTTTTTTTTTTGCCTGAATCATCTTTTTCAAGTGAACAAGTAGGGTGCATTGGTGTAGCCATAGGTTTACAATCACTCATCTTAAACTTCCTAAGAAGCTCTTTGGTATATTTGGTTTGATGAATGTATATACCTTTTTGACTTTGCTGAATTTGTATCCCTAAGAAGAACTTAAGTTCTCCCATCATACTCATTTGAAATTCAAGCTGCATCAATTTAGAAAATTCTTGACAAAGAGTGCCATTAGTAGATCCAAAAATAATGTCATCAACATAAATTTGAATAATAAGAATATTATCTAAAGAGTGTATTTTCAACTTTGTCATCTTTCAAAGTTATTTTTAAATAAGAAGTTACTAAGTCTATCATACCACGCCCTATGTGCTTGTTTTAGACCATACAAGGATTTCCTAAGTTTAAAAACATGATTTGGAAATTCAGAACTTTCAAAACCTGGGTGTTGTTTAACATAAACTTCTTCACTTATATAATAATTTAGAAAACCACTTTTAACATCCATTTGAAATAATGTAATGTTATTATTTGCAGCAAAAGAAAGTAGGATACGAATAGCTTATAACCTGGCCACTGGAGCAAATGTCTCAGTGTAATCAATGCCCTCTTGCTGACTGTAGCCTTGTGCGACAAGTCTTGCCTTATTTCTGACCACTTCACCTTTTTCATTTAGCTTGTTTCTGAAAACCCACTTGGTTCCAATAATGTTCTTCGCTGGTCTAGGTACTAGATTCTAAACATCATTCCTATTCTTGAGAACCTGTAAAATACTTATCTAGCTTTGATTTTTATGATCAAGCTTCTTGTTATCACAATAAACATAATATCAGAAAATAATTAAATTTAAAGAAAGATATCACCTATATGTTAACAATTTCAGTTTCACTATGAAAACCCTCTTAGTTCTTCTTTTGTGGTTTTCAGATTCTGAGTTTGCATATTCTCTGATTAGAGAGTCTGGATGAAGGGATTTGAATTCCCATCCAAGTTTGTAGTCTTCATGAATTTGATTGGAGTGTTCAAAGAAGTTTCCTGATTCTGACTTTTAATCTGCCACTTCTGTTTCTGCTGATGTATCGGGTTTCTCTGATGGTAATCCTGATTCTTATGGTAGTTCCAGTTCTGTTGATATGTGTGATTTCTCTGCCAGTTTTGAGTCTGTTGATACTCCGGATATTTCTGATATTTCTGGTTCATCATATGGTTCTGGTTCTGATAAGTATTGTGTTGACCAGTCTTTCTTTCAACAAAGTTAGTTGACTTCTGTTTGGTATAGCTTGGAACATAGACCTTTTTGCCTTCATATATTGCAAGCATCCATTGACCAGGCACCATGACTGGTGTTTCAATTTGATTGCTTAGAACATCTGCAACGTAAACAATTTTATCTTTTGGTAC
Source organism: Cicer chorassanicum (assembly GCA_037974735.1). Classification (NCBI taxonomy): domain Eukaryota; kingdom Viridiplantae; phylum Streptophyta; class Magnoliopsida; order Fabales; family Fabaceae; genus Cicer; species Cicer chorassanicum. The sequence goes on from JBBPBP010009777.1 coordinate 16,522,458, forward strand.
CCAAATTTGGTTGGGTCCTGGTTTGTTAGATCTTAAAGATTTCTTGTCTTTCCATGTGGTTAGCATAGGAAAAGATATTTTATTGTGACCTTTCTTATAGCAAATAATACATAAATCATCAGAGGGAATAATCTTAGATTCAATTACTTTTTCTTGAAATCCTATTCCTCTTTTACCATTCCTACTAACCCCATAAATCATAGATGCATACTTGCTTCTTTCCATATCATTATCAATAAAATCTTGAAATACATCTTCATGCTTATCAGAGTTACATGTGGTATTTTCAATTGATGTTGAACTATAATTACTTTTCAGAGTTAGATTTTCAGCCTTATGTTCCGCAATATCAGTTTTCAAATTTGCATTTTCTGTTTTAAGTTCAATAATATCAGTTTTCAGAGTTGCATTATCTGTTGTAAGTTCAGTAATATCAGTTTTCATATTTGCATTCTCTATTTTAAGTTTAGTAATATCAATTTTCAGATTTGTATTTTCTGTTTTAAATTCAGTACTTTCATTCTTTAAAACATTAACATTTTCAATTAGATTTGTATTTTCTTTCCTAAGTGCTTTTAGTTTTAAAGACAATTTGTGATTAATATTTAAAAAATCATTTATAGCAGTAATTAAATCAGATCGAGTAAATTCAGAAAATACCTCACTTTCTTCATCTGTTGATTCACTTTCAGAGTCTGAATCTGTGTTGGATCGAGAGATAGAGTTGGTATGAGCCATCATACCCAAATCTACTTGTTCATCATCAGAGGATTCCTCAGAATCATCCCATGTAGCCATCAAACTCTTCTTCTTGGGTCTGGAATCTTTCCTTTTTCCTTTCTCCATATTTGGACATTCTGACTTGATATGTCCAGGTTCATTGCATCCATAGCAGATAATGCTTTTATCATCATTTCCTTTGTTGAATTGCTTGGAATATCGTTGGGGAAATTTCTTCTTTCTGTTGTGCCACATCTTTCGAACTTTTCTGGTTATGAAAGCAATCTCCTCTTCCTCTGAGTTCAGATTCTGATTATCTGAATCACTATCCTCTGAATCTGATGTTGCCTTTAGAACCTTCTTCTGCTTAGATTTCAAGGCCAGAGTCTTGTTCTTCTTCTTGGGCTCATCTTCTTCAAGCTCAATTTCATGTGATCTGAGAGAGCTGATTAATTCTTCCAGCTTTAGAGTATTCAGATCTTTTGCTTCCTGAATGGCAGTGATCTTAGGTCTCCACTTACTTGTCAAACTCCTAAGAATTTTCTTCACATGATCAGCAATAGTATAACTCTTCTCAAGTACCTTTAATCCTGATACCAAGATCTGGAATCTGGAAAACATTGTTTCAATGTCTTCATCTTCTTCCATCTTGAACAACTCATACTTTTTTACTAAGAGGTTGGCCTTTGCTTCTTGAACTTTCTTGCTTCCTTCATAGGTTAGAATCAGACTATCATAAATACTTTTTGCTGTCTCTTTGTTGGTGCACTTGTCAAACTCCTTGAAGGTGATTGCATTTATCATGAATGTTCTGGACTTATGATGCATCTTGTACATCTTCTTCTGATCAGCATTCATCTCCTTTCTTGGAATTTCAATACCATCTTTATTCTTCGGAGCAATATAACCATCTTCCACCAAGTCCCAAAGTTCAGGATCTTGTGAAATATAGAAACTTCTCAGCCTGTCTTTCCAATACTCAAAACGTTCTCCATCAAACAGAGGTGGTCTGTTGATATTTCCTCCAGCAGCTTCTTCACTGAATCCAGACATATTGAACCCTTGGATCTTTTTCAAACACTGTAAAGTGCTCAGCCTTGAGACCGAGCTCTGATACCAATTGAAGGTGCGAACACGAGAAGGGGGGTTGAATTGTGTTTGCACAAAGTTGATACCTTTTTAATAATTTATAAATAATTAAAAATTAGTTTGGATTTGGTTACTTACTTGGAGTAGAAGCAATCGAATTTAGAAGCAGTAAGCAATGAAAGCATAAATAATTTGACGCGTAGAATTATCCTGGTTCACCATTAACTTGGCTACATCCAGTCCCCTCATTCAGAAGGCTTTAATCCACTAATTCAAAAACCTTGAATTACAAAGCACCTGACCCTCCAAGTCAGTCTTCCCAAACAGCCTGACAATCCCAGACTTTTGAGGAACTAACCACCTTGACCCTACAAGCCAAGTCTTCTCCTAACAACCTGACGACCCCAGATTGAAGAAGGAACTAAACCACTATCGGGTTGGATACAAGAGATTGAAACTTGAGTAGTTGCTTCTAACAAAGCTGATAATAACAATAACTCTCACACTTTAAGAAAAGAACACTCAAAAAATATTTCTAACTTGAACAAGTGTTTCTCTCTTTGAACTCTAAGATGAATTTGGAATCTTGAGCTTGAGTTCTTCTACTTTTTTGATGCTTTTCTCCTTCAGCCTTGAGTGTCTATTTATAGTGAAAAATTGGGCTTCAACTTAGTCCTTATTTAATTCTGAATTGTATCTTGTTTAGATTGAGTTTGCAAATTCTTCAAATTGATTCTGTTCCTATTTTGTGTAGATTGACTTTGTAAATTCTTCATATCAAATATTCTTCAAATCTTCTTCAAATATTCATTAAATGTTGATCAAATATTCTTCAAATCTTCATTAAATGTTAATCAAATCTTCTTCAAATATTTTTCAAATCTTCTTCAAATCTTCTTCAAATCTTCTTCAAATATTCTTCAAATCTTCTTCAAATATTTTTCAAATCTTCTTCAAATCTTCTTCAAATATTCTTCAAATCTTCTTCAAATATTCTTCAAATCTTCTTCAAATATTTTTCAAATCTTCTTCAAATATTTTTCAAATCTTCTTCAAATATAAATATGAATCAAATCTTATTTTAGATTTTTCATCCATTATAAATTTGAAGCAAATCTTATTTTAGATTTTCTTCAATTATAAATTTGAATCAAATCTTATTTAAGATTTTCTTCAATTATAAATTTGAATCAAATCTTATTTTTGATTTTCATCAATTATAATTTTGAATCAAATCTTATTTAAGATTTTTCTTCAATTATAAATTTGAATCAAGTTTTATTTTAGATTTTCTTCAAAAACATTAATCTTCTTTCATACTCTTTGAAGTCAAATATATTGTTCTCATAAAATACTTTTGTTAAAATCAAAACTCTATATGTAAAACCAACTTGGTTCCAACAATGTTGTGGGCGAGAGCGCAAATGCTTTCGCCAGGGGCACATTTCTACAGTATTTTGATATTTTGCTTCTATTCGAGAACGTTGGAGAAGCCATGGCACACGCTGGGGCGCTTGACGCACTGTAGAATGCATAAAAATGTGTTTTTTCTCACTTTCTAGGTATGTTATTGACTATTTGGAAGTTTGGAGACTTGTGCCCTAGTAGAGAAACTCAAAGGAGACTAGTTCTTGAAGGTGAAAACACGAGAAGGGGGGTTGAATTGTGTTTGAAAAAGTTAATAACTTTTTGCTAATTTGATTAAGGATGGTTGGTTTTTATGAATTACTTGGATAAGAAGCAATCGAATTGAGAGGTAGCAAACAATGAAAGCATAAATAATCTGACACATAGATATATCCTTGTTCACCACTAACTTGACTACATCCAGTTCCCTCATTCAGAAGGCTTTAATCCACTAATTCAATTACCTTGAATTACAAAGCACCTGACCCTCCAAGCCAGTCTTCCCAAACAGCCTGACAACCCCATATTTTTGAGAAACTAACCACCTTGACCCTACAAGCCAAGTCTTCTTCTAACAACCTGACAACCCTAGATTGAAGAAGGAACTAAACCAGTATCGGGTTGGATATAAAACATTGAAACTTGTGTAGTTGCTTCTAATAAAGCTGATGATAACAATAACTCTCACACTCTAAGAAAAGAACACTCATAAAATATTTCTAACTTGAACAAGTGTTTCTCTCTTTGAACTCTAAGACTACTCTTTTATGCTTTTTGATGATTTTCTTCTTTAGCCTTGAGTATCTATTTATAGTTAAAATTTGGACTTCAATTTAATCCTTGTTAATTATGAATTGTATTTTGTTTATAATGCATTTGTAAATTCTTCAGATTGATTATGTTCATATTTTGTTGTAGATAAATCTTGATCAAATGTTCTTCAAATCTTCTACAAATCTTGACCATATCTTATTTCATACTCTTTGAAGTTAAATATATTGTTCTCATAAAATACTTTTGTTATCATAAAAACTCTAAGTATAAAAACTCTAAATACTTTGGTTCCAAGAGTTCTAACACCGTTGAAGGAGTTTTAGCAAGAATGATTCATGAATTTTTCTTGTAATTCTTCTTTAATCTCTATATTTTGTATCTTTGTCATGAGTAACTAAACCCTATTTGTTAGGGATAAGTGAAACAAGATGCAACTCTTATTTTTCTGATTTGATTTCTAGTTATATGAATTATTTTATTGAATTATTTTTCTCATCTTTGTGCTTAATGTTTTTAATTGCTTGATCAACTTTAAACTGTTTTACGATTCGTATTTTGAAACGAAAGTGAACTTTACAAATGCTTGAGATGAAAAATTCATGGTATTGTAGTCTAGGAATAGATGCAGGTCAAGAATCCAATTGAATATTGGCATAGGCAATAGTTTAATAAGAGAATTCTTGTATTGTAAAGCTTATTTCTAATCTTAAATCCACTAAGGAATTATGGGTTACTTTGGAAGTAAAGGACCTGTCGCTAAGGAATTAAGGCAAGAATAATAAAGATAATTCAGTAATAGTTCAATAAAAGAATCTAGTAACTAGGATCAAATTAGAAACTAAGGTTGAATTCAAAGTGAAGCTCATCCCTGACATTTTTGTTATTATAAAAGTTCAATATTATTACTCTTGTTAGTTTCAAAATTATTCAATCAATTGAGAAACTCTTTGTCCAATTTTAGTAATTAATTTTAATTCGATAGTATAACGCAATCCTTGAGTTTGAAACTCGGTTTTACCGTTTTATTATTACTTGCAACGATTCAGTACACTTTTTGAAATGCTGTCATTGCTCGCATCCCAGAGTCAACTGAAGCTTGCCGTAACAAGGGCGCGTGTCACCAAACTTACGCTGTCAAGTTGAAGTGAAGTGTTAGATTTTTTTGCCTTTGTCCAGTCATCATAGGATAGACCTTATATAGCGATGCATGCTTTGTTGTGCTTGCTTCTGCAATATTTCTTTTTCTCTTTGCGCCAATAGAAGATCTCTAAATTACTTGTAATCTTGAGTACTTTGAATAGTTATTAACATAACTTTTGCCTTTCATCTACACACTATATATATATATATATTTAGGGAATAGTTGTTCTTTATTATGTATTTGTTATCATCAAAACATCAAACAGATGATTGTATTTAAAAATATTTTTGCATTAACAAAGATTGCTATTGACGTCCTGGTAAAAGAGTTTTGGAGGTTTGCTGATGCAAACACCGACGATGAGGTTTCAAGCATTGTGTTGGGTCTCCCTATCTAGATCACTCAGTAATCCCTTGTTGTCATCACAAGATGCCCAAATTAAGGCATGATGCTTGAAAATGGGTATGAATCAAGGGTTGGCACTTTCAAAATCAACAAAGAACTATTCGAAGAACCCAAGGTGAATTCCAAGTATGTACACTCCAAACCTAAGTATCGAGTTCTTTTCAAAATTCTTATATTTGTTGTGCCTAAGAATGGGTCGGTGGACCATGTTAGCAGAGACCACAAGGGTCTAATGTGGAACATCTCTCGAAGGATCAAGATGAGCCTTCCCCACATCATCTTGGAGCACATGAAGTCATGCTCATTAACTCCAGAACATGGAAAATCAAGACTATCCCTTGCCCCAGATTGATAATTGCAGAACTCATGCATGCTTCCCTCATTCAGGATCTAGAGGAAGTTGGAGGCTCTATTCAAGAGGAACACTTGGTATCATCACCTGCTCCCACGTTCAATATCTCCAACCTTATCAAGATGATAGTGTTGACATCCTAGTGTTGGAACCAAGTTGGTTTTACATTTAGAATTTTGATGTTAACAAAAGTATTTTATGAGAACAATATATTTGACTTCAAAGAGTATGAAAGAAGATTCATGTTTTTGAAGAAAATCTAAAATAAGATTTGATTCAATTTTATAATTGAAGAAAATCTTAAATAAGATTTGATTCCAAATTATAATTGATGAAAATCTAAAATAAGATTTGATTCAAATTTATAATGGATGAAAAATCTAAAATAAGATTTGATTCATATTTATAGTTGAAGAAAATCTTTGACCAAGTTGAAAAGAAAATATGGTCAAGATTTGAAGAAGATTTGAAAAATATTTGAAGAAGATTTGAAGAATATTTGAAGAAGATTTGAAGAAGATTTGAAAAATATTTGAAGAAGATTTGAAGAATATTTGAAGAATATTTGATCAACATTTAATTGAAGATTTGAAGAATATTTGATCTACATTTAATGAAGATTTGAAGAATATTTGATCAACATTTTAATGAAGATTTGAAGAATATTTGATTTGAAGAATTTACAAAGTCAATCTACACAAAATAAGAACAGAATCATTCTCAAGAATTTACAAAGTCAATCTACACAAAATAGGAACAAAATCAATTTGAAGAATTTACAAACTCAATCTAAACAAAATACAATTCAGAATTAAATAAGGACTAAATTGAAGCACAAATTTTCACTATAAATAGACACTCAAGGCTGAAGGAGAAAAACATCAAAAAGCATAATAGAGTAGAAGAACTCAAGCTCAAGATTCCAAATTCATCTTAGAGTTCAAAGAGAGAAACACTTGTTCAAATGAGAAATATTTTCTGAGTGTTCTTTTCTTAAAGTGTGAGAGTTATTATTATCAGCTTTGTTAGAAGCAACTACTCAAGTTTCAATCTCTTGTATCCAACCCGATAGTGGTTTAGTTCCTTCTTCAATCTGAGGTTGTCAGGTTGTTAGGAGAAGACTTGGCTTGTAGGGTCAAGGTGGTTAGTTCCTCAAAAGTCTGGGGTTGTCAGGCTATTTGGGAAGACTGGCTTGGAGGGTCAGGTGCTTTGTAATTCAAGGTTTTTGAATTAGTGGATTAAAGCCTTCTAAATGAGGGGACTGGATGTAGCCAAGTTAGTGGTGAACCAGGATAACTTTACGCGTCAAATTATTTATGCTTTCATTGCTTGCTGCCTCTAAATCTGATTGCATCTACTCTAAGTAAGTCACCAAAACCAAACTAATTTTTAATTATATATAAATTATCAAAAAGTTATCAACTTTGTGCAAACACAATTCAATCCCCCTTCTCGTGTTCGCACCTTCACCTAGCACTATGTTCGACCTAGTGGTGACACCAAGAGAAAAATTGGTCAAACAAGTGGATATATAGCTGCTCTCTCTACGGTTGATGATTCTGTTGCTCTCATATTTGCAGAAGACAACAAGGAAGTCGTTCTAGAATATCTGAGAATGTGTTAGTATGGCCAAGCTGAGGCCCTAGTTTGTTTGCCACTGCCTCACGCTACACAGGTTTATGAGAAGAAGAGGAAAATAGTCGTTTCGACTTTAAGGATTGAAGAGGATGAGGAAGACACAAACATTGCCAATGAAGACATGACAATCCCTCTTTAGAGGAAGAAACAAAAGGTACATTTAGACTCTAAGCAACCTATTCCTTTCCCCCTTTTTGAACCTGAACCAACCCTCTCTTTCACTCTCCTCAACCAACCAATACTGTTCGTCCTTCCTATGCCCTTGCACCCATCACTCCTTCTGCTTATGACTATAATACCTTAGATGAAATGTTTGAGGCTACCCTGGATGAACACTTTATTTCACTCAGATACAAAACCCATCATTTCCTTCACAATCCTAGGACCTCATCTCAAAAACCTACCCTCTCCACTACTCTACCACCACATTCTCCCTCTTTCATCCTAATACCTGACCCTACCTAGTCCGATCTCCCTCTCCAAAAGAAGTTGTCCCTGTTGTGCCAACTCTTGTCCACCTAGTCTTTGATACATCATCAAAAGACTCCTCTGTCCATTCCTTCCCTCTTTTCCCCATGACTGGGCTACCTACCCATCCCTTTGGCAATGATTCCCTCTACACAATCTATTCCATCTGACTTCCCTGGCCTTTGGCCTTCCTTACTTCCCTTACTGCCAAAATCTCCTCCACCATAAATACAAATGCTCTAAGTCTGAATCCTAATAGTGGAACAAAGTCCTTTCTTTTGTCACAAACTAGATTCAGGATAACAAGGATCATGGATTGAAGCTGACCTCAGAACTCTGTTGCTTTTAGACAAACAACTAAAATCATCTACTTATGGATGTTACAACTTCAAAAAGACAAGAGCAATTGGTCAAGAAATCTCCTAACAGTCGCTTTATCAAGCTCGTCCACGGATGCTCCATCTTCTTCTAGTGATATTCTTCTAGAACCTTTAATGGTTGTTCCAGTTGCACCATTGTAGCTTCTTGTGTTAATCCCATAGATTGAGATTCACACTCTTGATGTTCATCTTGTTGTTGCTTTAGGATCTGCAGATTTTGCTTCTGCAAGCCTCTCTGCATCTCCCTTTGGCCCCGTGTTCGATCACTCTTAGTTTGTTAAAAAGGAAGATTTTGATAGAGTGAAAGCTAAGACTAAGGTGTTTATGTTGAAGTCTCCCAAGAATCAGGAGGATATTCAAAATGCCCTCAGTTTAATTCTAAATAGGCTCACTAATCCAAATCCTTAGTTGCTTGTTTTTTTTTCTTTTGTTGAACTGTTTTTGTTTCTCTTTAATTCTTTTTCTTCCCTCTATTTTTGTGTGATGACAAAAGGTGGAGAATGAATTTTTGATTTGATAATTAATTAAATATTTAATTAATTGATATGAGCTCAATATGAGTGGATGTCACTGATGGTCAATTTGGGAATAATTGGAATCCTAATTGGCCATCAACCTATATATAGGATATGCAATATATCAGACACGCGACATATTAGCTTTTCTCCCCATAAGAGTGTTTAAGGCATAAGGAGTTTAGGTTGAGGAAGAGCCACAATTTAGCGGGTGCTTGTCATGTCATCCATCTGTGTTTCAGGATCAATGCTTAGAGACTATTTAAGAGTATCACAAAATAGAGGATTAGCTATAAATCCACGTATTTCTAAAATCTAATATCTTTGTTAAATCAACATGTCGTAGATCCTAAAATAATCAATATTTTATGTTCGTTTTTTATATTTATAACATTATTCTTTTACTATTAGTATATATAATGAATTAGTAACTTAATTCCAACATTTTGTTCTTCAATTCCTCTAAAGCCTTAATTAATGGAGTTCTTTCCAAAATATAAGAGATCAAACTTGATTAAGAAATCATCTTTGAATTTCCAGTTCTAGAATTCAAAATAGAGGACTTCGTACGTTAAAGGACAAAATAGGGAAGATTCACCATCTCTCTTTCCTTGATATTAAGTAACATGGTCAACCGGTCTACTTTAGGAACAATACAACCTTTCATTGTCATCGTAAATAATACTCGATATTTATTTTTAAGTTCGATCATTTGTAACTTGAGTAATTATAGTATCCCTAAATCATTCCTTAGATATTTAGTAAAATTGCAATGACGGGTGCAATAATAAACGAAAATTCCCGAGACATTGTTGATTACCTCGTTGTCATAATTGGTAGTGAAATGCTAGAACTTTTTAACTACATTATAGTTGAAGTATTTGTACCATTTCATATCGTAAAATTCATTACTAAAGTTAATACCTAGAGCAACAAATTTGAAAACCACTCGTGCCATAGAAAAGTTACGGAGATAATGATGGGGTTTCATATTCAAATGTTTAGACTAGGTGGGAATGAAGGTCGTGGGTGAAAGTGAGTGACCGGAAATTCAATAAATATTTGGTTACTAAGTTTTAAAATGTGAAACATTTTGAATTTTTAAAACAACTTGTCTTCATAGGATCTCCCATGTTTCCAATAATTAGAGTATATAAGTGAGATGATTTGTGCTTCCATCCATGTTTTCTTTCTGGTTGACTTTGATTACTAGAGGAAGAATCATTGCTTGTTTCATTGTCTACTTGATCAGATTCATCTAGTTTGTTAGTTGTTTCACAAGGGGTGGTTCTTTTATTTTCTCTGGTATCAAAATATCTGCAAAATCTTTTATGAGCTTTGATTTTTTTAGGGTCAAACTCTTTGTCATTAAATCTGACATGAATTGATTATTCAACAATCAAAGTTTCTTTATTGTATACTCTATACGCCTTAGAGCATTCAAAGTATCCCAAAAGGATACACTTTTGATATTTAGAATCAAACTTTCCTAGATTTTCCTTAGTGTTTTAAATAAAAAAAGTACAACAAAATTAATTAAAATAAAAAATGTTTGGTTTTCTTCCTTTTCACAATTCATACGGAATTTTATTTAGAATAGGTCTATATATTATGAATATAACATGCAGCATTGACCGCCTCTTCCCAAAAGTGCTTTACAACATTTGTTTCAAGAATCATGGTGAGAACAATTTCTTGAAGAGACCCATGATCTATTTTTCCTTTCTACAACACCATTTTGTTAGGGTGTTGTATTAAAGGATAAATTATGTAAAATATCATTCTCTTCAAGGTGGTTTCAAAAGGTTTGTTTTCAAATTCTCCACCATAATCACTACGAATTTTTGTTATACAAAAATGTTTATCATTTTGCACTTGTTTGCAGAAGGTAGAAAATACTTCATTTGACTCATTTGACTCATTCTTGTGTCTTAGGAATTTAACCCATGTTCATTTGGAACAATCATCAACAATAACAAGTCCATACTTTTTCTAACTAACAATGGTTGTCCTTAAAGGAACAAATAAGCCAATGTATAGACGTTTAAGAGGTCTTGAAGTGGAAAATACATTGTTTTTTGAAGAAAATGAAGTTTTACTTTGTTTCTCTTTTTGGCATGTCCAGAAAGAACATCTGACTTGTATTTCAAATTGGGTAATCCACTAACTAGATTGAGTTTGTTTAACTTTGAGATCATTCTCAAGTTAGCATGAGTCAATAAGAAAGTTAGCATGAGTCATGAGATAAAATTTTCTCACATGTTGAAGAAAGTTTTGGCATATAAATGCATTTAAGTCAAGTAAGTAACGAACAAGGAACAACTTTGATGTTGAAGTCATATCAAGAATATTGCATTTAAGATGACATTTATGAACAAGAATGATTAAAGTATACTATGAATAATATTCTTTATGATACCATGAAGAAGAATCATATTATAATAGCTTTGTTTGATCCAACAATGAGTCAAAACGGTTTTTGGAAAATAAGAGTTCAAAAACTCTAGATTTGACACTCCAAGAATGTCTCATGACTTGAAGAAAATATTCTTATCATTCTAACCACTTGCAAGCACAAAAAGACAAAAACAAAGTACATGCAAGTACAAGTGTCAGTTGAAACTTTTCCCTTCCCCGTGCGGCATAAGAAAATCGCATTGCAGTGTCTCCATGCTCAAATTTCAAAGCTACCATTTGTTCACGAAAAGCAAGAAAATGTTCTTCATGTGAAGAGAAAAATCTGCTCATTTTGAAGATAATATTTTCAATGTTTTCATTGCCTATTTCTAATTTATCTCTTTATTGTTTTTGTTTTTTAGAAATAGTTAAATCATATCATTATTATAAGTATTTTTTTCAAATACTTCACAAGGAAATATTCTTTTTTTAAAATATAATTTTCACACAATTTAACAAAATATTTCGTCAAATTAAATAAATCATGTCATACACATATATACTTTTCAAAAATAATAAGTGAATGAAGAATAAAATAATAACAACTACATTATAAATTATAGAGAAAAATAAAAAATATATTTCACACGCTGCTAATAATAGAGAAAAAAAAAAGAGGGTGTTACAATGTTATTCTCCTATTACCTATTTGTTTTCTAAGCCTATTAAGAAACCAACTATCGCCTTCACCCTCCCTAATGATCCCATTATTCATTAAGTCGCGCCACCAAATAGAACTACTTCTACTCGCACCCAGCCCTCCATCCCCTGATGTTCCATATTTATCTTTTAGAATCTTGAATCACAAGCCCTTTAGATAACTCCTCCACCTCCAACACAATTTTCCTAGTATGGCAGTATTAAAGTTTCGCACATCCCTCACCCTAACCCACCCATTTCTTTTGGTAAGAAGATTTTATCCAATTTAACCCAATTTAGTTTTTGTGATTCCGCAATCCCACCCCAAAGAAAACATATAAAATAAAGATACAATTTTAGAAATTATATCTGATGGTGCCTGAAAAAAGGCAGCTGACAAGGATGCTTTGATGAAGACTAGGCAGCCTCCTCCAATTGACAAGTGTCGGTTCTTCCAAACAGACAATCAACTGTGACTGAAGCACATCTGCTGCCTACAATGACAAGTGTCGGTTCTTCCTCCAATGGACAGTCCCAAATATTTGAACGGAACATTGCCCACTCTACAATGAAGCACATCTACTGCCTGAATTAACTAAGATTGATTCACATTTATTCCAACCAAGAGAATCTTATGAAAATTCATCTTAAGTTTAGAGCAGAGGTTGAACAACATTAAGATTGCCTTAATAACCCTAATATTTCCTCAACTTCTTTCAACTTAAATTAGAGTGTCGTTCACAAACTGAAGATGCAACAGCTAAAAATCATCTTGACTCCTACACTTATACCCACACATCAACCCCCTTCCAACGTCGCCTTTATCTTAACATTGAATCCTGTTGCAACAATAAGGAAAAGGAAATGAGAGAGAGGAATCCCCTATCTATGTCCTCTTCGCATCAAGAAATCCTATGTGGGACAACCATTCATCAATACTGACAGAGAAGAAGTACATAGATATTCTCTTATCCACCGTTTCCATCTTACTGGGAGCTTTCTTTTCACCATCACTACTTCTAGATACCCCCATTCTACAAAGGCGTTGGCCTTATCAAAATCTACATTGAATAGTAACAAATCTTTCTTCTTTCTTTAGGCTTCACGTGCTACATCGTTTGTTATTAGTACAACATCAAATTTTTTATGACCTTTCACAAAAGTCAATTGACTTTCATCAATAACCCTTTTCAGTATGTTTTTTTAGCATCTTCGAAAAAACCTTATACATATAACCCACCACTGAGATTGGTGTATAATATGTGATCTTTTGTGGGTTCTTTTTTTTGAATTAAAGATGCAAAGGTACAGTCATCAGGTCTTGAACTTTTATAACTATCGCACTCCTAAACTACATTTCTCACCTCCGCTTATGAGAATAATTTAATCAATTCCTCATTGCTACTCGGATGATAGTTCTTAACCTTAGATTCTCCACTAAGGGTCTTGAATTTTGAATAGTTTGAAAATGATTAATAATGTGACAAAAAACGGTTGCTTTAATTTCTTCTGCATCCACCAATGTAGATCTTTCTTCTTGTAAACAAAGAATTTCATCATTCTTTTTCCTAGATGAATTAAAGATGTGAAAGAATTTTGAGTTTGCATCACCTTATTTTTGCCACTTGATCCTTGATTGTTAACATAAAAGGCTACAATTCATTCTAGCCATAGATCACAATTTTGAAACTCCATCCCTTCTTTCTCTTACCTTAGTTGTAGAAACCTCTTCACATTCCCATTTTTTATCCAACTCATAAATCTTTCCGTTCATATCCTTCATTCTTTAATCTAAATTAATACTATGATGTTTGTGCCACTCTCTCAAGCTACCTTTTATCCTCTTCAATTTTTCTTTGAAGACGAATCGTTCTCACCCCTCAATTTGAAAACCTTCCATTGTTTTTTGAAAAAATCACGAGACCCCTTTAATTCTCTCTCCAACATTTTAGCATCTTAAATGGACGATGTCCATGAGCCACCACAAATTCTTGAAAAATAATGGGACAATGATTCGACCCCTCTTTTCAAAGCCCACTGAAAACTTTGGCCAAGAAGAGCACCGATCAGGAGACAAAAGGAATCTATCAAGTCTACTCATGGTCTATCCATCCAATCTCATCCATGTGAATCTTCTCCCTTGTAATGGTAAAGCAATTAAATCATTCTCTAAAATGAAATCTTTAAAAGCTTCCATCTCATTAGTTGTCAAATGCAAAGTTGAGCCTTTTCTTTCTTACTAAGATTTAATAAAGTTAAAATCACCACAAATACACTTACGAAAGTCATGTTGTTCCATCAAGATTGTAGATATTTCGCCCCACATTTCCTTATTCCTACTTAATTCACAAGGGCCATAGATGTTTGCAATTAAAATCCTTTCACCACTTAAAATCCATTTTATAGGGAAGAAACAACATGCTCACATACACATGTAGTTTCATCTTCAAGTGATTTAGTGTTCCATGTAGTCAAAATCCCCTAGCTCAACCATATGATGGTTTGGCCACAAAGTCGCAATCTTTGAACCCCTATACTAGTTTACAATATGAAATTTCCAAACTCTCCAAATTTGTTTCTTGGACACAAAATCTGAGTTTTTCCTTTAACCAACTCTCTGATTTCTCTCCAATTCACAACTCCCTAACCCTATGATATTGTTGTAACAGCCCTCTCAATACCTTAGAAGATTTAGATAGTAATTAAATCATTAAAATAGATTATTAAAATTAGATTAGTAAAAAAAATTATTAAAATAGTAACGATATTATTAGAAGTTCTATGAAAACATTAATACTTCTTTTAGTAATATTAATCTAGGATCAAGGTGGGATTAAGAAAGCGGTAATGTTAATAAGTTCAAATGTCAAATGATGGAGCACGCCACTTTTCACTCTCTTTTTTCTCTTCTTGACAAGCATTAAAACATCCCAGCCTTCATTTTTCCAACTACCACTCTCTCTCAAAAACACACCAACACTCGGTTAGTGTTCACTTTCTTCATCAATCATCAAATTTTCCATTTCTTTCCAAATTCCTTCCAAAAACATCAGTTATCCGAGGTCAATTACTGCTAGCCCCTTGCATGTACAATTTCCCCTCTCAATCTCTAGTAATCAACTAAAACAATACCAAGCTAAGAGATGCTAAGACCAGACAACTTCCAAAAATCAGCTAGAATTAAAGGAATCCCTCCTTAGCAAAACCGTGACTTCTTCTTCTTCTTATACTTTTGATTATCTTCTTCTGCCTCTGATCCAAGTATGAATCTTATTATGTTGCCTCTAATCCCAACATGTTTCTAATCATCCTTCCTCTAATTCTTCCTCTGATTCTGCCTCTGATCATGCTTCTTCCATTCTGCCTCTAATCATGCTTCCTGTGACTCTGATCATGCTGCCTTTGATCTGAGTCTACCTTTGACCCGAGCCTGCCTCTAACCCAAGTATGCCTCTGATCCAAGTTCCTCTGAACATGTTGCCTCTAATCTAAACTCCCTTATTGAAGTTAATTTATCTTCTAGATATGTAATATACTGAGTTTGATTAAGTGGATGCATTAGATGCGTTGATGAAATGTGCATTGCATACATGATACTACATATGCATTGCATAGATGATTGCTTCTAAAATATTGAAATGTATAAATTTATTCCAATATTCTAGATACATGGTGATGGTTTTTACAATTGTAACCTATTATCTTCATCACTAATTTTTCTTAATCACCTTATCCACTACCAACACTCAACACCTTTGGTGTGGCATCGAGCCCTCCTCTTCATGTAGCTTTCGATCTCTCACTGCCTAATCAATTAACAACTTTCTTATCTCCATTTTTCACCTTTACATATTAAACCAACATATTTTCCAAAATCCCACACATCTTTACCTATTTATTGCTCCTCTTCATGAATTACTTGAACCGGCACATAAGCATTGATTTTTCCGCTGTGGATTTCTTCATGAAACTCTTTCTTTTAAATTTAAGATATTCCTATCCTTTCATCCTTGTCAATTGTTTTAGCTTTGGGAGTTTTCTTTTCCCCTTCTAATGTTCAGGTTAGTATCACACCCTTTTGTTGAAATATTGTTATCCTCCACTTTATTTCTCATGTGCGCTGAATTAAGGTCTTTAGTTCTCCCAACCGGAGCATTTGAGTTCACATATAATAAGTTAGGCCAACAAATGGGATTTGATGCATTATCCTTACTAGAGTCCACATCATCAACTCTCCTCTTTAAATCCTGTTGTTTTTCTGATTTCAATGTTGCTCTACACGTTAAGTCTGTTGCCAAGGTCTCATTTGGCCAACTATTAATACAAGGCCCATAAGTTACTTCTATATTGCACTCTTTTTATTTAGTTATTTGGGCACATGTTTCCTTTGATACTCCCAACTGCCTGTGACTTTTCAATTCCCACATTCATATTAACTTCAACTCCACTTTTTGTGTTGTCGTGACTTCTCTCTCTCCCATAAATTTCATTCTTAACATTAATAGCATTATTACTTGAACTATTACGTAGTCCTTCAATATTCTCTTATTAATGTGGTCACACGTTTACAAATTAATGTTTTTTGCCCCATATGACTCTTCTACTACCCCTTCCCTGACTCACTCATCGTTTTATGATGACAAAACTTTCATTGCTAACTTGTTTTGATGATGTTAGAACCAAGTTAGCTTGAATAAATATGACCCTAACTTGTTTTGATGATGACAAAATTATTGAGTGGGAACAATTTAAAGCACTAATGATTCGTTCAAGTGTGCAGTTCCTAGATCACGTAATTGTTAAATGATTTTACGTTCCATCCTTTAATGTTAGGACAAAGTTAAAGGAACAAAAAGAATTCACTTTGAAATTCCTATTCTAAGTTTGATGAAAGAAATTTGATACGCGTCTATGGTGATTCTGTTAATGCAAACATTGCTCTGACTAGTTTGGCCTCTAATAAGTGTATCAAGCATCTAATTACTCTACCTCTAATAATCATGACAAGCAAGTGATCGTCTGTCTCTGATAAGTATGACGATGCTTTGGTAGTGTGCCTCTAATGGAAAGTCAACACTCTGAAAAGTCAATGATCTGAAGAAGACAAATCTATTCATCATCCGCTCAACATCTTGAATATGTTCTTTGTCTAAAGGTCTATCTGTCATTCTCCTATAATGATATCCTCTACTCCTTTTGTCCCCGCATCAAAGTACCGAGAATCAATTACATGGATAAATTTGGACAAGCTTTAATGATGAATTAATCTTTGAAGATTTGATATGAAATTTCATGATGCATGCTGGTTTCTTGGAATCACATTGCTCTACACAACGACAATACTACAATAAGCACGATACAACCGTCTTTGCACTCTTGATCTTAATCTTTCTTTTTCTTGTCTAAGTGTTGAGAAATATTTTCTAAGAGTATAACTTTGTAAACACCACCTTGAGAGAGTTATTTAAAAAACCCTTAAACACATTCTATTTGTAACCTAGCCCAATAATAGCTGCAACCCTCAACAACTTGATTGTACTAAGCTAGAAAGTTGAGAAGACTTGAACACAGTCAGGTTGACTAATAGGTGTTTAGTGGAAGTGTGAATCAGTTGGTGAATTAGTAGATTAAATCCTTTAGTTTGAAGGGACTGGACGTAGCTACCGTGTTGATGGTGAACTAGTATAAATTGGCTTGTGTTGTTTTCTGTTTATTGTTTTATTTGCTCTTTTTTCATCGCTCTATTTTAACTTATTAAAAATGGTTTTAAAGTAAAACACAATTCAAACCCCCTTTCTTGTATTTCTCGTTCTACATCCAATTCTCATAAAAAGTGCTCTATATTCATCACTCTACACAATTAAAACCTTCCATTTCTTGTATTTCACGTTCCACATCCAATTCTCATAAAAAAGAATCGTACAGCTCATCCATATATTATGTGTTAGTTTTTTGACCCAAGAAATCACCTTCTATAATTGAATTCTTACATGATTCATTTGACGACTTTAATGAATCCTCACCGTCTGAACAATTAACAATGGCTATCATTTCCTTAACACCCACGTCCATAAGAGGGTTTGAGAATGGCTCCTCCACAATCTTTATATAAAAAATATTGTCATTTATTTTGACCTTGTCTGTAATATTTATAAAATAAATATAGTGGTTTGAATCAGAATGTGTGAGCGTTTGTTTGACTTAGTTGTTTTGTCCACAGCGACCACTCGATCAAACATTGTGACAACAATAGAAAAACATTTATAACTCTAAGCATGTAGGGGTACACCATATAATTGGACCCAGGTGAACCTAAGTTTCAAAACCTTATCCATACTCCAAGCCTGAATCATTTCGAAACATTGCTGGAAGAAATCCTCTGCATATCTCTATTATATAAGCCAAATCTCGACCATCAGTGATTGATAAAATATACCATCCTTCACCATAGGTGTAATATGAATGGTAATGAATCCTACATTAAACATCTTTTGTTGGAGCAAGAGTACTTCATTAAAATGGTGTAATAATCCATTATGCCCCTTGTTTTCCCACTCCCAGTCTTCCTCACGTATTATACATTCCTGCCCCATCCATTCTCCTTTTGTTACCACTTTTGGCCTCCACAACTTTTTCGTATTAGTGTTCTTAACTATGCTCTTTCATGTTTACTTTTTCTCTATATCCATATCAGTCGTCCTTCTTTTCATAATTTCTATTAGTTCTCTCAATATCCTCTTCATCTACTATCCAACACATCCATGTTGCCATCTCCCTTTTACTCTCTGAAATCTAGCATCAATTGTCAACACCTTGTATAATCGAAACCAGCCATTTTGAAACTCATGCCTATTGATTCCACCTTTCAAAAAGCGCAGAAAGTTGAACTTCTTCACAATCTTATTCTTCTTAATCGGTATAGACATCTACCACTTATTCACACTTCTTAAATCATCACCATATGTAATTTGTAACACTCCAAATTTTATGAAATTATTTTATCAATGAAATAGGATTTTAAATAATTAATTTGGATTTAAAATTATTTTAGAATATATGTTAATTAATTTTAAGATTATTTTTCTTTATATGTTTGCTTTTTGTTATTCTAATCTTGTACATATTAGACTAAATGAGTGATATAAATAACAAATATTATATTTTATTATTTTATATATTTTTCTAAAAATAATAGTATTTTAGTGAAATATTTTAAAGAATAAGATTTTATGAAATTTTAATATCTGCGCATGAGTAATTAATTTGTTGTTTTCATGTGCGTTTGACTGATGTTAAGTGTGCACATAGTTATGTTTTAATTAATTTAAACTATTGTATGTTTTTATTTATTTATTTTATAAATAATTATCTTGAGATAGTGGTAATATTGTGTTTGATTCCCTTTATTTTGATATACTTGTTATGGCATTATGATTTTATATAATTTTATTATGATTTAGTAATTAATATAAAGTGTTGATGTTATATTTATTTATCTTGTGATTTTGACTATTCTCTAATGATAATAGTATTTTAATGCGAGTGTTTTGAAAAATAAGTATAATTATAGTGACTATTTTGAATATGAGAGTTTCAGTAGTTATAGGTATTTTTTTAAAGGTTAATTATTTTAATTACAATAATCTATCATATATTAGTTATGAAATACAAGTGATGTTTTGAAAATTAAATGATGTTTGGAGGCGTATTAAAAATGAGATTAAGTAACTATTAATATTGTTTTAGCAAAATAATAATAATAATAAAAAAAATATAAATAAGGGGACCAATGGGTTTGACCCATGTGTGAACCCTAATTGTTAATAAAATAAAATAAAAAAAAGAAGGGAGTTGAACGGCAGCCGTAAAAGCAAAAGAGGAAACACAAACAAGCCTATCGTTTGACACAGGTGATCGATAACTTATCCAGAAAACTTTCTCCGTTTTCGTCCAAATTTTAGTATGTTGTGTCACTCATTTATTCAGTCAATTAAACACATTTTCACATATTTTTAACCATCCCAATTTCTCTCTAAAATAAGTGACTTCTCCATTTATGGAATTTCTTATTTTGCACCGTTGTTCTTCACTTTAAGTTCGATTGAGTGAAATCAACGCCAAAACAACTGTGTAAATAGTGGCTATATTATCCATTAATTGGTTTTCTAATTTATGGTAAGTTTCCTTGACCTAATTTCAAAATTTAGTTTTTAGAGTGTTTCTCCATAATTTATTTTTAACGTTTGCCCATAAACTGTGGAGTTAGATCGATTGAAGGACAAAGAGTCAATGAACAAAGGTTGTTTGCTCGTGGAATCGTATTCGTGTGTGAAAATGTCGAAATAAGGTAAAGGGTGAGAGAGCATTTGAATTCATAAGTATAATATATTGTGAGATTAACGGGAAAACTGTATTTCCCAACGATTCATCCGGGGCTTGCTACGTACGGTAGTAGCCCTTTGAGTGATAAATTAATTAATATGCAAATATGGAAATTGTGAGATTAAAATATAGAATAGAAATATTTGTAAGGTGTTGATTGACTTAATTTCTTTAAATATGTGGTATTTGATATTATTGTGATATTGAGTGTCGAATGAATTTTATGTATATGTTTGATTAGATGAGTTTATGTGAAGGGATAATAAAAGATGGATACATTGTGATAATTTTATGTGATGATGATCATGTATGATTAATAATTGTGATGTTATAAATTTGTGATAAGTTTATGTGATGAGATATGATTGATGATAGTGATTCTATAAATTTGAGATGAGTTTATGTAATGATGATGATGTGTGATTAATGATAGTTATGTTATAAAGTTGTGATGAGAATATTGAAGTAACCCCATAGTTGATGAAATAATGGTGATTACACTTTGTGTTTGAGATGACGATCTTAATGGAGTATCATAGGCCAACGAGTGGAGAAAAAAAATATTGAGAATTGTAAGTGGAGATTATTTTGTCATCATATAGGTAGGGCCTGACAAGCCTAGTGATTCTGGGGAAGTACAACTGAATGAGCCAGATCGTGGTGGTCTGCTGTTGAGCCTTAAGGCAAGATTGTTAGACCTTGGAAGTATTCAGGTGGGGAATTTCTAGGTGACTTGGAGGTAGCACTACAAATGTCGAGAGCTACCATGCAACACACGTTTACCTCGACTGTCGCGTATATATGCCAAATTGAATTGTCCGTCCACCGGGATGGTGGCATAGTATCAAACCTTATAACCAAATACTTTTGAGTTAGAATGGTACCACATTGTGAAGTAGAGTCTTAGCTCATGCATAACATTGCATTTCCTTGTGATTGTTTTGTTGTTATTGATGTGTTTCAAAAGTGATAATAATTTCTCTTAGGCAATTTGATGTTATAGTGAAATGTATTGATTTTTCTTGAGTGATTTTGACTTTTTAATGTGATATTTTTCTTGAGAAACGTTTGGGAGAAACCCCGCCCTGATAATTTGATGTTATAGTGAAAGGCTATAGTTTGTATTTTACTTATTATATTTGAAACGACTTTTGTATGAAAACCTTATAAGTACTAGTAAGTTTTTAGAATTAAATTAAGTAATTATACTTAAATGATACTTATTGAGATTGCACTATTTTTATAGGAGAAAAAAAGTTTAAAGTGTTCCGATTGTATTTTGAGAAATGTGATATTCTAAATAACCCACAAAAGTTTCTTTTTCCTTTGGAAGAGTTTTTATTTATCCGCTGCAAGTTTTATAGATATACGATATAAATTATTATATATATTATTTTGGGGTTTAGGGTATCACATTAGTGGTATTAGAGTCAGGTTTGTCCAATCAGGCCGAGTGGGTCGAATGTCGATTCAGTGTTAGTCGAATGTCAATCGTGTCAATTGTGTTTTCTTATGTAATAATTACTTTCACTATCATGTTTTTCCTGTTATATTATTGTGTTAAGTGTTATATGATTTTGTATAATTATACATATTTTTGAAGTTACTAATTAACTGTTTATTATTTGCTTACCCTGATTGTGTTATGGATTCTAAGTTCATCCCTAAGTGAGTAAATAAACCATGGAATTACTTGTTAAGATTTAAGTTAATTTTAATTGTTGACAAGATTATGTTAGTTTTTTGTTGAATGATCTTGTTGCTTGTTGCTTGTCTATTGAACTATTTTTGAACTCTTGTTTTATGTGAATAGTTGAAAATAATAATTTTGATTGATCAGCTGTATGTTTGAAGTTATTAATCTCATACACATAATCTTAGTTATCGAATGTCAGATTCACCATTTAGTTGTTTTAAAGTTCCATTTTCACCCTTAATCAATTTAAAATATTTAGTCTTGATATGAATCTTGTTTGATCTAATAACTAATTGATTGAAACATTGATTTCCATATGAACTATATGTTTAAAACTTCAAGTATTGACTTTTACTAGGTACAAATTATTATTATTATTTTTGTTGAAACTCAATTTAAAGAAAAAAAAGATGTTTCGTTCTAAACTTTGAGTTAGATAGGAAATATATATATCTTATGTTTAAAGTTTTAATTTTGACTAGAAAATTCTTATTTTGATTTTAAGTTGCCTTGTGTGAAGAAACAAATCGATTTTAAATTGTGAATGTTAACTTTAAATCACTTGAAAGTGTTGATGGTTGTATCTAGATGATTAAAGTTTGGATATTTCTTTTGAAAACAATTTAGAACGTTCGTAATGATTTTAAATAGTATGAAATTCATATTATTAGCAATAGTAATTCTTGAATATTCAAGGTTGGTTGAATTGTAAAGTTAGACTTTTTAGAAAACAAATCGTGAATGAGTTAAAGTTGATTTATTTTATAAAAGGAAATATTTTATGTTTGAATCATTGTTGATTTATTTTAAAGAATTAAATTGAGTTGGATTTTTGTTAATTTATAAATAAAAATAATTATATACTACTGATTTTATTTAATGTTTAAAATAGTTGAAAATTTATACCATATTTTAGTAGATCTTATTTTTAAGAAAATCAAAAAGAGTTGTTGTAATGTTGGTTTAGAGGTGCTGGAGTGAATATTGAATCGTGATGGGGTTGGTATATTTGTTTGAAATGATTGATTTATTGATTCTGATATTATGAACTTATTATTGTTTAACTTGATGTTAGAGTTTTAGATTTTAAGAACTCATTAGTGATTTATCATGGTATTAATAAAAACAAGGTCAAATGATAAAATGTCTACTAATGAGAAAGAGAAGGAAACGTAAGAAAAAAAACAAAGTTTTTAAAAGAATTATCTCAATGGTGAAACTTGTTTTGAAAAGTTATCTAAATTTTGGATTCTATAATCGATGTGTTTTATTAGTAGAATGTTTTTTTGTTGAGTTGTGGTTGTTGTGTTATCATTGTCGAAGCGTATATTTGAGTTTAATATAAAAAGGTGACATGTTGTTTGTAAAATTAATGGTGTGTCATGCTTTAGACCAATTTTGTGCCTTGATAGAAATTGATGATGTATCTATAGACGTGTTGAGTAGCTGGTGTGAGAGGAGACTGTTATTTTGTAGATGTGTGAATTAGTGTAATTCATTATCATAACCAAGTATGCCTTATGCTTTGTGTCATGTGTACTACTTTAACGTATATAAATATACAATTTTGTTTTTGTTTTGTTTTTTTACGTAAATTTTGAGAAAATAAGAAAATAAATCAGAACAATTTTGGGTGTGTTAATTTATTGGAAAATTTTCTATCTATCTATATATATAGTTTAAATTTTCTTTCAAAATATAAGTTCAAATTAATAATTTTAATAGTGATTAATTATTTAGAAATATGTTTTTAATGATTAAAGTACGAGTGAAATTTTAGAAATCTTATAGATTTTACAATTACACATGATTTATTTTATTTTAATTGTATTTAAAAATGTGATTTATTTTAGTTGTTTTTATTTATATGTGAATTATTGAAAAGTAATTTAAGGAAAATTTTTGAATTCTCAATTATTATTTTTTTGGTGCTAAATGATTAGTGATATTTTATAATAATTTAAGTCTAGAAATCAACTTTTAGAATGATGTGTAACCTTGAAAGTTGTTTATGCAACACCTGATTTAGTTTGGTTTGGTAACTTGTTGTATCTTCTAGTAAAATATTAATTATCTTATTTGCTACTTGGAAAATCTATGCTTTCATTTGTTGTAACTCTTAAGTGAGGAATATTAATTCAAAAGAAAATTTAATTGTGATCAGTTTGGAGCAATTAGACTTCTATGAGAATATGTTTCATGTTTAGAATCATCATTTGAGTTATGAGATGAACATAAAATCTTGGTGCTAATTTTCGGATTAGTTATGTGAATGTGTATATGATCATGTAAATATGGAATTGTTTGTGTTTCAAGTGTTCTAATTGTTGGGAATTAGTGTAAAGAGTTTAGAGTAGTTGAGGGCATCTAAAAGTGAAATAGTTCTATATTTCTTTAATCGGATTATTGATTATATATTGATGTTAGTGTCATTTTTGTTGTTGTTGTAACTATTTGTATATTACAAATAAATTATTGTGAATGTGTAATTAAGTAAGCTTTTAACTTGAAGTAAGGAGTAGGAGTTGTGGCGCCGCCTTCGCACTCCTGAACGACGTTAAAGATACTTTTAATTATCCATGTTTGAATTTGAATGACTGCAGGTATAGCTACCTTAAGTAGTTGACTACATGAGTAAGAGGGACTAGCTACCCCAATGACTCATCGTCGATAAAAGAGGCAACAATAACCCGTTGTTATTATTGTTAAAAATACTTGTTAATTCTATTTTTGAAATAGTTAAAAACCATATTCATCTTTTACGTAATTTTGAGTCATTATAAGTCATATGTGACATCAATGTCAAATGCTAACAACTATTTCATGTGACGTGAATTGGTATGGAGGTGTGTACATAAATTAAATATTTAATTAAATAGGTTTGATCTTCTAAGTAATTTGCTGGAAATAAATAAGTGCATTGTGTTAGTATCTTATTATTTGTTCTATATTGTCTCATTTGGTAAGGATCTAGAACTATGGTATGAGTTCTATAAATGAATCTTGTTTAAGACTTTGAAACTAATTTAGACTTTGAGTGTGTTTGAAACTATATGTGAAAATATTTGTCTTATTCCACTATGATTATACACATTCGTTTTTTTTTAAAAAAAATAAAAAAAAATAAAGTGATTGTATGTCATTGAGTTGTTATATGCATTTCTGTTTGTAATTCATGTATGTGTGGAATATTTTAAATGTTTCTCTATATACCTAAGTTTTGTGAAACCTGTAGAGTAATTGTTGTTAAGATTTAAACATTTTTTTTTAAGAGAGTAAAACTAGAAAATCATTGTTTGAGAGTTAGAAGAACTTGACAATCTATTTGACATATTTTCGCTTCACTCGACTTAAGTAGTAAGTTTGTGGTTACTAAATCTATAAGTTTTGTGTCCTTAGTAAATTATAGCGAGTAATTGTGATATTTCGTTCATGATTGAAATTTTAGATACGATATATGAAGTGAGTAATTGTGGTATTTTGTTCATGATTGAAATGTTAGATTCGATTGTCTAAATAGCTCAGTGTTTCATGTTAGCCTATCATGTTGAGCTAATTGAATTTTGACATGTTGTGCTTACATGAGAAGTGAATGTCTTAAATATGTTTATAGCCTAAGTTTGAATCTTGAAGGTGGTTAGTTAGATATCAGTTTAGATATTGTTGACTACAACTTTCGAGGATGAAATTTCTTTAACGAGGAGAAAATTGTAACGCCCCAAATTTTATGATAAATTATTTTATCAATGAAATAGGATTTTAAATAATTAATTTGGATTTAAAATTATATTAGAATATATGTTGATTAATTTTAAGATTTATTTTCTTTATATGTGTGCTTTCTATTATTCTAATCTTGTACATATTAGACTAAATGCGTGATATAAATAACAAATATTATATTTTATTATTTTATATATTTTTCTAAAAATAATAGTATTTTAGTTAAATATTTTAAAGAATAAGATTTTAGGAAATTTTACGTGTATCTCCGCGTGAGTAATTAATGTGATGTTTTCACGTGCGTTTGATTGATGTTAAGTGTGCACATAGTTATATTTTAATTAATTTAAACTATTGTCTGTTAGTACTTATTTATTTTATAAATAATTATCTTGAGATAGTGGTAATATTGTATTTGATTTCCTTTTTTTGATATACTTGTGATTGCATTATGATTTTATATAATTTTATTATGATTTAGTAATTAATATAAAGTGTTGATGTTATATTTATTTATTTTGTGATTTTGACTATTCTCTAATGATAATAGTATTTTAATGTGAGTGTTTTGAAAAATATGTAATATTATAGTGACTATTTTGAATATGAGAGTTTCAGTAGTTATATGAATTTTTTTAAAAGGTTAATTATTTTAATTACAATAATCTATCATATATTAGTTATGAAATATTAGTGATGTTTTGAAAACTAAATGATGTTTGGAGGAGTATTAAAATGGAAATTAAGTAACTACTAATTTTGTTTTAGCAAAATAATAATAATAAAACAAAAATAAAAATAAGGGGACCAATGGGTTTGACCGATATGTGAACCCTAATTGTTAATAAAATAAAAGAAGGGAGTTGGACTGCAGCCGTAAAAGCATAGAGGAAACACAACAACAAGCATATCGTTTGACATTGGTGATCGATAACTATTTCAGAAAACTTTCTCCTTTTTCGTTCAAATTTTAGTATGTTGTTTCACTCATTTAGATAGTCAATTAAACACATAATCCCAGATTTTTAACAATCCCAATTTTTCTCTAAAATAACCGACTTCTTCACCGTAAGTCCGATTGAGTGAAATCAACGCCAAAACGACCATGTATTATCCATTAATTGATTTTCTTATTTATGGTAAGTTTCCTTGACCGAATTTTAAAATTTAGTTTTTACAGTGTTTTCTCATAAATTATTTTTAACGTTTACCCATAAACTGTGGAGTTAGATCGATTGAAAGACAAAGAGTCAATGAACAAAGGCTGTTTGCTCATGGAATTGTATTCGTGTGTGAAAGCGTCGAAATAAGGTAAGGGGTGAGAGAACGTTTGAATTCATGAGTATAATAAATTGTGAGATGAACGGGAAAACCGTATTTCCCAACGATTCATTTGGGGCTTGCTACGTACGGCAGAAACCCTTTGAGTGATAAATTAATTAATGTGCAAATATGGAAATTGTTAGATTAAAATATAGAATAGAAATATTTGTAAGGTGTTGATTGATTTAATTTCTTTAAATGTGTGGTCTTTGATATTATTGTGATATTGAGTGTCGAATGAATTTTATGTATATGTTTGATTAGATGAGTATATGTGACGCGATAATAAAAGATGGATACATTGTGATAATTTTATGTGATGATGATCATGAATGATAAATAATTGTGATGTTTTAAATTTGTGATATGTTTATGTGATGAGATATGATTGATGATAGTGATGCTATAAATTTGTGATGAGTTTATGCAATGATGATGATGTGTGATTAATGATAGTGATGTTATAAATTTGTGCCGAAAATATTGAAGTAACCCCATAGTTGATGAAATAATGGTGATTCCACTTTGTGTTTGAGATGACGGTCTTAATGGTGTATCATAGGCCAACGAGGTGAGAAAATAAATATTGAGATTTGTGAAGTGGAGATTATTTTGTCATCATATAGGTAGGGCCTGACAAGCATTGTGATTATGGGGAAGTACAACTGAATGAGCTTGATCGTGGCGGTCTGCTGTTGAGCCTTAAGACAAGATTGTTAGACCTTGGACGTATTCGGGTGGGGAATTTCTAGGTGACTTGGAGGTAGCACAACAAATATCGGGAGCTACCTTGCAACACACGTTTACCTCGATTGTTGCGTATATGTGTCTCGGGTTGAGTTGAGGGGATCTTTGGGGACAGGGCCAAATTGAATTGTTTGTCCACCGGGATGTGGCATAGTATCAAGCCTCCTAACCAAGTACTTCTGAGTTAGAATGGTACCACATTGTGAAGTAGAGTTTAAGCTCATGCATAACATTGCATTTCCTTGTGATTGTTTTGTTGTTATTGATGTGTTTCAAAATTGATAATAATTTCTCTTACACGATTTGATGTTATAGTGAAAGGTATTGATTTTCCTTGAGTGATTTTGACTTTTTAATGTGATATTTTTCTTGACGAATGTTTGTGTAATGATACGGTTCTATTATGATTGTTTGTGTATTCTTCTTACCTATATTACACTATCAACATGATTTCGAAACTCACCTCGTTCGTTGTTTATATTTGACTGGCTTGGCCCTGCATTTGCAAAATCGCAGTTGTTACAGGTTAATGAGTCTTGAAGTTCATGTTTGGGAGAAACCCCGCTCTGATAGGTGATATCGGGAATAAGGGCTATAATTTGTATATTACTTATTAAATTTGAAACGACTTTTGTATAAAAACCTTATAAGTACTAGTAAGTTTTTAGAATTAAATTAAGTAATTATACTTAAATAAAGCTTATTGAGACTGCACTATTTTTATAGGAGGAAAAAAGTTTAAAGTGTTCCGATTGTATTTTGATAAATGTGATATTCTAAATAACCCACAAAAGTTTCTTTTTCCTTTGGAAGAGTTTTTATTTATCCGCTGCAAGTTTTATAGAAATATTATATAAATTATTATATATATTATTTTGGGGTTTAGGGTGTCACATAATTTTTTTGTATATTGTCTGGTATGTTGATATAGTAATAAGAGTGTTGTCCTCATCTCTGTCGTCGCCTTGTCCTTGCCCTTCTAGTTACTTCCTTTTTGTTCTTTGTGATTCAACCACCATCCAATGATCACTCTCCCCCCTCCCAGTGTCTTTCTCTCCCAGGAACTTCTAAGGCTCTCCGTTCTCTATTCGAGAAACGATACTTAATGAAAAACATTTGTCTCGTGTATGGTTTGTTCAATAAACTATAATTACTGAAATATAAACAAACGTTTATCTCTTATTTATTTGATTAGTGAAATATCATTATTTTTGGTAATTGTCAACTTTTGACTAGTTGATTAATGACTAACATTTGTCTCATGTTTTGTTTGTAGAGAAAAATATAATTAGTTACTCTAACTTTTTCAAACCTTTATCTAACAAAATTCAATAGACACAATAGTAATCGAACACAAATTTGTCCCTTATGTAATTAATCATTAAAATATTATTTTTGAATTAGTTGATCAGCTACAAACATATGTCATGTGTATTGTAATTAGTGCATTATAATTTCCTTCATAATTTTATTTAGAAAATATTCAAGAGAAACACTACTAATAAAATATATTTCTTTTTTAACTAATTGTGTTCGTATAAGACCATTTATTCAAATTCTATATGAGACAATTGTAAAATGGCTATTAGTTTCATTTTCTTTTTAAATATAAGACCATCATTTCACTAATAAACCAATAACAAACAATTGTCACATGTATGATTTATACTGTAAATT
>JBBPBP010009777.1:16559112-16584647 GCA_037974735.1 Cicer chorassanicum
TAGCTAAAATATTTAAATAAACTCATATTTTCATCTCCAACAACATCAAATTCATCAAATAAAGAATGAAATTATATGAAGTAATTGAAAATTCTAAAGAATTAAAAGTTTTAAACAATTCATAATGCTTCAATTGGATTTTCTTCATTAATGAATTGTGTTGTTTGAATGAAACAATTATTTATTTAAATTTTGGTCATAATTATAAATTTTAAAAATGTTGGGGCAAAAATGAAAAATAAAAACGGGCAAAAATTTGAAAATTTACATAGACAAATTTGAGATTCACATTCTATAAAGGTAATAAGTAATTTCAAATTTTTACCTTTAAGGTAGTATTTGAAATTCTCCAAATTTAACTTTGACAAAATACTTCATAAAATCTCTTTATTTTAAAAATTCTTCAAATTTATCATCCAAAAATTGAATTTACATAGAAGAATTTAATTAAGCTATAAAATTACATTACCTAAAAAAATTCTTTTATCCAAACACATTCTAAAAATATTTTTTACATACTTAATTTTAAATATTTTTTTTGGACGAAATTGGTAAAGTTATATGTATATATATGAACAACCGCCCAACTCATGGGTCTAAATCTAGTATTACCATTATATGGTATAAGAGCGCCTCTTGGTTAACAGCTTCGATCCAAACACTCACCATGCCTTCCCACACCATAGCCATCAATAACAACACCAATGTCATCGTTCTTCACACTCAATCCTCAATCAAACTGATTGGCTCGAACTTTCCCGTCTGGAGAGTGTAGTTCAACACCCTTCTCATCGGTTATGATCTACTCAGCTTTGTCGATTGGATCCAAAATCTGTCCAGCCATTATCCATGCCATTCTCTCCTCATGAACCATAATTTTGTCACCATGCTTGGCAATGCCAAAAACTCCAAACAATCATGGCATACACTGAACACAGCCTTCGCAACAAAATGCGAACACATATCATGCAACTCAGAGAGACTCAAATGCTTCACCCTAGGCTCAAAACCTGTCACTGAATACCATGTAGTCACTGAATACCTACATGGTATTCAGACCCTCTCGGATGAACTTGTAGTCATCAACTCACCACTAGATAATATTTAACTTGTCATCCACACCCTCAATGGCCTTTGTACAAAGAAACTTCTACTGCTCTCCGTACCCAAGAACACCCTATAAGGTTTGGAAAAGTTCATGACATCCTTCAAGATTATGAAGCTTATCTTAGGCGTGAGGCTATCAATCCTCCCACTCCCTCAGCTCATGCCAATTACAAAGGCAAACCAAACCTTACCAAACATGCCTACTTACCAAATCGAACCTCTCTACCCACAAACACAAAGCCATCACCACAATCCTCAAGGAACATCACTTGTCAATATTCTAACAAGTCAGGCCAACAACAAAAGTTTGTTATAAACTTCACAACTACACTAACAAGCACCTATCTGCTCATCATGTGTGGAACACCCTGATTTTTAACAGCGCGAGTGTATTTTTTTTTTTCAAAAACCAATTAATAAAAATACCAAAGCGTAGCACAAACTACAAATGTCATAATTAATTACATCATAATTATAACAAACTGAAATAGCTTTGAGGCGATAAACCAAAATATCCAAATATAAAATACACCGGGGCTATGAGACCTATCAGGCATCGCTCATACCCTTGTGGTATTCTCGGTAGACACATGCACAAAGTACTGCTCCAATAAATACTAATCCCCCCATCATGTCAAAAAAAAATGGAACATGGACCCACCAAAACAGAAGTCATCTGACCGTATAAGTATAGTTACAGTCATCCCAAAATAAAATAAGTACAACCACCAAAAGAAAGACATCAAGTCCCTAAACAACAAAACTAATCTGATCATACTCTAGCAACTACAATAACGTGGGTGACTTCCACACACTCCACAAGTCCCGTCTGACGCAGTATCCATCTTCAAGGTAACCTCCTCCTCATCAACATCCATAGACGGATTGGTCTCTTCAGAAGTCAGATCCACCCATGAGATAGGTGGCTTCGGCGGCGCTGGAATCTTAAAACAATTCAATAGTTCAGTGATGGTCGGTAAGTGATCATTCACCGGAAAAGGGAGCTTTGACTCCGCCCGCCTAGATGGTCCTGTAGTCTCTCGCTCCACTGACATCAACCCCTTATCATTTCCGTCAGTCCCTGGTCCAACCACTATATCCTCAGCTCCCACGGTGGCCTCTGCCTCAACTCTTACTGAGGAATCCCTCGCATCTTCCCAAGCTCCACTCATCCCAAGCACCAATCTTGAAGGTACCGGATAATCGATCTTCTCGCGAATGAGTTCCACAAGATATACTGCCCCAACTTTCCTACTAGTCCTCACTACCCTCCCCGTATAAGTAGCTTTGCTTGAGATGAGGTCATATACCGAAGCAGTCGGCGAGTCTCGATCAGAGAAATCTAACGACGTTTCCGTCGTCAAGGTAATAGTCGGTGGAATGAACTCGGGTATCATCTGAGAGCAAAGCCCAATTTCCACAATAATTGTAAAGGGTCACCAACCGAAATTAACAAATAGGATTTAAAGAAAATTTTACATTTCAAATGCTCAAGAGAACCTATGAAAACTCATTGAAAGGGTTTTCATATGTCAAAAATGCATAAACCATGTTGAAAAATGAAGTTTTTGACAAAACTACACTGTCTTACTTGAATACAATGTTAAAATTTCAAATAAAAATTGAACGTTTCAAATATGTATTTGACTACACACTGCATGTAGCCGAATACAACTGCAAAACTAATCCAGATTTCCAGTTTTGAAAATGGTTCGAAATCATTTAAAACTTACGATACAAAGTCCATCAATAACACTTCAAACATTCGTAATATCAATTATGAACACATAATTCACACCAAATTAATCTCCACAAATTCACACATCAAACATTCGTAACATCATTTATGAACACATAATTACATCGAAACTGAATCAACACAAATTCACACCTCAAAGCAATTACGACACAATAACAAACAACAACCGAGTATGTATATACAATCATCATAGTATAACAAACATGACTCGCGTGCCAAGCACCCTAATGCAATGCGTATATGCCAATGCACATGATTCCAGAATTTCCAAAACAAAACCCTCCTCGAGGGGCGTAAATCATAATTGTACCGCCTATCACAGACCTTAGTACTAAT
Organism: Cicer chorassanicum; assembly: GCA_037974735.1. NCBI lineage: Eukaryota > Viridiplantae > Streptophyta > Magnoliopsida > Fabales > Fabaceae > Cicer > Cicer chorassanicum. Next base: position 16,562,315 of record JBBPBP010009777.1, read on the forward strand.
TACTGAGGTGCAGTCTCTCACATCTAGCACGATTTACTAGAGTGTAGCCTATCACAGGCCTTACACATCAGTTAAATCCTCGTAAGGATAAGATGGACCAACTATCACATGGAACCACCCTGTGGCCCATCACGGTCACCACTTAACTTCGTGGCCCATCACAGTCACCACTTAACACCATGGCCCATCGCTGTCACCACTGACACTGTGGCCCATCACGGTCACCACAAGCTATGAAATGCATGAGCATACTATGACTCTTTTCACCACAATCATTAAGTAAATGCAGCTATTAAAAGATTCCCCATTTTTAATACTCATTTAACACTAACGATTTTTCAAACTTACCACAAAGTATACTCAGAACAGATTTTTCTCAATAAAATTCATAACATATAACAACACGTATATTCCCTCAAGAATATATAACCACGTCAATATTTAATCATCAATTCATAACCTGTAACAATACGTGTTTTCACTCAAAAATATATAATCACGTCAATATTTAATCATCAATTCATGACCAGTAATGACATGTGTTTTCACTCAAAAATATATAATCACGTCAATATTTAATCATCAATTCATAACCTATAACAATACGTGTTTTCACTCAAATATATATATATATATATATATATATATATATATATATATATATATATATATATATATATATACACGTCAAAATTTAATCATCAATTCATAACCTGTAACAATACGTGTTTTCACTCAAAAATATATATATACAAGTCCAAATTAATTATTAGTTATGAATACATAATCATATCAAAACTTAATCACCACAACAACATTAATATATCAGAGTTCTCCCCACCACTAACACGGTGCCAACAGTCTCAATTCCTTTTCGAGACTCAAGGAGCTAACTACGTAAGCATAAATAGATATAATTGAAAACAATGATTTATAACAACAATCCAAGGGATTCAACAATTTTTGGGTTTAACTTATCATTAATTTCAAAGGAACATCCAATGTTAATTTAGTTCTTGATTTAGAATTCCACTTAAAAGCTTAAATGAAATTCATGTATTCGCTACTCCAAATGTATCTAGAAAAGGATTAACCAAGGCAAATGAATTAAGCATCCACTAAAATCAAGTTTAGTCATGAAAAACAAAATTCAATCAAGCTAAACATAGCATCAAGCAGCTTGAGTGCAACATTTTGTTTCAATCTCTTCTCCATAAAAAATGAATTGATGAAGCCATCAACACATAAATTCAAGATTCCAATCAATTTAAGCGACTAAAACAGAATCAAGAATCAAAAGGAGAAAAAGGAGAAGGAAAATAAATAAAGAAATTAACATAAATTTCAACTTCAGTTCAAACTCATTTATTTGAAAATAACTCATTAGGTAACTCAAACACGTCAAAAATCAATTTCCTTTTTTTTTCACCATTACTAACAAAATCAACAACATTAATCACACATATTGAGTCCTTATATGCAAACTAAAAAATTTGGAAGGAGCCCTTACCTTTGTTGTAGCTTTTACAACCGTTTTTGTTACCGCGATCAAATACGGCGAAAACTCTCACTTGCGTCGTCGCTTCAAAAGCTAGCTCACTAGCACCGTAAAGTGGAGAGGAGTAACTTTACCTTATGTCACTTCTCCAATGGAAACTTAGATCTAGTAGATAAATGAGAGTTTGTGTTTTGCTGTTTTTTTTTTTTTGAAAACAGAAGAAAGACGGAGAAGAAGATGGCGAGGCCTGGGAAAATGGATTTTGCTTTTCTGATTTCTTTCCTTCCTTTGCTTTCTTCTATATATATATATATATATAAATAACCATCACACTCATCACATCACTCACTTCTCAAACTACTTTGATAAAAATATCTACTCTCGTCGCAACTCAATTGGCAGATGAATTTTCAGCAACTAGAGATATTTTTAACAAAATTGTCCGGTATTAAATTTTTCATAACGTAAATAAATTATTCTTCGACAAATAATTTTTAAACGGGTCTCAAAATATATATATAAATATACACATATATTAAATATATTACAAACTCTAACAAAAAAAATGTTTTTGGTACTTAATTCCCAAAATAAAATAAAATTGAGCTAAATGCCACAACAATGCAACACAAAAATATACTAAAATTGCATAAATTAGAATTTAAAACTAAGGGTCTTACAATGTGCACCCTACACCATATGTTGTTGATTCAAATTGGACCTTGGACTCAAGGGATACTCATAATATCACCAACAATCTCAATCAGCTTCGTCTCAACCAGCCTTATCATGGAACTAATCACATTGTAGTAGGAGATGGTAATGTTAGAATCAAGTTGGTTTGAAGAACTACCCTTATCTGTTTTGATGATAACAAAATCAATTTATGGGAACAATTTCAAGCACTAACGTTCTGATTAAGTGTGCAAATCCCATATCAAGTGAATTTTTTAGGATTTTATAATGTATCATCTGATGATTGGATTCAGATAAAGGAACACCAAGACTTTGCCTCTATTCAGTATTTTATGTCTGGAAATACGCTCTGAAACACGCCTTTAGTCCAGAAATACAAGATACGTTATGTTTCCTTTGTCTCTAATGAATGCAACATGAATTCGATCGTCTGCCTCTAATAATCGCATCAGGACATTGATCGTCTAACTCTAATTGATAATGTATGTTCTGATTCAACGCTTTGATGAAAGTCAACACTCAGAAGACGGAAATGCTTTTTCCTCTGATGAACATCTAGAATCTGCTACCTGTTTGAAGGTCTATGAGACATGTTTTGATCATCATATCATTTGCTTCCTCTGTCTTCATACCAAGAAACACTGAATCAATTACAAGGATTAATTTTGGAAAGTTTTATATGGAAAATCAATCTCAAAAGATTTGATACAAAACTTCATGATATATGTTGATTTCATGCAATCAACACAACGACCATAAACCCTAAACGATCTCTATAAAAGGACGTGCATTCTTCACTTGAAAAGAAAACCAAGCAACGCACAGCTATAAGCATACACATCCCCCTCTGCACTATTGCTCTCAATCATTCTTTTCATCTAAGTGCTGAGATAAGTTTCAGATAGTACATCTTTGTAAACACTCTCTTGTGAGAGCTTTTTCAAAAAACCTAAACCTATTCTCTTGTAACATAGCCTAGTACTGGTTGTCTTCCTCAATAGCTTGACTGTACTAAGCTAGAAAGAGTAGAAAACTTGAACTCAAACAGTTTGACTAGTAGGTGTTCAATGAAAGTCTAATTCAGTAGTGAACTAGTGGATTAAATCCTTCAGGTTGAAGAGATTAGACGTAGATACCGTGTTGGTTGTGAACCAGAATAAATCAGTTGTGCTATTCTGTTTTGTTTTTGTTCATTTGCTTTGTTTTTCTTTACTTTAGTCACGTTAAAATGATTTTAAAAGGAAACACAATTAAACCCCCACTTTCATTTGTTCCTCGTTCTACAGGTAACACTCTTCCTATAGCTCACACGGGTTAACTTGTCTTAGCCACAAAAATTTACAAACTGGACCTACCACAAGTTCTACATTTTCCTCATATTTCAAAAAAACATATTATCTATTTCGATCTTGTATCATACTAACCCTATCTCCATTGATTTTTTTTTTTCTGATTGTTTTTTGGTGAAGGATTTGGAGACAAAGACAAGGGAGCCTCTCCTCAAGGGTCTACATAAACATGGACTTTACCATCTACCCAATCCGATCACTCATCCCTCGGCTTTCGTTACACTATGCGAAAAAAACCTATTTTAAAGCGTTTTTTTTAAGCCATTTATAGCGCTTTTTCAAAAAAATAAGCGTTGTAGTATCTAGCATTGTAAAATGATACAACAGCGCTTTTTAAAATAAAAAAACGCTATAAAATAGGTGGATATATTGCGCGCTTGTTATACTCGTTTTATAAACACGCAACTTGTTCTTATGCACACTTTACAACGCTTTTTCATAAAAGCGTTATAATAGGTGCATTCAATAGATGCATTATTATGCACCTATTACAGCGCTTTTTCAAAAAAGCGCTGTAATAGGTGCATTAAATAGATGCATTATTATGAACCTATTATAGCGCTTTTTCAAAAAATCAATGTAATAGGTGCATTATTATGCACCTTTTACAGCGCTTTTTCAAAAAAGCGTTGTAATAGGTGCATTCAATAGACGCATTATTATGCACCTATTACAGCGCTTTTTCAAAAAAGCGTTGTAATAGGTGCATTCAATAGACGCATTATTATGCACCTATTACAGCACTTTTTCAAAAAAGCGCTCTAATAGGGACTTTCTTATTTTAGTTTTATTAAAAAACACTGTAAATGGAATTTTTAAAAAGCGCTTTTTGGTTTTTTATGGCATTTTTTTAGAAAGCGCTGTCTTTTAATTTTTTTTTTCCAAAATCATTTTCATCAGAATCAGTTCACAATCAATTCACACAATCAGTACACAACAACAGAACTATATAACTTTATAATTTAACTTTATAACTTTACATATTTACACAATCAGTTCACAACAAACTACAGCACAGAACATAATACTTATTCATATACATATTCAATTATTGACAACAACACAGAGCTATATACATATTCATATAACTACATATTCACAACTTTTCAAATGTGCCCTATTCATATACATATAACTATCAGAACTACACAGAATAGAACTACCATATATTCATATAATTATCCCTTGCAGCATGCCATTTCCCAGCAAATCAAATAATCTTCATTTCAATCACATACTGACACCAGTCTTCCTTTATTTCAGTTAGATCTCTTTCAAAGTGTGCATTGGTTGTAAATGAAATTTTAAAGGCATATATTTCAAACCTTTATTGGAATCCATGTGATGTTATTTGACTTTTGCTTCGACACTGTAGCACCTCTTTGAGCTCAAAAAACTTGTAAAGCATTATCGAACAAATAAATGTGATTATTATAGCATTAACAAACACATTATTTATATATATATGTAAGAAATAAATGAATATTACTTACGTGTCGAACATAGTCTTTATATCAGAGTGATTGTTGTAATGGCCGTGCAAGGGATCTAAATAGTATATAACTTCATAGGTCACGTTGATTGCAAATAGCACCCAATGTGCCCTACAACAACAAAAAACTTGTTTACACAACTAATAAATTAAGATCTTATAAATTAAAAAAGAAATTAATAAAGAATATATAATTACATACCCTGAATTATATGGTGCAAGGAACAACTTATCCTTCTCTTTATTTCCTAATAGGATATCTACAACGTATTTCTTTACATTCACTGGATCGAGTTTAAACATCGAAAGCTTATGCGGAGACAAGAATGAAAATCTATTTGACAATCTACGCGTGCACACCAACTTCTCATACAAATACCTTCAATGAAAAATTCAAATTAGATTCATTACCAATAAATGCAATTAAAAGTAATTTTTACCTAATGTATAAGCTAATGACAGTAGCACTCAGCTCCTTATGGTTGAGAAGTTCGTATATGTGCTCTTTTTCAAGTAGTTCTTCATACTCATCTCCGAAAATAGCTTTATCCATGCTCATGATGCATGAATCGTTGTTGTCCATATTCGTTTTTACCTGTATGTCAAGACACGACCCATATCGAGTAAGGCATGGTTGACTTATTTTAGGAGCAACAACTGATTTTCCCCGATCCAGTTTTTGAACTTTGGCATCTTTATTACCCTCCAGCTTTTGAAGTTTGCCAGCTTTATTACCCTCCAATTTTTGAAGTTTTCCAGCTTTATTTTTAACACGAACATCCAGTTGTGGTGCGGCAGCTGGTTTATTCTGGCAGCTGGTTTGTTATGCGGGTGGTTTATTGGATTGAATCTGAAAAAATGAGGTTAATCGGTTTGTTAGTTTATTGAATCTAAAAATTAAATGACAAACCTTACAGAATAAATGTGACAAACCTTTTCCGGCGATGTGATTGACTCGTTTCTGGGAATCTTCTTATCATTCCCTTTAGACTTTGTCTGAATCTAAATAAATGTGAAATTAAAGTTAACAGCGGAAAAAAATCAGCAATTAAATATAATCAATCATAATCATATATCGTGCAATTAAATATACATATCAATTAAACATACATTTCAATTAAACATACATTTCAATTAAACATACCTTTTCAAGGGCAACAAGATGTTTGGGCCATGCCACGTAACTACCTATTTACTTCGCCCAAATACTTCATATCTGCATCGTTGTCCAGTATAGGCAACAGTGCATTTGGTTCCAAAGCAATCACCAGTGATACTTTGACATGGTCGGCAGGGACTGGTGTGTTGTGCAATACTTCTCCCAAAGTATTGTACAATGTTCCTTTTCCGACATTGCGATGAGTAGGGGAGGATAAATGCAGCACGCAAGGAGACACACCCTAAATCAATGGTTAATACATAAGTATGTGAAACAATTAGGTTGAATGAATTTCTTATTTTATTAAGTAATTAATTACCTCGGGAAGACTTTTGAGACCAATGTTGCAACTCGCGTTTTCACTCTCCATTTGTATTTCACGTTGGAGCTGATCCGGAAGTTGCTTGTCTTTATTCGTCTTCACCAAGAGTGTCACTTGCTCTGATAGGAATTTGAGCTTCTCTAATACTTCCTCATTAGATGGATTTTGGCGCTTCTCTTGTGAAAAATAGCTTTTAGGAGTTAGCCAAATCATTTCCCCCTCACGCAGCCGGAATATTCAGGAACATTAAACACTTTACCGAGAATGTCCCTGCAACTAGCTTTGTTGTCCTCTTGATTTTCCGAACTTTGTTCAAGATTCTCCTAAAATACACGTAGGATTAAAAAGATAAGTTCAAGATCATTTTTAAAAGACAATATGAAAAAATATTAAAGTGATAATATACTTACACAAAGTTCTATCACTTTTTGAACATTTTCGTTATCAACAAATCCTTCTTTATTTACACGAGCCTCCTTCCACAAGATATCATGACCCAACAGTTGATCGGATTGGGTCTCTTGTAGCTATTCGTTAAGATCATAAAAAAATATTAGTTAGAAACTATAGTTTATAATGTACCACATTATATAAAAGTGATGTTTAATTACTTAAAAGTTTTTGCTCTAAACGTGCATATCCCATACGTGATTTTTTGTATGGATGCGTCAGATTTTCTGCCCTCTTGCGATTTGCCGTACTTATACTCTATATAAAAAAGATAACAATCGTGTAAAAATTTAAAATACGCTATGTATATGAATAATAAAACACAAATGCTAATAAATTAATCACTTACAACAAACGCAGGGTCTGAGCGTTTTGCTACAAATGCGTTCCATTCCTCATTTGATATATAATGTTTATATATTTTTGGAGCTTCCGCATTCATATTTCCATCACGATCTCTTAGATAGCAGTTTGAGAGGTGAGATCCAAAACCCTGGTGTATTTTCCCAGCAACTCTCAGCACGTAAGTCTTTCTCACCTCGTCAACATCAAAAGTAGTCTGCAAACCAAATAAAGATATAGTTTGAGTAAAGTACTTCAATGGAACAAAATTATAAGTAACAAAAAAGTGGAGTAAAAAAGTTACTTGTATATCAGTCCACAGTATATCTTTTGCATCCTTCAACGCCTTATCTCTCCAATCGTCAATTGTGATGAGGATATTCTGACGAACAACAGCCCCAATATAACTTACAAACATGGAACTGTTGGGGTCAATTGGCTGACCACTCTCATTCCATCCCACCTAGTAAACTCATATAGTAAGTACATGCTTTCAAAAAAGATAAAAAATAAACAGCAAACAAAGTATAGTATACCTCAAATTTTATGCCAGTACTTCTTGCTTTTATGACATTTTGCATGATGGTTGCACCACGTTTGACTTCATTTTTGTAAGTCTTGGTGTTGCCAACTTCTTCATTTTGATAGTCTAAGTCCTTGCTGGTATCCATTTATCTACAACAAGTTCAACATGCAGTTCAGTATAACTTCAACAAGTTCAACATGCAGTAGTCTAAGTACGTAGCAGTATAAATACAACAAGTTCAACATGCATTTTAGTGAAACAAAAAATTAATAAATACAATACCTGAAAAGTGCAAAGAAATACGTAGGGTTACGGCTTCGTAGGGTTCGGTTAGTAACAAAGAAGAACTGTGCAGAAATACGAATGGTTTGTAGGAGAGTAGGGTGCGCAGAAATACGTAATGAGGGTAAGTAACAAAGATGGTTCGCAATGAGAAGAAGAATAAAGATGAGGAGGAAACAAGCGTATGAAGTTTACGTAATGAGGGTTAGTAATGAGGAGGAAACAAGCGTAGGGTTAGTAGGGTTCGTAATGAGAAGGAGAATGAAGAGGAAACTGAAGAGGAACAAGCGTATGAAATTTACGTAATGAAGAGGAAATTGAAGCGGTTATTGTTATATATAAAACCCTATTACAGCGCTTTTTTGAATAAGCGCTGTAAAAGACCTCCTTATTTTACTTTTTAAAAGTCTATTACAGCGCTTTTTTAGAAGCCTTTTAAAGTGCTTGGGAAAAAGTGCTGTAAAAGACCTCCTTATTTTATTTTTTTAAAAGCCTTTTACAGCGCTTTTCCAAAAAGCGCTTTAAAAGTCTTCTTTGTTTTATTATGTGAAAGCGCTATGTAACCCTTTTACAGCGCTTTTCCACAAAGCGCTTTAAAATGCTTCTTTGTTTTATTATGTGAAAGCACTGTGTGACCCTTTTACAGTGCTTTTCCACAAAGCGCTTTAAAAGGCTTCTTTGTTTTAATATGTGAAAGCGCTATGTGACCTTTTTATAGCGCTTTTCCACAAAGCACTTTTCCACAAAGTGCTTTAAAAGACCTCCTTATTTTATTTTATTAAAAGCCTTTTACAGCGCTTTTCCAGAAAGCGCTTTAAAAGACCTCTTTGTTTTATTATGTGCAAGGGCTATGTGACTTCCTTATTTTTTTTAAAGGCTTTTTATAGCGCTTATTAACAAAAGCGCTGTAAAATTACAAAGTTTATGTTCAGTTCAGTTCAAGTTAAATATGTTACATTACAATATAAGTTCAGTTTCTGTAAAATGCTAAATAATTAGTAAAATACCTATATTTGGAATTTTTTTCTTCCAAATAATTAGTTAAATACATATATATATATATATATATATATATATATATATATCAATGCTAAATTACATGATCAACTCAAACAAAGCTTTTTCAAGTTCAATATAAGCAGAAAATCAGTATAAGCAGAAAATCAAATACAGTTCAAGCTAAATACTAAAATGCTCAATTATGGCAAATCAAACAATTAAATTACATGAACACAGTTCAGATTACATGGCTTATAAAACAATTAAACACATTAAGATTCCCTTCTTCTTTTCCTGGTGGGATTTACATTTGTTTGTCCATTAATGATACGAAACGATGGATTAATCCAAATTCCCTCATCAAGATCATCTCTAAGATATAAACCATCATCAGTTGAATCAATTTCATGTGGTTGTGATGTTGCAAAGAAAAGATCATTACCAACATCTTCATCATTATTGTTATCATCACTTATTTTATTGGTCGATGGGACAACAGACAATTTATCATCAGTAGGATCAGTGACATAAAACACTTGTTGAGCTTGCGACACTAAAATAAAAGGCTCATCTTTGTATCCCACCCTATTAAAATCGACAAGCAAGAACCCTGACTCATTAATCCGAACGCCATTTATTATTATTATCGACCCACTTGCAACCAAATATGGGAACACGAAACATTGTGTAGTCTAACTCCCATATGCGCTTGATAATCCCAAAATATGATAGATTTGCATATATTGGGTTCTTCTCTTTTGCACTTGAGATATGCATCGCTTCAGCTACGAGAGTGACTCCGCTATTTTGCATAGTGGTTTGATCATCTTGTTCTTTGGTATAAAATGTGTAGCCGTTAATTACATAACCGGTGTAAGAAAAGACATGTAAACTCGGACCATTTGCTAGCCACCTCAATATCTGTGAAATTGATCTGGGGTCTACATCAAACTTTGTCTTTATGTGATTTTTTTAACCATGTTATAAAACTTCGATTGTGCTCTCGAGTTATCCAATTTTGATTCCTATTCATGTTCAAACTAGATAACAGATCCATGTGTATTGTAACATACGATTTAACCTCATCATCATTGTGTAGAACATACAATTGTGCCTGCTCCAATTCTGTCCTTGATATAGTCATTAGTCTTTTTCCAATTATCACTTCTCCTAATATTCTTCCCGAATGACGAGACATGAGAATCCCTATGGATTCAACATTGGACAGATATTCAATGCAAAATTCAACAGCTTTTTCGACAATGTACCGTTTAGCAATACAACCTTCTAGTCGGCTTCTACTTTTTATGTACCCTTTTAATATTTTCATACATCGTTCTATCAGATACATCCGTCTCATATAAGCTAGCCTACAAAGTTGTGTCTCCTTAACAAGATGAATAGTAAGGTGAACCATTATATCAAAAAATAAGGGTGGGAAATACATTTCAAGCTCACACAAAGTAACAACAATTTTCCTCTACAATCACTACGCGAAAAAACACTTTTTACAGCGCTTTTTTTAAGCCTATTACAGCGCTTTTGTTAAAAAAAACACTATAGTTACCAGCGTTGTAAAAGGATATAACAGCGCTTGTTTTTTTTAAAAAAAAAATGTTGTAAAAAAGGTGGATATATTGCGCGCTTGTTTTCACAAAAGTGCTGTAAAAGGTGCACTTATCCAGATGCATTGTTATGCACCTATTACAGCGCTTTTCACAAAAGCGCTGTAAAAGGTGCACTTATCCAGATGCATTGTTATGCACCTATTACAACGCTTTTCACAAAAGCGTTGTAAAAGGTGCACTTATCCAGATGCATTGTTATGCACCTATTACAGCGCTTTTTTTGAAAAAGCGCTGTAATAGGTGCACTTATCCAGATGCATTATTATGCACTATTTTGCACCTTTTACAGCGCTTCTTCAAAAAAGCGCTGTAAAAGGTGCATAACAATGCACCTATTACAGCGCTTTTATGAGAAAGCGCTGTAAAAGGTGTTTTTTTTTTTAGTTTTATTAAATAATATGCTGTAAATTTTAGAAGCGCTTTTTTAGAAAGCACTTTTTTTAAAAGCGTTGTCTTTTAATCCAGAATCACTTCACAAATTTTATTCCAAAATCATTTTCACCTAGAATAATTTCACAATCCAGAATCAGTAGTACACAACAACAAAACAACACTAAAACACACAAGAATCAGTACACAACAACAGATTCACTATATTTTCAAATGCACAAATATTCACAACAATCAGTTCATAATTACATATTCACAACAGTTCAGAACTACATATTCACACAACAGATATTCACTATATTTTCATACAACTACTCATATTCACAACCTAGTATATACACAAACAACACATAACTACCATATCCCTTGCAGCTTGCCATTTCCCAGAAAATCAAATAATATTCATTTGAAGCACATACTGACACCAGTCTTCCTTTATCTCTGTTAGTTCTTCTTCAGAATACGATGGACCGGAATTGTCAAAGTACTGATATAAAAATTGAACATAAATAAGTTAGAATCAAATATAAACATAGTTTATATATGAAAATCAAATAATTAAAATATCGTACCGTTTCTGGGATTATAATTTGATTCTTATCAACAATCTCCTTCATGAATCGCAATACATAGTACCCACAGTCGATGTTGTTAGTTTGACGAGGGCACTATAAAATAAAACATATAAGTCAATAATTATTTAATTGTGTATTGATTGTAAGTGAAATTTAAAAGCATATATTTCAAACCTTTATTGGAATCCATGTGATGTTATTTGACTTTAGCTTCGACATTGTCGCACCTCTTTGAGCTCGAAAAACTTGTAAAGCACTATCGAATAAATAAATGTGATTATAAATAAATGTGATCTTAATATATATATATATATATATATATATATATATATGCAAAAAATAAATTAATATTACTTACGTGTCGAACAAAGTCTTTAACTCGGGGCGATTGTTGTAATGGCCGTGCAAGGGATCTAGGTAGTATATAACTTCAGAGGTCGCATTGATTGCAATTAGCACCCAATGTGCCCTACAACAACAAAAATTTAGTTTAACAACTAATAAATTAAGATCTCATAAATTAAAAAAGATATAAATATAGAATATATAATTACGTACGCTGAATTATATGGTGCAAAGAATAACTTATCCTTCTCTTTATTTCCTAATAGTATATCTAAAACATATTTATTTACATTCGCTGGATCGTGTTTAAGCATCGAAATCTTATGCGGAGACAAGAATGAAAATCTATTCGACAATCTGCGCGCGCACACGAACTTCTCATACAAAAACCTTCAATAAAAATTTCAAATTAGATTAATTACCAATAAATTAAATTAATTACAAATAAATGCGATGAAAAGTAATTTTTACCTCATGTAAATGCTCATAACAGTAGCACTCAGCTCCTTATGGTCGAGAATTTCGTATATGTGCTCTTTTTCAAAATATTCTTCATACGCGTCTCCGAATAGATCTTTATCCATGCTTATTATTCGTGAATCGTCGCTGCCCATATTTTTTTTTCCTGTATGTCAAGAGACGACCCATATGGAGCAAGTCGTGGCTGACTTATTTTAGGAGCAGGAGTAGCAACTGATTTTACACGATCCAGTTTTTTAGCAGCAACAATTTTGGCCGCTTTATTACCCTCCAGCTTTTGCAGTTTTCCAGTTTTATTACCCTCCAATTTTTGAGGTTTGCCGGCTTTATTTTTGCCACGAACATCCAGTCGTGGTGCAGTAGCTAGCTTGCTGGCTTGCTGTACGGGTGGTTTATTAGTTTCAATCTGAAAAAATGAGGTTAATCAAATTGTTAGTTTATTGAATCAGAAAAAAGGACAAACCTTACAGAATAAGTTACAAACCTTTTCGGGCGATGTGACTGTTTCATTTCTGGGAATCTTCTTATCATTCCCTTTATTAGACTTTGTTTGAATCTAAATAAATGTGAAATTAAAGTTAACATTGGAAAAAATTCAGCAATTAAATATAATCAATTAAACATACATTTCAATTAATTAAACATACCTTGTCAAGGGAGACAAGATGTTTGGGCCATGCCACGTAGCTGCCAATTGCTTCGCCCAAATAATTCAAATCTGCATCGTTGTCCGGTACACGCAACGGTGCATTTGGTTCCAAAGCAATAACTAGCGATACTTTGACATGGCCTGCAGGAATTGGTGTGTTGTGCAATACTTCGCCCGGAGCATTGCACAATGTTCCCTTTCCGACCTTCCGATGAGTAGGGGAGGATAAGTATAGAAAGCATGGAGTGACCCCCTAAAATCAATGGTTAATTAATACATAAGTATATGTGAAACAAGCAACTTTAATGAATTTCTTATTTTATTAAGTAATTAATTACCTCAGGAAGACTGTTGAGACCAACGTTGCAACTTGCGTTTTCACTCTCAATGTGAATTTCACGTTGGGGCTGGTCCGCAAGTTGCTTGTCTTTATTTGTCTTCACCAAGAGGGCCACTTGCTCCGTTAATAATCTAATCTTCTCTAATACTTCCTCGTTAGATGGATTTTGGCGCTTCTCTTGTGAAAAATAACTTCTAGGAGTTACGCCAAATCCTTTCCCCCTCACGCGGCCGGAATATTCAGGAACATTAAACACTTTACCCAATATGTCCCTGCAACTTGCCTTGTTGTCCTCTTGATTTTCCGATTCAAGATTCGCCTGAAATACACATAGGATTAAAAAGATAAGTTCAAAAACATTTTAAAATACAATATTAAAATATATTAAAGTGATAAATATACTTACACAAAGTTCTATTACTTTTTGTACATTTTCGTTATCAACCACTCCGTCTTTATTTACACGAGCTTCCTTCCACAAAATATGACGACCCAACGGTTGATCGGATTAGGTGTCTTGTAGCTATTATCGTTAAAATATACCACATTAATTAAATATACCACATTAATTAAATATACCACATTAATTAGATAGTATACTTACAAGTTTTTACTCTAGACGAGCATATCCCATACGAGATTTCTTGTATGGGTGGGGAATAATTTTTGCCATCTCGCGATTTGCCTTACTAATATTCTAAATAAAAAAAATAACAATCTAGTAAAAATTTAAAATACGCTATGAATATGAATAATAAAAAACAAATGCTAATAAATTAATCACTTACAACAAATGCGGGGTCGGAACGTTTTGATACGAATGCGCTCCATTCCTCATTTGATATATAATGTTTATATATTTTTGGAGCTTCCGCAATCGTATTTCCTTCACGGTCTTTTAAATAACAATTAGAGAGGTGAGATCTAAAGCCCCAGTGTATTTTCCCGGCAACTCTGAGCACATAGCTCTTTCTCACCTCATAAAGAACAAAAGCTAACTGCAAACCAAATAAATATGTAGTTTGAGTAAAATACTTCAAAGCAGTATATTGTAAAATTTATAAATAATAGGGTGGAGTAAAAAAATTACCTGTATATCAGCCCACAATACATCTTTGGCATCCTTCAATGCCTTATCTCTCCAATCATCTATTGTGATTGGTATACTTTGACGAACAACAGCTCCAATATAACTAACAAACATGGAACTGTTGGGGTCAATTGGTTGACCACTCTCATTCCATCCAACCTAATAAATAGTAAGTAACTCAATGTATTAACAGCAAACAAGGTATAATATATTAACAGCAAACAGCAGATACAGAAAACAACAAAGTATACCTCAAACTTTTGCCCAGTACATCTTGCTTTTATAACATTTTGCATTATTGTTGCACCACATTTGACTACATTTTCGTAAGTCTTAGTGTTGCCAACTTCTTCATTTTGACAATCTAACCCCTTTAGGTATCCATTTATCTACAACATGCAGTTCAACATCAACATATATGCAGTTCAGTTCAGCACTTCAACATGCAGTTCAGTTCAGTCTAAGTATGTAGCAAAAAAAAGTTAACATGCATTTTAGTGAAACTAAAAAATAATAACTACAATACCTGAAATAGTCCTTGTAAAATGCTTAAGGTTATGGGTTCACAGACGAACGACGCAGAAGACGATGAAAACGAGGACGAACAGTTACAAACGATGATAGGGTTACGGGGTTCGCAGACGAAAACGAGGATGAAAACGGGATTACTTGAGGATTATGATGTTTACGTACGATCGTAGGTCTAGGATGAGAGTAAGTAATGAGGAAGAAACAAGGAAAGCTAAAACTCTCGTAGGGTTCGCAAGGAGAAAGAGAACACGCAGAGGAAACTGAAAAATTTACGTAATGAACATGAAACTGAAGAGGTTTACTATTATATATATGACCCTATTACAGCGCTTTTTTAAACAAGCGCTGTAATAGGTCTCATCATTTTATTTTTAAAAGCCTATTACAGCGCTTTTTCATAAGCCTTTTAAAGCGCTTGTCAAAAAGCGCTGTAAAAGACCTTCCTATTTTATTTTTTAAAAGACCCTTTTACAGCGCTTATGTGGAAAGCGCTGTAAAAGGCCTTCCTATTTTATTTTTTAAAAGACCCTTTTACAGCGCTTATGTGGAAAGCACTGTAAAAGACCTTCCTATTTTATTTTTTAACCCTATTACAGCGCTTGTTTAGAAAAGCGCTATAATAGGGTTCTATATATTAAATGACTCTTTGTTTTACCATGTCCAAAGCCTGTGTTTTACAGCGCTTATGTGGAAAGCGCTGTAGAAGACCTTTCTATTTTATTTTTTAACCCTATTACACCGCTTTTTTAGAAAAACGCTCTAATAGGGTTCTGTGTATGAAATAACTCTTTGTTTTATCATGTCCAATGACTCTTTATTTTACAGCGCTTAACTCGTGAGCCCTTTTACAGCCCTGTAATAATTTATTTTCTTCCAAATTAGTTAAATTATTTTTACATAAGCCCTGTAATAATTTATTTTCTTCCAAAATAGTTAAATTATTTTTTCTTCCAAATTGTGTTTAACTGATCAACTCAAGTTCAAGCTAAATTACATGTATAACTTGAACTTAAATTGTTTTTAAGTTCAAGCTAATTAGTTAAACTGTTTGAACTTGAACTGATCAGGTCAAGTTCAAATAGTTCAAGCTAAATTACCTGATCAGGTCATGTTGAGTATACAATTACATACAGTATAAGCATAAATACCAAAATGCTCAATATATGGCAGATCAAACAATTAAATTACACATGAATCAGTTCAGATTACATGGATTATACTATTAAACACATTAAGATGCCCTTCTTCTTTTCTTGGTGGGATTCACATTTGTTTGTCCATTAATGATACGAAACGATGGATTAATCCAAATTCCCTCATCATGATCATCTCTAAGATATAAACCATCATCAGTTGAACCAATTTCATGTGGTTGTGATGTTGCAAAGAAAAGATCATTACCAACATCTTCATCATTATTGTTATCATCACTTATTTTATTGGTCGATAGGACAACGGACCATTTATCATCCGCAGGATCTGTGACATAAAGCACTTGTTGAGCTTGCGACGATAAAATAAAAGGTTCATCTTTGTATCCCACCCTATTAAAATCGACAAGCAAGAACCCTGACTCATCAATCCGAACGCCATTATTATTATCGACCCACTTGCAACCAAATATGGGAACACGAAACATTGTGTAGTCTTGCTCCCATATGCGCTCGATAACCCCAAAATATGATAGATTTGCATATATTGGGTTCTTGTCTTTTGCACTTGAGATATGCATCGCTTCAGCTACGAGAGTGACTCCGCTATTTTGCATAGTTGTTTGATCATCTTGTTCTTTGGTATAAAATGTGTAGCCGTTAATTACATAACCGGTGTAAGAAATGACATGTAAACTCGGACCATTTGCAAGCCACCTCAATCTCTGTGAAATTGATCCGGGGTCTACATCAAACTTTGACTTTATGTGATTTTTTAACCATGTTATGAAACTTCGATTGTGCTCTCGAGTTATCCAATTTTGATTCCTATTCATGTTCAAACTAGATAATTGATCCATGTGTATTGTAACATACGGCTGAACCTCATCATCATTGTGCAGAACATACAATTGTGCCTGCTCCCATTCTGTCCTTGATATAGTCATTATTCTCTTTCCAATTATCCCTTCTCCTGATTATCTTCCCGAATGACGAGACATGGGAAGCCCTATGGATTCAACATTTGACAGATATTCAGTACAAAATTCAGCAGCTTCTTCAACAATGTACCGTTCAGCAATACAACCTTCTGGTCGACTTCTATTTTTTACGTACCCTTTTAATATTTTCATATATCGTTCTATCGGGTACATCCATCTCATATAAGCTGGCCCACAAAGTTTTGTCTCCTTAACAAGATGAACAGTAAGGTGAACCATTATATCAAAAAACGAGGGCGGGAAATACATTTCAAGCTAACACAAAGTAACAACAATTTCCCTCTGCAATCTCGGTAATTTCTGAGGATCAATCATTTACTACAAATTTCCCTGAAGAAGAAACATAATTTAGTTATGGTTCGGCGAACTTTTTCAGGTAAAATTGAACGTATACCTATTGGTAGCAAATGCTCCATTAGAATATGAGCATCATGGGTCTTCAAACCTTTTAACTTGAGGTCTTTCATGCAAACTAAAGTTTTAATGTTTGAAGAGTATCCTTCTGAAACTTTATCTTCATGTAGAAATTTACACAAAACAATTTTTTCCTTTCTAGTTAGAGTATGAGCGGCTGGAGGTAGATATGTGCGATTTCCTTTCTTTACGGGACTCAATTCATTTCTTATTCCCATATCGACCATGTCCAATCTTGCATTGATGCCATCCTTAGACTTTCCTGGTACATTGAGTAACGTACCAATAACACTGTCAAATACATTTTTCTCAATATGCATCAAATCGAGAAAATGTCTTACATACAATGACTTCCAATATGGAAATTCAAAGAAAATTGACTTTTTCTTCCACCCAGTTTTGACCAGCTCTCCCGCAAAAGGTTTGCCAAATTTATTGGTCAAACCTTGTACCTTCTCAAGTATTTGATATCCAGTCGATGCTACAGGAGCTCTATCTTCCTCTGATTTTCCATTGAATGCATTTCTCCACCCACGATACAGATGGCTATAAGGTAAAAATCTACGATGTCCAAGAAATACATTCTTCTTACAATGTTTCAACCGCATCCAATTTGTACTCTCTTCACATATAGGACACGCACACTAACCTTTAATGCTATATCCTGATAAATTACCATATGCTGGAAAATCATTAATTGTGCCGAACAACATAGCCCTCAAATTGAAACATTCTTTCTTATACCCGTCATAGACTTCTACACCTGTCTCCCACATAATTTTTAAATCTTCAATTAAAGGAGCCAAGTATACGTCGATATCATTCCCTGGTTTTTTGGGTCCAGAAATTAACAGAGACAACATCATAAACTTACGCTTCATACATAACCATGGAGGTAGATTATAAATCAACAAAATCACAGGCCACGTGCTGTGTGAGATGCTTTGAAGACCATGTGGATTCATTCCATCAGTAGAAAGTGCAAGGCGTAGATTTATCGACTCTATCCCGAATTCAGGATACTTGTGATCAATTTTTGCCCATTGCGGAGAATCCGCAGGGTGTCGAAACTTTCCATCTCTAATTCTTTCATCTGCATGCCATTTCAAGTGTTTTGAATCTTCTTCACTGCAATACATGCGCCTAAATCTTGGTATTATAGGAAAATACCACACGAATTTTGCTGGAGTAGATTATTTCTTCTTATATCGAGATACATTGCATTTCGGACACGCCTTTAGTAATTCATATTCATTTCGAAATAAAATGCAATCATTAGGACACGCGTGAATCCTTTCATAACTCATACCAATAGAGCACAAAATTTGTTTAGCCTCATAGGTTCTACTGCGAAGTTCATTATCATCTGGCAACATATCTTTTAAGAGGGTTAGTAATTCTGTGAAGCTTTTATCAGACCATCCATTACTCGCTTTTAAGTTGTACAACTTTAGTATCGCCGAAAGTCTTGTGAATTTAGTACAACCATTATATAATGGTTTCTCTGCATCACTCAACAAGCTCTCAAACATTTTAGGACAATCACGAAGATCTTCTTCAACTGCTTTTGCAATCTCCTCAACTCGGTCCGGCTCATATGTATCTGTGTCGAAATCAGTTGAAACATATGTATCTGTGCGAGTATTATCATTGATTTTCTCACCATGTCTTATCCAACATGTATAGCTTTGATCAATTCCATACCATACTAAATGTCCTTCCAATTCATCTGCTCTAATGCGTTTTCCAAAACAACATTTTAAACAAGGACAAACGACTCTATTTGGATCTTTTGCATTCATCACTGCAAACTCAATAAACTCCTTCACTCCATTTTCATACTCTTTTGTCAATCGATTGGCAGACATCCATTTCCGGTCCATTTATATGACCTATATATATAAATGCAGTTACACAATAAGCATGATTTCAAGTCTGATATATTATGACCTATATATATATATTGATAATACACATATAAATAAAATTTATCAGAAACCCTATTATATCATGTAACAATTTATATCAGTAAGCATGATTTCAAGTCTGATATATTATGACCTATATCATTCTGATATATTATAAATAAAATTTATCAGTAAAAAAATATATCAGTAACAATAAACATTATTTCAAGTTTGATATATATTATGACCTATATATATATCTAATATCATGTAACAATTTATCA
This sequence comes from Cicer chorassanicum, assembly GCA_037974735.1. NCBI lineage: Eukaryota > Viridiplantae > Streptophyta > Magnoliopsida > Fabales > Fabaceae > Cicer > Cicer chorassanicum. Next base: position 16,582,215 of record JBBPBP010009777.1, read on the forward strand.
GTTTGAATTAGTGACAACAACAAATAAATAAAATAAAGTACCTGAGACAACGTTGATGATCAATTTGTTTAAAAGGAGGAAGAAGTAAATCAATTTGTAGATGGGCGCACACGAGGGGTTCGCAGGGGAAGGGAGATGAGATTTCGTAGGGTTTGGACAACGTATTAAATTTGTTTTAAATTTGTTTTTATTTACTTAAAAACGCTTCTTATTTGAAATGCATGATTTTACAGCGCTTGTTAAAAAAGCGCTCTAATAGGTCCTATAAAAATGTGAATGGGCAAGCCTATTACAGCGCTTGTATAAAAAGCGCTGTAATAGGTCAACCAATGACACAAAGCGCTACTTTTTACAGCGCTTTTTTTTAAAGCGCTCACAAAGCGTTGTAAAAGACCCTTTTATAGCGCTTGATTTACAGCGCTTTCTGAAGAAGCGTTGTAAAAGGCTATGTGGTAGCGCTTTCTGACCCTATATGACCCTACAACAGCGTTTTTTTTACAGCGCTTGTATAAAAAGCGCTGTTGTAGCCTCCGTTATTTTTAAAAATTTATATTACAGCGCTTGTATTTAATAAGCGCTGTAACAGACGCACTATAAAATGTCATTTTTGGCGTAGTGAATGTTGGTAATTTCTGAGGATTGATCACTTTACTACAAATTTCTTTGAAGAAGAAACATAATTTAGTTATGGCCCGGCGAACTTTTTCAGGTAAAATTGAACGTGTACCTATTGGTAGCAAATGCTCCATTAGAATATGATAATCACCAATCTTATCTCAAAGTTTCATGTCACCCTACCTCAACCTCCAAAACTCTTGTGTGACAATGTAGGAGTCACCTATTTTTTCTCTAATCCAATTCTACATTCAAGAATCAAACACATTTCCATGGATTATCATTTTGTCCAAGATCAGGTGAAGGCCGACAAACTATACGTCAGTCATGTGTCAACCAAAGATCAAATTGTTGACCCTCTCACTAAACCACTACCAACACAACATTTTAAAGAACTTACAAGCAAGATGAAGGTTACTAATGGCACCTTCATCTCGACGGGGCATATTGGACCACAATTGGTTAATGCAAACCGAGTGCAAGATGCCCGAGAGAAAGGGGCCCAAGCTCGTGATACAATTACATAGATTCAGTCAATAACAATACCATGAATCAAGTTATTCATTACTGCCTCCTTATTTTTAGCATGGCAGTTACTATTTTCATGCACACGATATTTGTATCATTTATTTTCTTGACTGTATCAATCAAGTATAATTTATATGTACATGCTATTCGTTCAAATAAAATAATTTTGATTAGGTATTACCATTATATGAAGGCATTAAAAGCGATACATGAGATTTTTAAATAGTATATATACTTTTTTAAGTAAGAATTAGAATGCAAAAGTATCACATAGAAAAATAGTAAAACCCACCAAGTAAAACAACAGGTGAAAAATCCAATATTAGTAAGTTTGTCAATGCATGTTTTTCCTACCTTATAGATGCGGAAAATATGGAACTGCATTAGCCTTGTAAGAATAAGAGTACATTTATAACTCATATAGTGAATCTTATATATTGACAAAGAGTATATTGATAACTCATCTATCTATAATGATGATATGGGATAAGCCCCTTTGAAGGTCAACACCCTCACAATATATATCTTCACATCTATAACACTAAAAAATTAATATGCACAGTCCAACATCAATACTTAAAAAATATTTAAAATTCCAACGACTACATACGTCGTCGTCTCTTCAAAGTAGACGTTAATGTTGAAATATTTTATTATTCCATTATTATTATGTGGTAAAATACCTTATATTAATTATATTAGTTATTTATCAATTAAGAGCCTTAATTTTGATTAGTGATTAAATTAAGTATAAAGCTTACTAGATTTCTGAAAATGATAATTAATGAAATTAATTAATTGACATAGGTTCAAATATGAGTGAATGTCATTGATGGTCAATATATAAGTCAACGGATGCTTGTCATCCATCTCTATAACACCCCAAGTCCTTAAATAATTCAAATTCTTATGCAACTATCAAGTTTAGTAGTTTACAATAATCTTTATAAAATGAGTATATTTTTATTAATTATTTAGAGTTTTATTTATTAATGATAAACATTCATGTTATAGAGTAGATTAGAAAATGATTGAGTATGAGAATTTATTCCGATGTATATTCTTGTTGGGTTTGTATTAGAAAGAAAGAAAGAAAAAAAGAGATTCCAAGCCAATCCCTAGTGGCCCAAATTATAATTAAGGGTATATTGTATTTAGTTAGAAAAATGAGAGGTAGAATTAGAAGTTCCAATCTCTTTTTCCCTATTTAAAACCGAAGAGTTAGTGAACAATAAAAAAAATATATATATATAAAATATAAAAAAAAAAAAAAAAAAAAAAAAAAAAAAA
>JBBPBP010009777.1:16585072-16618436 GCA_037974735.1 Cicer chorassanicum
AAAAATAAAAAGAAGAAGAAAAGAAATAGAGAGACATGGCTGAACAAAAAAAAAGAGGAAGGAAGGAAAGAAAGAAAGAAACAAAGAAAGAAAGAGGGACAGAGAAGAGAGAAAACCATTCATCTATTCAATGCATGTCCTTCCATCCTCAACTATCTAACATCTTCTATCAAAACCTACATCTTAAATTCCTTCTTTTCCTTTCCTTATTCGAGATAGAAAACAAAAATCAAAAGAAAAAAAAATGTTAGAGTCAGAAACTAGCTAAGAGAAAGAGAGAAGCCATGTAAGGAGAAGAAAAAGCTCTCATGAAACAAGAATAAGTTAGTTTTTCATCAAGAAAAGGAGAAACTCATGATCAAACCCACTATTTATCATCAAGAGGCAAATCAAGCTCAATCAAGAAATTCCCAATCGTCTCTCCATCTAAGTTTTAGGTAACATTGAAACCCCAACTCTAAAATTTCTAGGTGAGTTAGTGTTATAAATTGATTTTTAAAGGTGAATAAGTATTTTTTGTTGCCATTAATAAATTATAGTTCTTAGTCTTGCATGTGATGTTTTTGTTAAATGTGATATGTTAGTGTTTTGTTCATGAAATCTATGTTGTCAATTGTGGCGCTATCGCATGCGATAGTAGAAACGTGTTGCGCTTGCCGCTGTCTCCATGAAGCCTCTCACTGTGAAACCACCGTCATTCGTTGCATCTGCAAATAGCGCCCAAACGTCACTAGTAGAAAATTGAGTTTTTAATACAGCGAGTTAAGTCGTTTACATGCCACCAGACTTAACAAATGCAACGAATATATGTTTAAATCAGTGTCCTACTTAAACGAGCTAACAAAATAAGACGGTGTCAATTTTGTAAATAGATGAAACACGTTTAATACAGTTATATTAGAAACCGAGTTAAGAGAGACAGTAAAAATAAAAATAAAAAATTAATATATCTCTCTTAACTCGGTTACTTGAATAAACAACTTAATAAAATGAAATATTTAAAACTTGTTTAATGCATTTATATTCATAACCGACTAAGTCAGATTTAAAAAATATAAATTACCGCACTTAACCTCGTGCACGTTCACTTCCTGGCTTCGCTCAAGTGCACTTCTTGGTTTCCCTTCCCTCTACGACAATCGCCCGTTTTATCGCCACCATTTCAGGTTTGATTTTCAGTTCTTACACGTTAAATAATAAACTTTATTTGTGTAGAGATATCATTGTGTTGCTCATTGAATAATAAACTTTATTTGTGTAGAGATATCATTTTGAGTAATTTTTTATAACTTTCTACCATTATAATTGTTGATATATAACAATAATTTTAAAATCTGGTAGAATGATTAGTGTATATAGTAATAAGTTCATTTTCATGTAATAACATCTTATTTGAGAGAAAACTGTATAGAAAAAAAAAGTAAAAAAAAAAAATTACATGCAAAACTCTTTTTTTAAAGACTCTTTATCATTTTGTAACTATTTTATATAGATGTAAGAGATTTTGTGGGTTGTTGTAAAGTTAGATTACATATTTATATAATAGGGAGCAAAACAATAATCAAAATAATAACAATAAAGAAGAAAACAATAGTATACTTTTATTATATTACTCTTAGTTAATATGAATACGACACACAATAAATAAAAAAGTAAAGGACACTAAAATTATTTTAGTTTTATTTTACCTTAATATTTACCGTTATTTATTTTTAATGAAAGTAGTTATGTATCGTAGTTGGATGAATGCTCATCGTTTGAGTGAAATGTATAGGTGTGGAGAAATGAAAGAAATTTTTATTGTTCTTGTGTTAATGAATGGAAATCAGTTACATTTTGAAGAAATAAAAAAATCATCTTATTTGTTATGGGATTTGCCAAAGTTATACAAACAGATATGACATCATGATTTGTTAAACATGGCAAATGTATGAGTGTGACTACTATGTCATATTACATATGTTGAACATTGTAACAACGTTGATTCATGGATGCGAGTACGTAATTTTTTACAAGTTGTTATTTATTATGTATTTTTATATTCGTATGATAAAAAATTATAAGTTGTTATTGATTGTATTTTTTAATATTCGTATGATAAAAAAAATTAGGATTCAACTGATATTAATTGTGTTTTTTTTTTTGCTCAGATATTTGATGATTCGAGATCATTTCAATTGGATCAAATTAAAGAAGTTTGAAAACGTTGTGTTGATTTTATTTGCAATTAATTGAAGAAAATGACAATGCTAATATTTTGAATACTTCTACATTGTGATTTTGTAATTTTGTTAATGGACATCTACTTTTTTTATTGTCTTGTCAAGATTATTAGAAATGAGAGACAACTTCTTTGTACTCTATATTTTGTATAAACTTCTGATATTGTATATTTTAGTTATTAGATAGTTATATAAAATTGTGGTTGCAAGTACAAAAATCTGATTTGAAATTTAATACGAAATATTGTATATATGTATGGATTAGGAGCATAAAAACAAAATGAAAAATTTATTAAAAAGATAATTATTTTAACTCTATATATTAAGTCAGTTGATCAAAAGATCCGACTTAAAAATATGATTTGTTGAACTGAATTTATGATGTTTAAGTCGGTTAAGCTGAATCGACTTAACAGGACGAAACTCAGTTAAGTCGGTTCATGACATGAGTTAAAAAGCAACATATTTTTTAAGTTGTTTGCTATTAACTCGAACACGGAACCGACTTAAAATGTACATTTTAATAGACTTAAAAATATAAAATTCTACTAGTGCGAGCTGACCCATTGCGCCAGATTCAGATCCATGACCTGCTACTCTGTTTTACAGTATTGTTGACTTTTTTTAATTTCCTTAAGGGTATTTGAGACTTTTCGCACTCAAATCCCTATTATTTTATTATTTCTTGACCTTTCTTCTTCACATTATTCTTCTTGACATTTCATAAATATCGCGACCCTTCTTATCTATTATAATATATTAAAATAGACTCCCACATACTATTGTGATACATCATCCAATATTGTGCCATTTCATTCAAATATTGCCACCTCAACAAAAATCACATGCGGTACATCTAAAAGATAGTCTTTCATCCTCCCTCTTCCATCCTCCTTATTATTTCACTTTCAATTTCCTTTAACACACATTTAACTACTATTATTACTATTTAGCATCTAATATTATGTATAACTATTTATGTGTCATGAGTTAAAAAATAAAGTACAATAAATATTAGTTAATCAATACTCATTACTCCAACATCCTTATTGGTAACAATTTTAGTATGCTTTTAACTCCAATTAATATATTGATCCTTTTAAATGCTTCTCAAGAAATATATAAATGACAACAATTTATGAAAATTATTCTATATCATATATTATTTATGTTTATTTTGTAATTGGAAGACAATGGCACATATAATTTGTGAAAATTATTTTGTATCATATATTGTTTAAATGGTAAATTAAGAAATTATTTGTTGTTTTATTTATAGAGATGTTTTATGTTGTCAAATTTTTTAAAAATACTACCTATTTGAAGTTTCTAAATATGTTTTACTTCTACTCAACCGTAATACACGAGAGTTGTTTGTGAAAATTCACAAGTCAGGTTGTATAGAAGTCTCATACTCAAGACATTGGAATTTAGATTTATCATTTCTTTGATAGGGTTAGAATGAAATGAATATCAAATGAAAAAATCATATATATATTTTTCTAACAATATTTTGACAATAAATTTAGATATGTTCTTCCACTTTTTATATTTTCTAATAAGAGAGCAACTAGAGTTAAATTAAAATGTTAATTGCAACCATTTTTGCTCCGATTAAAATAACACTCATTTTATCTTACCATTTTTAATTCTACTTTTCACTTTCTACTCTCCATTTTGTGTCATCATCTGAATGTGCAAACTTAGATCAATTTCATGCTCAATTATTTTAAAATTATAATTTTATGACAACACGAGTAAAAAAGAAAGTATGGCTAATCTAATTTTACGGTAGATAGTTATATATATTAATATTTATTAAAATACTTTTAAGATTTTAATACTAAATATAATTTATGAGCTTTGTTTGTAGGATGGTCTTCACTATGGGTTTATTTGAAAAATTATTATTTTTGCTTTTATGCACCCTAACCACACATTAGAGAGAAAGACTTATTTCTTGACTGAACATTTGAGAGAGTGATGAATGTTTAACAATTAGTATTTCTTTAAAATAATGTAATAATTAGAAAGATGTAAATTTTAATAGATTATTTATTAACATATTAATTTTAACAGATTATTTGGTCTATCATATAGACCATAAATGATTAATGGTTAATATACTATTGACTTTATACTAATTACTACATTTTAATTCGTATATATTTTTTACATGATACTCTTTTTGTTCTATTTTCTGATAATCTTTAATGAATGAAATGTGTTATAAAACATTAAATTATAAATCGATTGATCAAACATTTTAATATTTTTTTATTAGATTCAAATCTTATTCATTTATTAAAATATAACTAAAATTTTTACAATAATAATTCAATGGGTAAAATTTAATATATGGATTAGTTGCAATTACGTTCTCCAAAATATTCTACATATTCTCAAATGTGCGTGTGTTTATAAACTCATATATAATAATTACTCAAATAAACTCAGTTGGAGAAAATACTCTACAAACAAAATCAATAAATTATATTATTTTTGAAATTTTATAATCTTATTCACAATAATACTAATTTGTTAAAGTCTATATATCTCGTGCAACAAGTGGACCACATTCTAGTTATTTATTATTATTCTTCTTTTATGTTTTTCTTCTTCCTCTGTTCTTCTTTCATTGTTCTTCCTCTATTCTTCTTCTTCTTCTTCCTCTTCTATTTTTTTTTTCTGCTATTGTTTTTCTTCTTTTTCTTTTTCTTCTTCTTCCACTTATGTTTCTATTTTTGTTTCTGCCGCTGTTTTTCTTCTTCTTCCACTTCTGTTTCTGTTTTTTTCTGCCACTGCTTTTCTTCATTTTCTTCTTCTTCTTCCACTTTTGTTTCTGTTTTTGTTTCATTTTTGTTTTCCCCTCATTTGTTTTGTTACTAACAAGAAAAACATCTTCATCTGAAACACCAACACCCAATAAGAAAGGCTTGTTTAAATCTACTGGTGAAAACCTTGACATTGCTTGGCAGTAGAATTATTTGGTGGATATTAATGACAAGAAGGTTGTTACTTGTGATTTTTGTGGAAAGGTTATGAAAGGAGATATTACGAGAGCAAAATTGCATCAGATAGGGATAAAGGGATATGTAGCTCCTTGTAGGAAAACAATGGCTAATGTAATATATAAACTTAAGGAGGCTCAGGAGAAAAAGTAAATAGCTAATGATTCCTATATGGCTGAGATTAGTATCGATGAGGAGGACGATGATGTTGTGCAAGAAATTGCAAATGTTCAGTTAGGAAAAACTCAAACATTGATAAAAGATGCTTATGTGAAAGAGTCAAGGGAATTAACAAATCAATACATTGGTCGTTTCTTCTATATGAATGGTATTCCTTTTAATGTTGTGAAGTCTAAAAGCCTCAAGTTGATGATTAAAGAGATTGAAAATTATGGACCACACTTAAAGCCTCCAAGTTACCATGAGATTAGAGTTACATTGCTAAAAAAGGAACTAGAGCTCACAAAGAAAATGTTACAAGGACTTGTAATGGAGCGAACTCAATATTGATGCTCTATGATGTCAGATGCATGGACAGATCGAAAGGCTAGGACATTAATCAATTTGTTGGTCAACACTCTAGGTGGGACTATGTTCATAAGGAGTATTGATGGTTCTAGCTTTATGAAGACAGGATTGAAGATATTTGAACTTTTGGACACATTTGTTCGAGAAATTGGAGTGGAAAATGTTGTGCAAGTTGTTACCGACAATGGTAGCAACTTTGTCTTGGAGGGTAAGAATTTTATAATTGTCATTATCAAATTTGAAATATTAATTATATGCTCCCAGCCATATGATGTGATTCATTTATTTGTGTTAGGAAAATATTAAGAAGACAAATATCCTAATCTCTTTTGGACTCCATGTGCTTCCCATTGTGTAGATTTAATGGTAGAAGATATTGGAAAGTTGCCTATTGTTAAGAGGGTCCTCGGAAGAGGACAATTTCTTGTTGGGTTCATCTACAATCATACCATCACTCTTAACATAATGAGAAAGTTCACTCAAAAAGTTGATTTGGTTAGAAGTGGAGTGACAAGGTTTGCAACTACATTCCTCACTCTTCAAAGGTTGTATAAACAAAAGAATAACCTAAGAAGGATGATTGTATTAGAAGAGTGGGTGGACACAAATGCATCAAAAGATTCTAAGGGAAAAAGGGCATATAATATTGTTATCAATGTCTCATTTTGGAAGGATATTCAATTCTCTCTCAAGGCGATGGGGTCGTTGGTGCATGTTTTAAAACTGGTTGATAACGAGACAAAAACCTGCAATGGATTACATATATGAGGCAATGCATAGGATGAAGGAGTCTATTGCAACAACATTTAATGGAAATGAGAGTAAATACTCTGAAATTTACTAAATTATAAATAATAGATGGGAGTGTCAACTACATCGTCCATTGCATGCAGCTGGACATTTCCTTAACCCCCATCACTTCTATAGTGACCCAAATGTTGCCAAAGATCCGGAAGTGACACATGAACTTTATGCTTGCATTATGAAGCTTTATAAAGATTCTGATGATAATGATGAAACTCTAAAAGAGATTGCTCAGTATAGGAAAGCGCATGACATGTTTGGTATACCTTCTACAATTAGAATGAGGTCTACTATGTCCCGTGGTAAGTCAAAGTACAATGTTTTGTTAATTTAAAATTACAAACCTGATACTTGTTATAAACAGTGGGATTCATTATTTATTGCATTACAGCTGAGTGGTGGACCATGTATGGAAACCATATTCCACATTTGCAAACTGTTGCAATCAAAATATTAAGTCTGACATGCAGCTCTTCAAGATGTGAGCGCAATTGGAGTACATTTGAGCAAGTACGTAACTATCAAGTGACTTTTTTATATAATTATTTTCTTTTAAAATTGTAATATAGATTCATTCTAAGAAGAGAAGCAAACTTGAGCACCAAAGACTACATGACTTGCTTTTTGTGAAGAACAAGCAAGCTCTTAAAGACTGCTTTGATAACAAGGATTTAACTGATCCCGTTCTCCTCAACAATATTGATGAGTGTTATGATTGGCTTGAAAAAGAACTAGATGAAAACAGTGTATTTGCAGATGATTTGGCCTTGGGAGAAGATGGCTTGACTTGGACACTTGTTTGTGATGCAGTTGGGGTTAATGAACCATCAAGACTTACTAGGCACCAATCCAGATTCGCTGCAACTATGGCTAATGGAGATGATGAGGTGGAAAAAGAAGAGTTTGAATCAAGTGATGAACAAGATAATGTTGATGGGGTTCAAATTACAAGTGAAGATGAGGAAGATAGTTTTGCATGATTTTGATTGTTTTTTAGTTTTAGTAGAACTTGATTACTTTTAGAACTTATTTTGGATTACTATTAGATCTTGATTTTGATGTTACATTTTAGTTATGAAATATGAAGTACTATGATTACCCCTTTATTTTTGTGTATTTTATTTTTTAGTTTTTGTCTACTATTTGTATTTTATGTTTAGTTTATATACTGTTTTTTGGTTTTCACAATAATGGTCATCCCGTTATCCCATATTCGGGGTTGGGCGTTCCGCGCCGCTATCCGTGACTAACAACATAGCATGAATGCATGTTGAGATGACTTTTTAAGATCAATATTATGTGGTTTCTTGTTGGTTATTCTTGGCATGATATTGTAATATGAGTTGCATGTAGTTTTCCCTTAGTTTAAATAATGATTAAAGGGGGTTTTGAGAGTTAGAATGGGAAGGAATAGTGTTGAAAATCGTAAAACATAACTTTGCATCATGTCAAATTCTCTTAGTAAATTTAAATTGGCTAAGCAATTATTCTACTATCGGAATGGGTTCCATTTTGTTTTAGTATACGGGTGTTTTAAAATATTCACGGCTGTTATTATATAAATTTATCAATTTATATGGTAAGTATATGATTCATCTTAATAACTAAAATATGAGTTTAGTTCTATTATGTTACGAGCGAGTTAATGAATTATTGATGAGAATTTTTTTCCATGTTTAACACACCGGCATGGCTGTAAAACATCTTTAAATTTTTAATAATTTCTATGTTACTGAGTTTTTATAAGTCACATATTTTTGGTGTGGTATTTCCCAGGTAGTAGTATTGAAGAACTGAAGAGTATATCCGGATTACTCCTCAGCTATTTAATATATAGTGAAGTTGCGATATCGGATCACAGTTAGAGTCTTAGATTAGGACCAATTTTGTTTAATTTTATTATTTTCACTTTTGAATCCATCTTTAGATCTTTGTATTAATTACTTACTTTTCTAATCTAATTAAGTTATAAATTTTTATTTTTAAGTTCCAGAACTTATTTTATTTTACGAGAATTATAGTCTCTTTTTTTAAGATCAATATTTAGAGACTTTTCAAGATTTTTGCCAAGAGACAATTACCTGCAGATCCAAGTATTCTTAAAACCTCATCTTTGATATATCAAATATATTGTAGATCCTAAAATATGCATGCTAGTATGTTTATTTTACTTCCACACGATAGTATGATTATAGATATAATCTTTTACAAAAGCGTATGTTGTTTAATTCAACAAGTAGTATCAGAGTCTGATTCAACTTGACAAAGGAGCAGGAGTGGAGATTGTTGGGTTCAAGTGTGAGTGATTATTTCTCACATTGACTATGAATGAGCTAAATGTTGAATATATAAGAGTGATGACCCATATATCTAATGCCTTAAGATTTTGGGTGGAGATGTAGTGTCAATGTCTCTTGTTGTCTTGGAACATTTGGCCCCTTATTGCTCTCGAGCCCTCAAACTCTCCAAAAAGTGGTATCAAAACTGATATAATTAAATAAAATATTTAATAAAATTTTCAAACAATCTCTAACTTGAACAATATATCTCAATAATTATATCATTAATTCATAGCATGAAAAATAGTTAGACACAAGGAAGAAAAAAAATGTATATGTATACATAAAAGCCAAGTCAAAAAGGATTTGCAGACCCAAAAAAAATACTTTACATATACATATAATAAAAGGAAGACTAGTATAACTGGAAATCGAAATCTAAACTTAAGATACATGTAAAATTATGTATTAATCCCAAATTGCAATCTCAAAAACAAATAAGTATTTCCAAATTTATTTAATTAAAAATTGAGAATTTGGACAAAATATGAACAGTATCAATCTGAAAAATTTACAAACTAAATCTGAACAAATACGAACAAAATCAATCTGAAGAATTTACAAACTCAATCTGAACAAAATACGAACAGTTTCAATTTAGAAGAACTGCTCAGATTGGATTCAGAAACAAAGAATTGGCTAAAGAACATATTATCAAAAAGCATCTTGTTCAAAATTATTTTTGAATAAGATCATTTTTGACCAAGCTAGGAATGAAGATACAATTCAGAATTAAACAAGGACTAAATTGAAGCCCTAATTTTATCTATAAATAGATACTCAAGGTTGACGAAGAAGATTATCAGAAAAATCATAAAAGAGTAGAAGAACTCAAGCTCAAAATTCTCAATTCAGTTAGAGTTCAAAGATAGAAACACTTATTCGAATGAGAAATATTTTCTAAGTGTTTTCCTTAGAGTGTGATAGTCATTGTTTTAATCAGCTTGTCAGAAGACCCCACTCAAGTTTCAAATATTTGTATTCAAACCCGACAATGGTGTTAGTATGCCTTGAACAATCTGAGATTGTCATATTGTGTGAAGACTTGGCCGGTAGAGTCAAGGTGTGTGTGTTCCTTAAAAGTATGGGGTTGTCAGGCTGTTTAAGAAGACAGGGTTGGAGGGTCAGACGCTTTATAATTCTAAGATAAATTACTTGTGTAACTTTAATCCTGCACTTCTTAGTTTTGTTATTGCTTCTACTCCAAGTAAAGCATCAAGTTTGAACCAGTTTAATCAAATAATGAAAAAGTTATCAACTTAGTCAAACACAATTCAACCCCCCTTCTCGTATTTTCACCTTCAAATACATCTTGCTACATTTGTTTTCTTTAAACTAATATAGTTTATGAATCTACTAAATTGAATCAAATTTATGTATTTCTTAAAATTTATTACATTTAGGATAAAGGAGAACATCAATATTGTTCTTGGATCTAGACCTTTTATATGGATAGAAAACTCGTATCCTCTCCCAATTATTTTTTTGGTTACATGAGAAAGAGAAAAGAATGTTAATAAACTATGTCCTGATAAATGACACGCCTAATGCATCATCTAGCAACGCTTAAGAGAGATAAGGCGGTTACGCATGCACTAACACAAGAGTTTCACTATGATTAGCTCCTAACTTTGCTAGAATGTCCGCACAAGAATTTCCCTCTCTTAAGATATGTAAGATAGAAATATCTCAATCATTACTTAGATAAATTTTGATTAGGTCCAAGAGGTTAGCATAGTGATGAAACTTCGATGTTTTCGTTGGCAAAAGTTGAACAACATGAAGTGATGAATCAACAAAGCACATAATTTTCTTGAAACTTGATTCTCAACAAAGAGTAATTCTTGTTAACAAAGCTTGAATGACTACATGTAAAATATTGGATAGGCCCACACTACTATTAAAACAAACTGGAATTGGCCATGAAAGTTGCGCACAAGACCGTCATAACCTGTGTCCCAGATTTCTTGTAAACCATATGCTCCACATAAATAGAGATGTTATGATTCCAACCTCATTAAAAATAATGTGCATGGTATTTAAGATATAAATGGTAGCCACCTCCAAGAATCTTGTAGGAACCAATGGAAAACCCCACCCACGCAAAATACACACAACATGTGGGTAAGACAACAAGCAATGAGTGATAGTTTTGATGCCTCCATCACAATATATACAAGTAGTAAAAGCGTTAACGCCTCGATGATGAAAAACAAACGTAGTTGGAAGAGAGTTATAACAAACTTGCCAGGTAAAAAATTGAATACTTGTAGCAATAGGTAGCTTCCAGATCCAATTCCAGCATTCAGTTAAGTCTAAATTGTGATGCCTAGATAAGAACCTGTGGAACTCTTGTAGTAGTAGTATACTCGTCATTTATATTTCCAATCAACAACCAACAATCCTTGACTCAAGATATGAATGTTGGATGCAATCTCAAAATTGATATGATATACTCTAGGGAAGCGTAAGATTAAGATCGACAATTACAGTCCTTCGATCAACCCATAGGTTCTTCATCTTCAACCCCATAAGTTGGGTTAGGATATTTTGGATATCATTAATAAGAGGGTGTTATGAGAGCCACAGTTGGGAACTAAATGTTGGTATCCCCATCTCCAACTTTAAAGGTGAAATCATCTTCCAACACGCCTAAATATTTGATGACCGTTTTCCATGTAGGTGAGCCGACTTTATTTTTATTCAAGAACGTGTTACCTTCGGTGAGATATTTATTAACTAGAAGAGAGACCCAGAGTTTGTTCTCTGATTGTATTAGACTCCACACAAGTTTACCTAAAAGTGTAGTGTTTTCGTAAACGTCTTTGACAGATCCCTAAACCACTGAACTTCTAGGGTTTGATGAACTTGTTCCAACCAATCATATGAATAGCTCGACCAGTTGTACCATGCTTGTAACATCCCAAATTTTATAATCAACTATTTTATTAATTAAATAGGATTTTAAAGAAATTAATTTGGTGTTAAATTTTTTTAGAATATATGTTGATTAATTTTATGATTACTGCTCCATATATGTGTGAGTTTCTTATGGATTGATAATCGTATATATATTTGATTTAATGAGTAATATAAATTATAAATATTACGTTTATTTATTTAATTTATTTTTTAAAAAAATGGTATTTTAGCAAAAGTATTTTAGAGAATAAGATTTTGAGTGAATCTACATGTAGATTTGCATTAGATATTTGTGGTGATATTTTCGAGTGCGTTTAACTAAATGATAAATGTGCTCATAGTTATATTTTAATTATTTAAGACTATTTTCTAGTTTAATTATTTGTTTTATAAATAATTGTCTTAAGATATTAGTACTATTGTGATTAATTTGTTTATTTTTATATTATTTTCTACGATGTGATGATTTTATACGTATTTATTGTGATTTAGTTATCAATATAAATTGTTGATGTTATATTTATTTACTTTATCGTTTTGACTATTCTATAAAGATGGTAGTATTTTTACGTGATTATTTTGTAAAATATTATAGTAATAATTGTAGTTAATATTTTGAATATTAGAGTTTTGGTTATTAACGTATTTTAAAAGAATAATTACTTTTTTTTTATAAAATATTAGTTTTGAAATCTTATTAATACTATAGTAATGAAATTATGTAAAAAAAAGTGTTACAAAAATTAGTTTTGGTAATTAATGATTTCATTTTTAAAAAATAAAAGATATAAAAGGAAGCAGCATCCACAACCAAGAAGAGGAAACAAAAAGTAGGAATATCGTTTGGCATCGGTGATCGATAATTGTTCTAGAAAACTTTCTCCGTTTTTGTCCAAATTTTAGTATATTGTTTCATTCATTTAGCTAGTCAATTAAACACACTTTCTCAAATTTTTAAACACACTTGTTTGATCTCTATATGCTATGTTTTATTTGAAGTGGTGTTTGATCTCTATGTGTTTAGCTCTATAATGTAAGATAGGATTTTTGGTTAGACAAATGGCAGAAGTGTTATCACAATAGATGAGAATGTTGGATTCTAGAATTTTGTAGTCTTCAAGTTGATGCTTTATCCAAAGTAGTTGAGAACTACAGTCAGCTGCTGAAATGTACTCAGCCTCTGCTGTTGATATTGCAATGATGATTTGTCTCTTACTTGACCAATATATTAAGTTATCACCTAGAAAGATGCAGTTGCCACTAGTGCTCTTTCTCTCAAGTTTATCTCCATCATAATTAGAATCACAGTATCCACTCGGTTTGTACTTAGGAGATTTCTTGTAGAATAAGGTAAGTTTGGTTAGGTATCTAAGGATTCTCGTAACATCAGTTAAATGTGATTCCCTAGGGTCAGCTTGAAATCTTGCACATACACGTATACTAAACATGATGTCAAGTCTCGAAGCGGTAAGGTAAATTAGGGATCCTATCATTCCTCTTTAGATTTTTTGGTCAACTTTGTCGTCTGAATCACCTTTTTCAAGTGAACAAGTAGGGTGCATTGGTGTAGCCATAGGTTTGCAATCACTCATCTTAAACTTCCTAAGAAGCTCTTTTGTATAGTTAGTTTGATGAATGTATATACCTTTTTGACTTTGTTGAATTTGTATCCTTAAAAAGAACTTAAGTTCTCCCATCATACTCATTTGAAATTCAAGCTGCTTCTATTTAGAAAATTCTTGGCAAAGAGTGCCATTAGTAGATGCAAAAATAATGTCATCAACCTAAATTTGAATAATAAGAATGTCATCTCCTATTGATTTTCTAAAAGTGTATTATCTACTTGTCCTCTTTCAAAGTTATTTTTAAGCAAGGAGTTACTAAGTCTATCATACCATGCCCTAGGTGCTTGATTTAGACTATACAAGGTTTTCCTAAGTTTAAAAACATGATTGGAAATTCAGAACTTTCAAAATATAGGGGTTTTTAAGATAGACTTCTTCACTTATATAACCATTTAGAAAAGCACTTTTAACATCCATTTGAATTAATGTAATGTTATTATTTGCAGCAAAAGAAAGTCGGATACGAATAGCTTCTAACCTGGTCACTAGAGCAAATGTCTTAGTGTAATCAATGTCTTCTTGCTAACGATAGCCTTGTGCGACAAGTCTTGCCTTGTTTCTGACCACTTCAACTTTTTCATTTAGCTTGTTTCTGAAAACCCACTTGGTTCCAATAATGTTCTTCTATGGTCCAGGTACTAGATCCCAAACATCATTCCTCTTAAATTCAGTTAACTTTTCTTGCATTGCAAGAATCCATCCATTATCTGCCAATGCTTCATCAAAAGTGGTAGATTATTGATGAAAGTGATCCAAACAAAGTGGTATCTTTTAATGACGATCTGATCCTCAAAGGATCACATGCACTTCCAATGAGATGACATGGCTTGTACTTCCATCCAGATCTTCCTTTTGACTTATCTTTACTATTTCTAACTTGATCAAATTCATCCTTTGAAGATTTGTCATCTTCTGGTTTGTCTGCATATGCTTCCTCTCGTTTCGATAAACAGCCAAAACATCAATTTTTTTGTGGTTTATGCTTATTTCTGAAAACCAAACTTGTATGCTACTTCTATTGAAGTGTTCAGATTCTGTGGATCTCCATGTTCCAATAATATTTTTGAGAACCTGCAAAATACTTATCTAGCTTTGATTTTTAATATCAAGCTTCTTGTTATCATAAGAAATACAATATCAGACAATAATTAAATTTAAAGAAAGATATAACTTATATGTCAACAGTTTCAGTTTCATTCTAAAAACCCTCTTATTTCTTCTTTTCTTGTTTTCAAAATCTGAATTTGCGTATTCTCTTATTAGAGGGTCTGGATAAAGGGATTATAATTCCCATCCATGTTTGTAGTCTTGATGAATTTGATTGGAGTGTTCAAATAAGTCTCCTGATTTTGATTGTTAATCTGACACTTCTGTTTCAGCTGATGTATCAGGTTCCTTTGGTAATTTTGCAACTGATGGTAATTCTGATTCTTCTAGTAGTTCCAGTTCTGTTGATATGTGTGATTTCTCTGTCAGTTTTGATTATGCTCATACTCCAGATTTTTCTGATATTTTTGGTTCATTATAGGGTTCTGGTTCTTATAGGTATTGTGCTGATTAATCTTTCTTCCACCAAAGTCAGTTGGCTTCTATTTGTTAAGTGTAACGCCCCAGATTTTGATCCAAGCCATTACTTAAAAGTATTTGTTTTCTTTCAAAAACGACATAATTTTTTTTTATGTAATAGAATATAATGCAATTTACTAAAATATTATTTATTTATTTATTTGCAAAATTAATCTTCTAGTTGTTAGATCGATATTCATTTACGCTCCAAAATAAAATAAATTCTCTTTAGGTGAAGTTCAAAGGAAAATAGATTGACTGAAATTAATGACGATTCAATTATTTACTAGCGAATGAAAACTCACTTCCGCATTTCTATTTAAAGTTAATCATGAAGAGTAAATAACTTTATAATGTACCACGAAAATTTATTGATACAAAAAATTATTTTTAAGTAAAAGTTCATTTTTCCCACGCGCGTGCACCAAACAAACATCATTCATGCAACTCTTTGAGATCATTAGTACCTAAATGTTGGTGTAAGGGGTCAGTTCATCCCACAATAAAAATTAAACCAAATAATAAGTTAACAGCCATAAAATATGAATATAAAATCTTTTTGTAATAAAAGATTTAAATAAATTGATTCTTTAATAATTCAAAAATATGTATTAAAATTCATAAAATGCATCTAAATAAATCAAGTAGCAACTCACGTTAGAACAAATCATTAGATAAAACTAAAAATAACAATAAAATGTATGCATGTTATGCATGCTCCTAAAAGTATATGATCTGGATATAACCAGCCACACAGGCGTCCACACATAAGTCACCCATACCAATGGGGAAAATTAAACCAGCCACACAGGCGTCCATACAGAAGTCACCCATACCAATGGGAAAATTAAACCAGCCACACAGGCGTCCACGAAGATGCATATAATATGTCATGAAATGATAATGATGCTCAAAAGGTACATGTCACCATCGACTTAAATAATCACAAAGAGAACAATGTCTAACACACAAATCACGAGCCACTTAGGCAACCACAAAGATAACAATACCAGCCACTTAGGCAACCACAAAGATAACAATACCAGCCATTTATCCAACCACAGAGATAAAATATTCAATGTTAAATTTTAATCACAAATGACATCAAGGTTTTGCTATCCCAAATATATAACACAAAAACACGTGAATGAATGTCTTCAAGTCACAACTTTCATTTTATAAACTATAAAATTAGATTAGCGACCTATTATTGATAGACATCAAAACTTCAAATAACGAAGAACACATACAAATACAAACTTTATTTCTTCTACTATAAAATTTCTCCAATTTATTAGTCATATAGGCATACAAATCAAGGTTTACCACTAAACACATCACAAAAATCAACTTAATCATGTTATCACAATTAAAAATTAAAATTTTTCATCAATTCCCTCAAGACTCATATAGTATTCATAAAAATCAAAACTTTGAAATGAAATAGCACAAATATCGAAACTTTAAATTAAAAATATCCTAACAAACATATTACTCATGAGATCATTATAAAAATCATAACTTTATAATTAAGTACACCTAGATAACACAAAAATCGCAACTTTGCATCAAATATATGACAACAAGAATATTACTCATGTTATAATAATAAAAATCAAAATTTTATAATTAAGTTTATCAAGGCAAACATATTACTCATAAAAACAAAATATTATAGTTAAATTCTTTAAGGCAAACATAAAATCAACATTTTTATTTTAATACATCAAGACATCTTATCAATATCTTACAAACTATTAATTTAACATCCAGCCTAATCTTGCATGGGGAAAAGCCCTTACCTTAGGCGCTTTCTTTCTTAACACCTCTAAATTCACACGAGAAATAGCTCATGAGGCAATGATGAATTCAACACGAATAGACATTGGGATTTACGACTTAGAAAATTATTTTGGGAGTGTACGAATGACAAATAGGTGTGACAGCAAGAGGCCTAATAGAAATGTATGAATAGAAGAAGCAGTCGTGAGATTGTTAAAATAAGGGGGTTTCAATAGCTATTTACGTCGCAATATTAGCATTGATTTCTCGTCTAAAATTGAAGTGAACTTAATTCCAAAATTATGCTACCAATGGTTACTATTTTTTTTTTAATTTATTAGGCTATTACAAAGCCAATTGAAATCATGTGTATTTATGTATATGAGTTAATTAGGATTAAATAGTAGAGTTCACCATATATTGTAGGGTGTAACACCAACCCTTTTAATTAAATAAATAAATTAGAGGGTGTCACATCACCATTTTAAATTTTTTATCCAGTAGTTACAAAACCAAAAATTGTATAGAATTATTTTTGTAGAGAATTAAAGTAAAATCATAATTTTGGTTTAAAAGAGAAGAATGCATGAGATATAAAAATTGAGAGTAGTCTTTTTTGTTGTCCTCTCTTAATTGCATAAAAACTCATAATTAAATTTATAACATTTCTTTAAAAAAATGAATTAAAGGTGTTAAGAATGAGGGAATCTACGTTATTTCATCTCTTAATTGGTTGAGACAAGTACATAAAGTCTACATTATGTCAAGACAACACCATGAATTACCATAAAATCTCGTCATTAAGGAGAGTAAAAGAATGAGTCACTAGTTTTTTTATACTAAAGATGGATTGACCAAAAATATTTTTAAACACTTATATTTTCAAAACACTTATACCGAGTTTTACTAACTCTACTATCTCCTAAATTGAATAATTATTTGGTCAAAAATAAAACTAACAAACAATATAACTTCTATAAATTCTAATTTAATTAAATAAATCAACTAATATTTTATGAACTAAAAAAAATCAAGCAAAACAAGAATATCACATGTCACACATAACAAAATAAAACAGACATATCTAACACATCAATTTCATGATTATCGAAACTAATCCAATAAACAAAAGGCACAATAGTTCATTTAGGAAATAATCACATCATAAAGAACAATTAAATATAAATAAAGATTATAATTATTCAGGTAAAATTGGAGGCTATAAAGTTTAATTTAATTTATTTACACATAGAATAATTATTAATTAAATAATAAATCATGACAATTACTAAAAGACACATATATAATATATATGAAAATATTGGGGTGTTACATTAAGTCTTGGAGCATACACCTTTTTTCCTTTCATATATTGCAAGCATCCATTGACCAGACACCATGACTGGTGTTTCAATTTGATTGCTTAGAACATCTGCAACATAAACAATTTTATTCTTTAGTACCCAAATCTGGTTGGGTCCTGATTTGTTAGTTCTTAAAGGTTTCTTTTCTTTCCGTGTGGTTATCATAGGACAACATATTTTAGTGTGACCTTTCTTATAGCAAATATTACATAAATCATTAGAGGGAACAAACTTAGGTTCAGTCACTTTTTCACGAAATCATATTCCTCTTTTACGATTCCTACTAACACCATAAATCATATATGGATACTTGCTTTTTTTCTATACCATTACCAAGAAAATCTTGAAATACATCTTTATGCTTATCAAAGTTACATGTGGTATTTCCAATTGATGTTGAACTATAATTAGTTTCAGAGTTAGATTTTCAGCCTTAAGTTCAGCAATATCAGTTTTCAAATTTGCATTCTCTGTTTTAAGTTCAGTAATATCAGTTTTTAGAGTTGATTTTTTGTTTTATGTTCAATAATATCAGTTTTCAGAGTTGCGTTTTCTGTTTTATGTTCAGTAATATCAATTTTCAGAGTTGCATTTTCTATTTTAAATTCAACACTTTGATTCTTTAAAGCATTAACTTTTTTAGTTAGATTTTTATTTTCTTTCCTAAGTGTTTTTAGTTTTAAAGACAATTTGTAATTTTTATTTAAAAAATCATTTATAGCAGTAATTAAATCAAATTGAGTAAATTCAGAAAATACCTCAATTTCTTCATCTGTTGATTCACTTCTAGAGTCAGAGTTTGTGTTGGATCCAGAGGCAGAGTTGGTATGAACCATCAAAGCCCAATCTATATGCTCTTCATCATAAGAGGATTCATCAGAATCATCCCATATAGCTATCAGACTCTTCTTCTTGGGTCTAAAATCATTCCTCTGATGCTTCCTTTTCTCCGTATTTGGGTATTCTGATCCGATATGTCCAGGTTCATTGCATCCATAGCAGATGATGATTTTCTTGCCATATTTATCATCATTTCCTCTACTGGATTGCCTGGAATATCTGTGGAGAAACTTATGCTTTCTATTGTACCACATCTTCTGAACTTTTCTACATATAAACACCAGTTCCTCTTCCTTTGAGTCTCTATTCTGATCATCTGAATCATCATCCTTTGATTCAATTGTTGCCTTCAGAACTTTCTTTTGCTTGGATTTCAAAGGCAAGGTTAGTGGCTTCTTCTTGGGCTCATCCTCTGCAAGCTCAATTTCATGTGATTTAAGAGAGTTGATTAATTCTTCCAGCTTAAGAGTATTTAGATCCTTTGTTTCTTGAATGGCAGTGATCTTAAGTCTTCACTTGCTTGTCAAACTCCTTAGTATCTTATTCACATGATCAGTAGTACTATAACTCTTTTCAAGTACCTTTAATCCTAAGACCAGAGTTTGGAATCTGGCAAACATTGTTTCAATGTCTTCATCTTCTTCCATCTTGAACAACTCATACTTTTTGACTAGGAGGTTGGCCTTTGCTTCTTGAACTTGCTTCCTTCCTTCATAGGTCAGAATCAGACTATCATAAATACTCTTTGTTGTCTCTTTCTTGGTGCACTTATCAAACTCCTTGAAGGTGATTGCATTTATCGTGAATGTTCTGGACTTATGATGCATATCTTACATCCTCTTTTGATCAGGATTCATCTCATTTATTGGAATTTCAATACTGTCAGTATTCTTTGGAGTAGTATAACCGTCTTCCACCAAGTCCCAAAGTTCAAGATCTTGTGAAATAAAGAAACTTCTCAGCTTTTCCTTCCCGTACTCAAAACGTTCTCCATCAAACAGAGGTGGTCTATTGATGTTTTCTCCAGCAGCTTCTTCACTGAATCCAGACATGTTGAACTGTTGTATCTTTCCTCAAACACTGTAAAGTGCACAGCCTTGAAACCGATCTATGATGTCAATTGAAGGTGCAAACACGAGAAGGCGGGGTTGAATTGTGTTTGAAAAAGTTTGTGACTTTTTGCTAATGTGATGAAGGTTGGTTGGTTTTTATGAATTACTTAGATAAGAAGCAATCGGATTCAGAGGTAGCAAACAATGAAAGCATAAATAATTTGACACATAGATTTATCCTTGTTCGCCACTAATTTGGCTACATCTAGTCCCCTCATTCAGAAGGCTTAATCCACTAATTCAATTACCTTGAATTGCAAAGCACCTGACCCTACAAGCCAGTTTTCCCAAACAGCTTGACAACCCCAGACTTTTGAGGAACTAACCACCTTGACCCTACAAGCCAAGTCTTATCCTAACAACCTGACAACCCCAGATTGAAGAAGGAAATAAACCACTATCAGGTTGGATACAAAAGATTGGAACTTGAGTAGTTGCTTCTAACAAAGCTGATAACAATAATAAAAACTTTCACGCTCTAATAAAAGAACACTCATAAAATATTTCTAACTGGAACAAGTGTTTCTCTCTTTGAACTCTAAGATGAATTTGGAATTTTGAAGTTGAGTTCTTCTACTCTTTTATGATTTTTTGATGATGTTCTTCTTCAGCCTTGAGTATTTATTTATAGTTAAAATTTGGGCTTCAATTTAGTCCTTGTTTAATTTTGAATTTTATTTTGTTCAGATTGCGTTTGTAAATTCATCATATTGATTCTATTACTATTTTGTTTAGATTGAGATTGTAAATTCTTTAGATTGATTATGTTCGTATTTTGTTCAGAACGCGTTTGTAAATTCTTCAGATTGATTCTGTTCATATTTTGTTGTAGATAAATCTTGATCAAATCTTCTTCAAATCTTCTACAAATCTTAACCATATCTTCTTTCATACTCTTTTAAGTCAAATATATTGTTCTCATAAAATACTTTTGTTATCATAAAAACTCTAAGTATAAAATCAACTTTGTTCCAACAGCAGCATGCGCAGCCAAGAAGAAGAAACAAAAAGTAGGAACATTGTTTGGCATCGGTGATCGATAACTGTTCAAGAAAACATTCTCCATTTTTGTCCAAATTTCAGTATGTTGTTTCATTCATTTAGCTTGTCAATTAAACATACTTTATCATATTTTTAACCATCCCAATTTCTCTCTAAAATATTCGACTTCTCCGTTTATGGAATTCGTTATTTTGCATCATTCTTCTTCACTGTAAGTCCGATTTGACTAAAACAAATGCTAAAACGACTGTGTGAACGGTGGCTATATTATCTTATGATTATTTTCCGATTTAGGGTAAGTTTACTTGATTCAATTTCATAATTTATTTTTTACGTTCACCCATAAACTGTCGAGTTAGATCAATTGAAGGACAAGGAGTCAAATAACAAAGGCTTTTTCTTGCGGACTTGTATTCGCGTGTGAAAGCGTCGAAAAAAGGTAAGGGGTGAGAGGGTGTTTGATTTCATGAGTATATTATAATGTGAGATGAACGGGAAAACCGTATTTCCCAACAATTCATTTGGGGGTCGCTACGCACGGCGGTAGCTCTATTTAGTAATAATTGAATTAATATGACTAATTAGGGTTTTTAGGATTAAAATATGGATTAGAAACTTTTATAAGGTGTTGTCTGATTTAAATTATGCAACTGTGTGGTACATGTGAAGAAAGTTTAAGTATTTGTTTTTAATGTGTTGAAAGTCTTATTTTTGATATATGTGATTAAATTTGAATTTCTGGTGGTATATGATGAAGGTTTTAATTTCTATATTTATGTGATGAATGTTTAAATTTTTAAGATGTACATATTAAAGTTTTTATTTTTATGATACTTTTATGAATATATGACTTCCTGATACGTGTAGTGGAAGCTTTGATATTTGTGATAGTTGTTTATTAATATACGATCTTCATGATATGTGGGGTGAAAGCTTTGATTTTTATGATGGTTGTTTATGAATATTTGATTTTCATGATAAGAACTTGTGATGTATGATCTTAGTGATATTTGAATAAGGTGATAATTTCGTATAAGTTATTTTATCATCATTTTATAATACATTATCATGTCATGGCATATGCATCTTAGTGGGCTGTGTGGAAATATTTTATTTTGATAATGCACCATCATGTCATGGCATATGCATCTTCGTGGAATTTTCCTTTGTGGCAGGTTTATTTTTCCCATTGGTATGGGTGATTTTTCTATGTGGAAGTTGACTTAGTGGCAGATATTATATTCGGATCATATAGTTATCAGGAGCATGCATAGCACTGCACTATCTTTTGATTGTTTTGTTGTGGCCAATGTGTATCTAATGTGATAATAAATTCTCTTAGATGATTTGATGTTATAATGAGATATTGATTTTCCTTAAGTAATTTTGAATCTATAATATGATTATTTCCTTGATTGTTTTGATATATTGTGATGTAATTGATACGATTCTGTGTTGATTATTTGTGTGTTCTTCTTACTTATATTATACTATCATCTCCTTCGTTGTTTGTTTTTGACTAGCTTGGCCCTATGTTTGCAAAATCGCAGTTATTACATGTTAATGAATCTTGAAGTTCAAGTTTGGGAGAAGCTCCACTTTGTTAGATTATATTGGGAATGAGAGTTATAAGTGGTATTTTATATTTAATTAGAAACGACTTTTTGCATGAAAATCATACAAGTACTACTAAGTTTTTGAAATTAAATTAAGAAATTATAGTTACATCAAGTTTATTGAGATTGCATTGAGAAACGTGATATCCTAACAACTCATTAAAGTTTTTCTTTTCTTTTGAATGAGTTTTTATTTATCCGCTGCGAATTTTAGTAAAAATATAATATAAATTATTATGTATATTATTTTGGGGTTTAGGGTTTACTAATTATTTAAATGAATAGTAGTTTAGGTATTCTTACTTAAAAAAATTGTGGTAATTTTTCTAACCAATAAGTATTTTTAAGTAATATTTTGAATCAAAATTTGGGGTGTTACATTATGGTATCATAGCAGGTCTGTCCAATCAGGCCGAGTGGATCAAGTGTCGGTTTAGTGTCAATAAGATATATATATATCGTGTTAGATGTGGTTGCTTGTGAATTGTGTTCATTATTTGATTTTTACCTAATACTATTGGGCTATTTGCCATATGTTTTTTCATGAACGTACATGTCTTGTGAATTGATTGCTACCTCATTGGTGAAGTTGATTGTTATCTATTCATTGTTGCTTTATTATTTTGTTTGGTGCATTTGAGGTCTTTACTTGAGTAACCAAGAACCTGCCTTATTAATTTTCTAAATTTTATTTGATTATGGATGTGTTGTATTGTCTTACTCTTGAAGAATCATGTTGTGGTTAACTTCTTAATTGAAAAAAATTATGTTTCCTTGCTTTATGTTAAAATTAGAAGCGACAATTTTTATCTATTAGTTGCGTGTTAGAAATTGATTGAAATTTATAAAAATCAAAAAACTTATTTAACCATTTATCAATTATCAATAAATGATTGAAGTTACAAAATTTTATGTTGAAGATGATATCTTTCAACTTCTGAGTGCATTAAATGCTGGAATTTAGGCTTGTTCAAAAAATTGTTGGAAATTATAATTTTATCAAAAAAAGATAAATTTCAAAGTTTTATGTAGATGTTTAAAAAAACTCAATAATTTGATTGGATATTATTCTAGGGTAAAATGGTTTGAGCTCAACATGTGTCGTGATCATGATATATGGGTATCTCTTTGTGAAATCAATAACTAGGTCTTTTCTTCTCCCTTAACCTCCCTATACCCTCCTCTTCCTTGGTAGTTCTTTTATCGTTTAATTTCCTCCCTAACATTTCGGGAAGTGCAACAATTACTTGGAAAATTTCCCTTTCTTTCTCTCCACTATGTCATTATGAGTTTTAAGAAAGGGTCGCTTTCCTAAAGTGTATGAGACGAGTACTTTTAATATGCATTGTTCGGATTCATCACTATTTGAGTCTCTTAAGCTAAATAGAGAGAGATGTATGACAAAAATTGTGACAGTCCATAACTTCTAAACATGAGATCTATGAGGATTATACCATGCACCCCCACACTTATACTTGCCATCCCCTCAAAACATATGAAAATACAATTTTATCATTTTAACAATTTATAATAAGTTTTAAAAATGATAGTTTCGGAAGTCTTAAATTTTCGAAACTTTCGGAAGTTTCAAATTTTCGAAATAAGGATTACATTTCGAAAATTTGGAAAGTTTTGAAAGTTTCCAAATCTGGAAAGTTTCGAAAATTTCCAAATCTGAAAAAATTTTGAAAGTTTCCAAATCTGGAAATTTTCGAAATAAGGATTACATTTCAAAAATTTGGAAAGTTTTGAAAATTTACAAATCTGAAAAATTTCGAAAGTTTCCAAATCTAGAAAATTTCGAAATAAGGATTACATTTCGAAAATTTGGAAAGTTTCGAAACATACAAACTCGAATTTTTAGAAACCTTCGAAGCAGACCATTTCGAAACTTTGATGTTCATCGAAACTTTTGAGTTTTCTGGAAAAATCTGGGAAACTTCATTTCAAAGGTTTCGAATTCATCGAAGGTTTCGAATTCATCGAAAGTTTCGAAAGTTTGTTTAATTTCTGGAAAACACGTTTCAGAAGTTTCAAGATAATCAAAAGCTTCGAAATTTTAGGTTATTTCCTGGAAATTGCATTTCTAATGTTTCAGGTTGAACCAAAGTTTCGAAGGTTCTTGAGAAAAACAATTTCGAAGGTTTTGTTTTAGGCAAAGTTCCGAAAATATTAAAAATTCTTACTTTTTTTATTTCGAATTTATCAAATATTCGAATATTTTAAAAAAATTTATAATTTCAATTGGGGGTGGGGACTGATAACTTTTTTTTTTGTTTTTTATAAATAGTAAAAAAATTGTATTTTGGTCTTTCCTTTAAAATGGGGGTGGGAAGTATAGGAGGGGGGTGCACGGTACATTCCTCGATATCTATAAAGGCGAGATGCCTAAGAATCATATAAGCCCAAACCTATACAAGTTGACGTTAACCATGGTATTCTAGAAATAAAAAGATAAAATCGTAAATTAAATAGTTTAATTAAACGGTAAAATTGAAAGAGAAAAAAAACGAGTTATACTCAAACATTGTATCTTCTTTGCATATAGGCATAAATTTAAAGGTTAAACATATTTTTAGTATATTTAAATACTTTTGACTTTTCAATTTTAGTCCTTATAAAATAAAAATACATTTTTTAGTTCCTACATAATGATCCAAAAATTACTTTTAGTCTTTCCTCAAACGAAACATATGTTAATTGTCTTTGAGCTTTCAAATTTTTAAATGATTTTTTGCAATAATATTTAGAATATTATAAAAATATTCTCCACAAAAACTTAGAAATTTTTAACTTTAAATGAATTAAATATGAACTTTGAAATGATAAAATATCAAGATAAAAACAATAAAAATATGGACATAGAAATTGAATTTTGAGCTCAATTTTTGTGGAGGAACTTTTTATAATGTCATAAACATGCATGGAAAAGTTTGTTTCCTTAATAGGGATAAAATTGCATGCATGATAATTTTGTATGGACTAAAAATTGTATTTTTATTTTACATGGACTAAAATTGAAAGGTCGAAATTTTATAGGGACTAAAAAAATAATTAGTCCCTATATTTTTACCTGATAGTGGAATTGGTCCTCTATTTTAAAACCCACATGTTTTGGTCCCTCCTTCATTTTTTAGACTAAAATATAGTGATGTGACATGTTTTAAATTATATGACATACAATATGAAATGTGGAATGATCAACAGTTATGATATTGCAAGAAAATCTCCAAAACAAATTATTTTCAACTTCATAAATTATTAATTTTGTAATTTAATTAATGACATATAGTTATGTTGATGATTCTACAATATAATATCGTATGTCAGGAAATGGGAGACCAATTCTATGAACAAGTAAAAATAGGAGGACCAAAATCATTTTCTTTTGTTGTTTGAATTACCTCATAAATTGAAAAAATACTAAGACTAAGTAGAGCCCAAGTCTACCAAATACACATAATACCAAAAAGAGGGGATATCTTTGATGACAGACCCAAAGTATGGATGAATAAAAATATGGAAAAATAAAAATAAATGAATAAAAAGTGGATTTGGGGTAAAGATATGGTAAAAGAAACGTGTTACCAAGATGATATCGCCACAATGGTAAGGAAGCCATAGATAAGATTCAAACAAGTTTCAATCCAAGAACTCAAAGAGGAGAAGATCGCACTCACAATTCTCAAAGAGAAATATTTTATTTCATCCAAATCTAAGTTTTCTACATATGTTAGGCACATTTAAATAGGAGTTATGGGTTGTTTGATAGAAGAAAAGAAAAGTCACAATAAACTAACATTAATCCTAGTGACTACAATAATTTTTTTGATAATTGTATTTTCTATTCTTAATTAAAAAATAGTTACAAAACAATCAAAGGAAAGTCAAGAGACATTTTTTCAGCAACCTCTTTTGTTTGTGGCTATTTATTTTATTTAGCTATTATTCTATTGAACCTCATAAAACAATAAAAACATCACAACTTCATGGTCAACTTTCAACTCATTTTTTATCATTATAAAAGCTGAATTTAGTCTTGAATCTAAAAGATAAATTGTAGATAGTTCTCTAAATTTTCCAACAAAATCAAAGATCACTTCAATCGGACATCTTGAGCTCTACTTACAGCTAAAATGAGGCAAACAAGTCATCACCTACAAAAATGACATTTTCAACCAAAATTAATTTAGATCTTTTTATTCCATTATTGAATCAATTCAACATGTAAAGAGAGATTATCTTAATATCTCGTTAATCTTCTATCAACACCCTTGTGTTAGAAGAAAAAACATATTTAGCGAAGGAATAGGCCACACAATTTCTCATTCGTTTAACATGATTAATAGATAAGGATCTAACGGCCCGTTTGATGGACAGGATAACGAGACATATATGATACACGTATCCTATCCCTCCCCAATCCTTTAGCAATAGGATATGATAAGGTAATCAAAAAATTTAAATAATCAAGTTGCAGTCGCATTTTGTTATCCTTAATTTGAGATGGGTTAAAATAATCCGTTCTCAACCGGATATCATTGTTC
The DNA here is from genome assembly GCA_037974735.1 of Cicer chorassanicum. Lineage (NCBI taxonomy): Eukaryota > Viridiplantae > Streptophyta > Magnoliopsida > Fabales > Fabaceae > Cicer > Cicer chorassanicum. The sequence goes on from JBBPBP010009777.1 coordinate 16,612,353, forward strand.
GCGTTTCTCTCTTCCTCTAATCTCAACAAGTCGTGTTCGAGTCTGCACGGTGGGACTCTTCCATTTTTTTTTTTTTTTTCATATTTGCCATAATTATTGAATTTAGATTGATTTCTTTTTTTCATATATTATGTTTTTTATTGTTTTTTTATTTATTTTATTCTATAACAATATAAAAAAAATTTGTTGAAAAATAATAATTATTTTCTAATGTTATGATAGTAAGGGCTTGTTTGATTGTGTTTTACTTTTTAGTTTTTGAAAACTATTTTATAAATAAATTTTAAAAAATTGTTTTTAAAAAGAAAATTTAAAAAAATTTGTTTGCTAACTTTAATTTTTTAAAACAGTCTTTGACTACAGAATTAAAAAAACTGAAAAACAAAAAGTAAAACACCATTTATCTGTTTTGCTTTTTTAATTTTAAAAAGTATAATATTAAAAATAGTTTTACAAAATAGTTTTTAAAAAACAAGTAATCCAAACAAATTGTTTAGGTTTTAAATTTTAAAATACTAAAATAAAGTTTTTGGGATTTGAATCAAACAAACTCTAAGTCATTCTTCAATTGTGATAGATAGAGAAATCACAATTTTTCAAGTATATAAAATTACTTCATAAATTATTTACATTTTTTAGCATTTTTGTTTATTTATAAAAAATTATATGAATGTTATTTTAAGAGAAAAAAAATTAAATAGATTATAAGGACAAATTTGTCATTTTATCAAAATATAAATCATATCATCTTGTTATCTGTTGTATACCAAACACTGAATAGGATAAACTAATTTTATCAAGTTTGTTATCATGTGCACATCAAACACAGGATATGATAACTCTTTATCCTACCCATATCTTATCATGTCTCTATCCTGCTCTTTATCATATCCTGTGTCTATCATATCCGGTCCATCAAACGGGCCCTAAAAGTAGCCATTAAGCCCCAACACTCCTTTTATCCAATTGATTGCGGCGACATGGCTCGGTAAGTCTTTATTCTCAAAAGATAGAAGGTTTCTGGCTCTCCATATACCATTTAAGTCATATAAAAAATAGTTATTAGATTGGACAAAAAAGGGGTAAATTAAATAGTTTAAATGAAATATTAGATTTAGAAGAAAATAACATACATAACCAACAATCTATTATAATATATTAAAATAGGCTCTCGAAGTATTCATTTGACACCTAATCACATTTTATGCCACATAACTTCATTTGTGGCATCTCACTTATTTGCTTAGTTGTCATAGCTAGAATCTCTTCTCTGTCTATTCTTCATATAGTACACAATTTCATTTCATTTATTATAATATATTAAAATAGACTCTCAAACCATTCATTTGACACCTAATCACATTTTATGCCACATAACTCTATTTGTGTCAGCTCACTTATTTGCTTAGTTGTCATAGCTAGAATCTCTTTTCTTTCTATTCTTCATATAGTACACAATTTCATTTCATTTATTACATTTCATTTTATCAACAACAAAAAAATCAACAAAAAACAAACATTAATAATAGTTCATATTGCAATAAACGTTTCTCTATTATCTATTTATCATTTATTAAATATGAATTTATTCTGTAACTATTTCCAATGTAAGTCCAAATATCTATTATTATTTTCTTAGCTGCACCAAGATTCAAGAAGACGCGATACCAATCTCGAGACATGCTTTTGTGGTGTTTGATGAAATGAAACTGATGTTAATATTCATTTGAGTAACTAACTTTGGTATATTTATCTCCTTCATGAACATCTTCTTCCACAGTGGATTGCTAGCCACTGGAAATGCGTGTTCTATTTTATGTCTAATATTTAGTTACATAACTTTTATGTTATCTTTCATTTACAATATTAATAATAATAATAATAAATCTAATTTATGTCAATGTCAATTATTGATGTTTCATTCAACAAACCGTACGTTTCGCCTCCTTTCGGTCACTTCCTATTAGGTCATTTCCTCTTCATTTTTTAAACCATAAGGTCTTGATAGTTTCTAATTTTGATCATTCAAAGTAAATCCATTGTTCAATGCATATTTTTTTAGCACAATAAATTAACTGGACAATGGTTAAAATTTACACAATTCTTGAAAACTTAAAGTTCCCACAGTAATTAAGGAACAATAATAACAACACATTTGTCTCCATGATAAAATGAAACCTCTAATCCATATTTTTAACTTTACGTTCTCCAAATCAAATTTCAATATTACCTTCTGCGTTATAATTGTATCATGAGTGACATTATATTTGTTGCTTTTGATTCATATAATTCGACAAAAAAGACCCGACACAAGTGGCATGTGAGCTGGAGATGAACAAATGGAGACTACAAATTAGGTTTTAACCTAATAATTTAGATTTTTCACAAATTTTGTAAATTATTATTCCATTCTAACAAGTCAAGTTTGCAAGGAAACAATTATTTCCTCCGTCTCATTTTAAATGCCTCATTTGTCATTTCATTTTGTCTCAAATTATTTTTCATTTTACAATTTAAATAAAACATTAATTACTTTTTTCTACTAATACTTTTACTTATTATATTTCAACTCACCAAATTTTTCCGCTAACTACAATTAATAAAAACATTTGAGTAAATAAAACATTTTATTATTGAAATCAAATCAACTAATCATTTTATAAAAAATTGTACACACCTCAAATGAGATATTTAAAAGGAGATGGAGGAAGAACTTATCTTGAAGAGTGGTGTTGTTTTTCACACTAATACAATAAAAACAAAGTTTCTACCGGGTTCCTGAATTATCCTATTCAAAATGCACATATTATCATAATCGAATTTAATTAATGTCTTTTTTAAGCTGCACTTATGTTATACATTTGTTTCAATTCAAACTTTTTCCTTTAAGTAATTATTACTATCAATTCAAATCATTCAACCATTTTTTAATTTATTTAGTTGCCTTGTGAATTTTATATATGCTGATGTCACTTTTAATATTTTTTCAAGTTATTCTTTTGTGACGTGACTAGCATTTTAATGTCTATTTCCTTCTCTATAATTCATACATTTAATTAACTTTTATTATTTTGAGATTGATATTTACAAATAAAACTGTGTAAAATGAAATTGTAAATACAACTATTGTGTTTGATTTGATATCTAAGTCATTGCATTTATGCTACTAAGATATAAGGTTTGTTTAATAAGAGTGTTAGTTCACAAACAAAATGAAAAATTAGACTTATAAATGATTAATTCTAAAGGAGACTTATAAATTATATATATCTTATATTTCTGATGCTTACTAATTTTTTGAAAATAAATCTCAAAACACCCGCGCAACGCGCGGTTTGAAATCTAGTTTATAATAATAATGATGATGATGATATTAATAATAATAATAATAATAATAATAATAATAATAATAATAATAATAACAATAATAATAATAATAATAATAATAATAATAATAATAATAATAATAATAATAATAATAATAATAATGATTCTTGTGATCGAATCATTACTCGAGAAAATCTCAATATCCAATCACTTTTGAGCTAAATATTGATTGATTCTGTAAGTGCAATGTATTCAAATTCTGTTGAAGATAAAGCCACAATAGATTTTAAATTTGCCTTCCAACTTACTACTCCTCCATATAATGTGAGCAAATATTCTGTTGTAGACCTTCTCCTGTCAAGATCACCAGCATAATCTGCATCAACATATCCTTCCAGTCCATAACTTTATGCTTTTGATCTGCCATAAGTGAGTCCAACTAATTTTGTGCCCTTAAGATACTTGAATATCCATTTTATTGCCAGCTAGTGTTCTTTCCCTAGATTCTCCATAAATCTGCTCACTATGCTGGTTGCATATACTATATCAGGTCTTGTACAAACCATTGCATACATCAAACTTCCAGTGGCACTGGCATATGGATTTTTTGCTCATGAATTGATGCTCTTCATCAGTCTGAGGTGAGTGACTTGAGGATTGTTTGAAGTTTCCAACAATAGGAGTTAACATAGTTTTGGCATTCAACATGTTAAATCTCTTAAGTAATTTTTCAATATAATTGGACTACTTTACATGTAGCAATCCCATGGGCATGTCCCTGTCAATTTCCATTCCAAGGATTCTCTTAGTTGCTCCTAAGTCATTTATTTCAAATTCAGAATTAAGTGATTTCTTCAAACTGTTGATAACATTCATATCAACACTAGTTATTAACATATCATCTACATTGAATTATTCTATTCAAAATGCACATATTATCATAATCGAATTTAATTAATGTCTTTTTTAAGCTGCACTTATGTTATACATTTGTTTCAGTTCAAACTTTTTCCTTTAAGATAGCTTATTATCATAGAAAGAAAAGTAATTATTACTATCAATTCAAATCATTCAACCATTTTTTAATTTATTTAGTTGCCTTGTGAATTTTATATATGTTGATGTTACTTTTAATATTTTTTCAAGTTATTCTTTTGTGACGTGACTAGCATTTTAATGTCTATTTCCTTCTCTATAATTCATACATTTAATTAACTTTTATTATTTTGAGATTGATATTTACAAATAAAACTGTGTAAAATGAAATTGTAAATACAACTATTGTGTTTGATTTGATATCTAAGTCATTGCATTTATGCTACTAAGATATAAGGTTGGTTTAATAAGAGTGTTAGTTCACAAACAAAATGAAAAATTAGACTTATAAATGATTAATTCTAAAGGAGACTTATAAATTATATATATCTTATATTTCTGATGCTTACTAATTTTTTGAAAATAAATCTCAAAACACCCGCGCAACGCGCGGTTTGAAATCTAGTTTATAATAATAATGATGATGATGATAATAATAATAATAATAATAATATTAATAATAATAATAATAATAATAATAATAATAATAATAATAATAATAATAATAATAATAATAATAATAATGATTCTTGTGATCGAATCATTACTCGAGAAAATCTCAATATCCAATCACTTTTGAGCTAAATATTGATTGATTATGTAAGTGCAATGTATTCAAATTCTGTTGAAGATAAAGCCACAATAGATTTTAAATTTGCCTTCCAACTTACTACTCCTCCATATAATGTGAACAAATATTCTGTTGTAGACCTTCTCCTGTCAAGATCACCAGCATAATCTGCATCAACATATCCTTCTAGTCCATAACTTTATGCTTTTGATCTGCCATAAGTGAGTCCAACTAATTTTGTGCCCTTAAGATACTTGAATATCCATTTTATTGTCAGCTAGTGTTCTTTCCCTAGATTCTCCATAAATCTGCTCACTATGCTGGTTGCATATACTATATCAGGTCTTGTACAAACCATTGCATGCATCAAACTTCCAGTGGCACTGGCATATGGATTTTTTGCTCATGAATTGATGCTCTTCATCAGTCTGAGGTGAGTGACTTGAGGATTGTTTGAAGTGTCCAACAATAGGAGTTAACATAGTTTTGGCATTCAACATGTTAAATCTCTTAAGTAATTTTTCAATATAATTGGACTACTTTACATGTAGCAATCCCATGGGCATGTCCCTGTCAATTTCCATTCCAAGGATTCTCTTAGTTGCTCCTAAGTCATTTATTTCAAATTCAGAATTAAGTGATTTCTTCAAACTGTTGATAACATTCATATCAACACTAGTTATTAACATATCATCTACATTGAATTATTCTATTCAAAATGCACATATTATCATAATCGAATTTAATTAATGTCTTTTTTAAGCTGCACTTATGTTATACATTTGTTTCAATTCAAACTTTTTCCTTTAAGATAGCTTATTATCATAGAAAGAAAAGTAATTATTACTATCAATTCAAATCATTCAACCATTTTTTAATTTATTTAGTTGCCTTGTGAATTTTATATATGCTGATGTCACTTTTAATATTTTTTCAAGTTATTCTTTTGTGACGTGACTAGCATTTTAATGTCTATTTCCTTCTCTATAATTCATACATTTAATTAACTTTTATTATTTTGAGATTGATATTTACAAATAAAACTGTGTAAAATGAAATTGTAAATACAACTATTGTGTTTGATTTGATAT
>JBBPBP010009777.1:16618446-16641460 GCA_037974735.1 Cicer chorassanicum
TAATAATAATAATAATAATAATAATAATAATAATAATAATAATAATAATAATAATAATAATAATAATGATTCTTGTGATCGAATCATTACTCGAGAAAATCTCAATATCCAATCACTTTTGAGCTAAATATTGATTGATTATGTAAGTGCAATGTATTCAAATTCTGTTGAAGATAAAGCCACAATAGATTTTAAATTTGCCTTCCAACTTACTACTCCTCCATATAATGTGAACAAATATTCTGTTGTAGACCTTCTCCTGTCAAGATCACCAGCATAATCTGCATCAACATATCCTTCCAGTCCATAACTTTATGCTTTTGATCTGCCATAAGTGAGTCCAACTAATTTTGTGCCCTTAAGATACTTGAATATCCATTTTATTGTCAGCTAGTGTTCTTTCCCTAGATTCTCCATAAATCTGCTCACTATGCTGGTTGCATATACTATATCAGGTCTTGTACAAACCATTGCATACATCAAACTTCCAGTGGCACTGGCATATGGATTTTTTGCTCATGAATTGATGCTCTTCATCAGTCTGAGGTGAGTGACTTGAGGATTGTTTGAAGTGTCCAACAATAGGAGTTAACATAGTTTTGGCATTCAACATGTTAAATCTCTTAAGTAATTTTTCAATATAATTGGACTACTTTACATGTAGCAATCCCATGGGCATGTCCCTGTCAATTTCCATTCCAAGGATTCTCTTAGTTGCTCCTAAGTCATTTATTTCAAATTCAGAATTAAGTGATTTCTTCAAACTGTTGATAACATTCATATCAACACTAGTTATTAACATATCATCTACATTGAATTATTCTATTCAAAATGCACATATTATCATAATCGAATTTAATTAATGTCTTTTTTAAGCTGCACTTATGTTATACATTTGTTTCAGTTCAAACTTTTTCCTTTAAGATAGCTTATTATCATAGAAAGAAAAGTAATTATTACTATCAATTCAAATCATTCAACCATTTTTTAATTTATTTAGTTGCCTTGTGAATTTTATATATGCTGATGTCACTTTTAATATTTTTTCAAGTTATTCTTTTGTGACGTGACTAGCATTTTAATGTCTATTTCCTTCTCTATAATTCATACATTTAATTAACTTTTATTATTTTGAGATTGATATTTACAAATAAAACTGTGTAAAATGAAATTGTAAATACAACTATTGTGTTTGATTTGATATATAAGTCATTGCATTTATGCTACTAAGATATAAGGTTGGTTTAATAAGAGTGTTAGTTCACAAACAAAATGAAAAATTAGACTTATAAATGATTAATTCTAAAGGAGACTTATAAATTATATATATCTTATATTTCTGATGCTTACTAATTTTTTGAAAATAAATCTCAAAACACCCGCGCAACGCGCGGTTTGAAATCTAGTTTATAATAATAATGATGATGATGATAATAATAATAATAATAATAATAATAATAATAATAATAATAATAATAATAATAATAATAATAATAATAATAATAATAATAATAATAATAATAATAATGATTCTTGTGATCGAATCATTACTCGAGAAAATCTCAATATCCAATCACTTTTGAGCTAAATATTGATTGATTATGTAAGTGCAATGTATTCAAATTCTGTTGAAGATAAAGCCACAATAGATTTTAAATTTGCCTTCCAACTTACTACTCCTCCATATAATGTGAACAAATATTCTGTTGTAGACCTTCTCCTGTCAAGATCACCAGCATAATCTGCATCAACATATCCTTCCAGTCCATAACTTTATGCTTTTGATCTGCCATAAGTGAGTCCAACTAATTTTGTGCCCTTAAGATACTTGAATATCCATTTTATTGTCAGCTAGTGTTCTTTCCCTAGATTCTCCATAAATCTGCTCACTATGCTGGTTGCATATACTATATCAGGTCTTGTACAAACCATTGCATACATCAAACTTCCAGTGGCACTGGCATATGGATTTTTTGCTCATGAATTGATGCTCTTCATCAGTCTGAGGTGAGTGACTTGAGGATTGTTTGAAGTGTCCAACAATAGGAGTTAACATAGTTTTGGCATTCAACATGTTAAATCTCTTAAGTAATTTTTCAATATAATTGGACTACTTTACATGTAGCAATCCCATGGGCATGTCCCTGTCAATTTCCATTCCAAGGATTCTCTTAGTTGCTCCTAAGTCATTTATTTCAAATTCAGAATTAAGTGATTTCTTCAAACTGTTGATAACATTCATATCAACACTAGTTATTAACATATCATCTACATTGAATTATTCTATTCAAAATGCACATATTATCATAATCGAATTTAATTAATGTCTTTTTTAAGCTGCACTTATGTTATACATTTGTTTCAGTTCAAACTTTTTCCTTTAAGATAGCTTATTATCATAGAAAGAAAAGTAATTATTACTATCAATTCAAATCATTCAACCATTTTTTAATTTATTTAGTTGCCTTGTGAATTTTATATATGCTGATGTCACTTTTAATATTTTTTCAAGTTATTCTTTTGTGACGTGACTAGCATTTTAATGTCTATTTCCTTCTCTATAATTCATACATTTAATTAACTTTTATTATTTTGAGATTGATATTTACAAATAAAACTGTGTAAAATGAAATTGTAAATACAACTATTGTGTTTGATTTGATATCTAAGTCATTGCATTTATGCTACTAAGATATAAGGTTGGTTTAATAAGAGTGTTAGTTCACAAACAAAATGAAAAATTAGACTTATAAATGATTAATTCTAAAGGAGACTTATAAATTATATATATCTTATATTTCTGATGCTTACTAATTTTTTGAAAATAAATCTCAAAACACCCGCGCAACGCGCGGTTTGAAATCTAGTTTATAATAATAATGATGATGATGATGATAATAATAATAATAATAATAATAATAATAATAATAATAATAATAATAATAATAATAATAATAATAATAATAATAATAATAATAATAATAATAATAATAATAATAATAATAATGATTCTTGTGATCGAATCATTACTCGAGAAAATCTCAATATCCAATCACTTTTGAGCTAAATATTGATTGATTATGTAAGTGCAATGTATTCAAATTCTGTTGAAGATAAAGCCACAATAGATTTTAAATTTGCCTTCCAACTTACTACTCCTCCATATAATGTGAACAAATATTCTGTTGTAGACCTTCTCCTGTCAAGATCACCAGCATAATCTGCATCAACATATCCTTCTAGTCCATAACTTTATGCTTTTGATCTGCCATAAGTGAGTCCAACTAATTTTGTGCCCTTAAGATACTTGAATATCCATTTTATTGTCAGCTAGTGTTCTTTCCCTAGATTCTCCATAAATCTGCTCACTATGCTGGTTGCATATACTATATCAGGTCTTGTACAAACCATTGCATACATCAAACTTCCAGTGGCACTGGCATATGGATTTTTTGCTCATGAATTGATGCTCTTCATCAGTCTGAGGTGAGTGACTTGAGGATTGTTTGAAGTGTCCAACAATAGGAGTTAACATAGTTTTGGCATTCAACATGTTAAATCTCTTAAGTAATTTTTCAATATAATTGGACTACTTTACATGTAGCAATCCCATGGGCATGTCCCTGTCAATTTCCATTCCAAGGATTCTCTTAGTTGCTCCTAAGTCATTTATTTCAAATTCAGAATTAAGTGATTTCTTCAAACTGTTGATAACATTCATATCAACACTAGTTATTAACATATCATCTACATTGAATTATTCTATTCAAAATGCACATATTATCATAATCGAATTTAATTAATGTCTTTTTTAAGCTGCACTTATGTTATACATTTGTTTCAGTTCAAACTTTTTCCTTTAAGATAGCTTATTATCATAGAAAGAAAAGTAATTGTTACTATCAATTCAAATCATTCAACCATTTTTTAATTTATTTAGTTGCCTTGTGAATTTTATATATGCTGATGTCACTTTTATGGTAGTTAGATATTTTCTCGAGTAATGAGTAATACATTGCACTTACTCGAGAAAATCACAAGAAAGTTGACGTAGAAAGTGGTAACGGTCGAAGTGCATAACTCTCGTCGAAATCTTCTGTCTACTTTGAGCTAACTTGAAAATATTCCGGTGTCTCCACGCAATTCACTCTAATAGAATCAAGAATCTCAATATCGGGTTTTCAAATGCCAAATTTGACTAAGAAAGCTTACCTTAAAATGGAAGCCTTAAGAGAAATATCTAACTACCATATGGTAAAAGATCAAAGAGAATGGTAATTGCTTTACTACCATTAATCGAAAGGTTTCTCTTTTGATAGTGTGCAAAATATAAAAGAGGTTGTTGAAATTTTCTCATGAATGAAAAAAAATGGAAACATAACGGGTGATTGGATATTGAGATTTTCTCGAGTAATGATTCGATCATCTCTTCAAGGAGGATTCCATGGCTCTGGATTCATGTTGAGAATCATGGTTGAGTCTAAAAAAAAAGAGAATTATAAAACTTGAAATAATAGTATGAAGAATTATAATACAATTACTTTAGGATACGCATTTATAGAGTGCCCTAACGTAACTAATATAAACTACCTTCCATCTAATCATAACTAATTTCTAACTACCTTAATCTAATTCAAACACATATCTAACTATATTCAATTATATCTAACAACTTTTGCTTTTGATATTTGGTATTTTACTTTTAATGACTTCAAAACAGAAATTTATCCCTTTAACATATAAAAGGAAAAAATAAAATTCAACCAATAATTGTAATTCATCATATGATAGTTGGTTGCTATTATAAGCCATTGCCCACCACGTTATGATATTATGTACTACCCTTGTTCTGAACGTCGCTATCACTCAACCTAAATTATTGTCAAATTCATATTTTTAACCATTTGATTTAATTGTTATGCACTGTGGATGTAAAGAGTTTTTACACTATCAGTCAGACACAACCATTAAATTATTATACATACTTAATTTTTATCATAACTATCTGATTGTGCAAAATCTGCAAGTGTACGGATTTGTCAAGTAGTAATGAATAAGTTATTGTATCCACAAACTAATAAAGATTTTATATTATTTATACTAGTGAAAATTATGGTTTGTTCGCGATAATGAAAACATAACAAAAGCGTAAGAATTAAAATGATAATAACATCACAACTTTGAATAAATGGAGAGAAAACATATGGTCATGGTTTCACTTGTAATATCAATACTTCAAATCCTAATTTTATATGAATCCTTATTCGTTACCCCCAATTATCAATCTCTCTTTAAAACTATTAACAAAGATGGATCTTTCAATGTAATATTTTTTTCCTAAATTAATTATTTGATTGATCATACAAAAAGTATAATTAAGAGAAAGCATAAAGAACCAAGAGTCTGAATGATTGAAAGATTAGTTTCTATGTTTAATCATACAATAATCATAATCTCAATTATCCTATAGATCTACCCATTAATTGTAGTTGGTCACTAGTCAATTGATTGATTAAGACATGAAAAAGTTGATCATCCCAAACATGTAAACATTAAAATAAAATAATTTAATTGAGATAAACAACAAAAATTCAAAATAAAACTACAATTAAAACTACGACATAGTATAAAGGTATCCTAATCATAAGGTTCACCAAAGACCCTAGAAAAGAGTTTAGTTACTCATTAACATATAAAAAATAAAGCAAACAATAGAATTGTTCATCAATTAAGAGAGAAGAAATAAAACCATAAAAGAGTATGATTTTTACTCTAATATTTAAAACACTTTATTCCAACTTCAAAACTCTTAAACTTCAAAAGAATTGATCATCCCAAATATGTAAATAAAACAATAAAATAATTTAATTGAGATAAAGAACAAAAATTTTAAATAAAACTACACTTAAAATTAAGGCATAGTAAAAAGTATCATAATCACAAGGTTCACCAAAAACCCTAGAAGAGAGTTTAGTTACTCGTTAACATATAGAAAATAAAACAAATAATAGAATTATTTATCAATTAAGAGAGAAGAAATAAAACTCTAAAGAATATAATTTTTATTTTAATATTTAAAACACTTTACTCCGACTTCAAATAATCTTACACTTCAAAGGGATTTGTATTTTTTCCCTCAATAATGTCTTCAATCTGGTCGCTGATGGTTGCTTTAGAATAAGAGTTAGTGTAAAATCCCCCTATCAAATCTCCCTTGTGATCCTATATATTTATGTGACACAGTGGCTTTTCCTTCTTTTTCTCCTTTTGCGCCACTTAATTATTTTTTTGCCATCCACGTAATCTTTTTGGTAACAATTGGCCAACTAACTTCACATATATAATTATTTATATTTATGTTATGTTCTATGATATTACAATGTTATATTCTATAATACAAATATAAGTTATTATATATTATTTTAATTATATGGCTCAAATGATAGAGTTGCATCAATATATTTTTGTTTTCAAACTTCACAATATTTTATTAATTTACATTATTTTATTTTCACATGATTAAATATCCAAATACAAAAAAAATATACAAGAGTAAATCTAAATTAAAACCGTAAAATAAGATAAAATAGAGGATAAATAGTCTCTTAAAATTTTATAAAAATAGATTTATTACTACATTCAAAATTATGCATTACCTCTAAAGTCATACCTATAAATAATTATGAAATGACTGTATAAAATTTTTTACACTCGCAATATATAACAATTAAACTTTTTAGCCATTTACTAAGTTGGTTGATAAATGAACAGGATGTGATTGAAATTGTCGGAAAAACACACACACACATGCTTTAAATAAATCACAACACTGCTCCCTATTTTATTTTAATAGAAATATTTATTATTTTTTTACAATAACATTTTTTTTTGGAATAACATTTATTTATTATTTTATAATTTTAAAAATTTATTTATTATTTAAAAAATTTAAAAATTAATTTAATTGACGTTTATAATTTGAAGGATCAATTTATCTATTTATTTTTTTTCTTTACTTGGTTTCAATTTGCAATAAATTGATAATACGGTCATTGATAAAATACAATGGTTAATTTTGCATTGAACTTTGAAAATAAAAAATAAATTAAGACACAATTATTTACAAAAGCAATAATTAAAGATGAATTGTTTTGAAGAATCCGAGTTTGAATTTTAATTAAAATAAATTTTTGTCAAACTTTACTTATCTTACGACCAATCTCTAGATTACCATAAATCAATCTAGTGTCTATATATATGACTTTGCATCAATTTTATTGATCAGGTTTTTAACAAAACTTGGGTAAGTGTTCAAGTATACCGTCATTAAAAAATCTTGAAATCAATTCCATAATTACAGTAAAAAAACCAAAGAATTCATTTGACCAACACTTATATTTTCCTGGAACTATTATTTGAGTCATTTTGATTGTAATTTATCTTACAATTTAGATGCAACTTAACTTCTTTTTTTTACTCAAAATTCAACCTAATTTAATCTTATAGAAACAGAGTTGACAAACTTCTTCCATTTATAATAACATAAACTCTGGTAACATCTTTAAATTTGAGACATATCAAAATTTATACTACATAACTGACTAAAGAATACTTTTCACTTATAAATACATTTTAAGATTACATCATATAAATACATTTTAAGATTACATCATATGAATCTTTAAATAATATATCTTTCTATTTTGTTATTTTTCAAAAAAATTCTCCCACTAATTAGGAAAAAAATTGATATAAATAGTGAAGCAACTTCTAACTCGACTCAATTGATTTTGAGAAATAAAAAATTACATAGACACTTCAAGAATCGGAGGTTCAACCTGCCTAGGGTCTTAAAAATGTAATTCATGAAGTCTTTGGTTCCAACTTATCTAATTCAGCTGACACAAATTATCTATAAGAGGATCCAACTCTTCTAATTTGGAAGTCATCTAAAAAATTAGTGAGTATGACATATCTCAAGATTATTGTTATTGATGATAATTTGTATCCCATGATTGCACAAGACTTAGACATATTAATGGATTTAACAAAACATAGATATTCTAGCAAAACAAATCACAAAGATGACAAGAACACAACAAATATTAGCTCACAGAATCACTAGTACTAGTGAAAAGTCTTTTATGGAAATAATTTCTAAGGAAAAAAAGATGTGAAGTACCCTATAGAATATAATTTCTGGAGCAAAAAACCTATATGATTTGAGAAACTTTTTTAACACTTTTTTTTCTTCCTAAGTTAGATTTATGTCCCCCAATTATGTATTTTTCAAAAAAAAACATTTAGCATAGCAAAAAAAAAAAGAAAAAAGACAAATTCCTGTGATTCTTCACTCATTTATACTACTGACTACTAGTATATGAATGAACAACAAAAATCTCCTGACAAATTCCTGTAAATAATAATAACAAAATCAAAGTTCTTGGTGCAATGTCACCAAGCAATAAAATCAAGTTTACAATAAACACCTATATCTTGTAAATCACATTATTGCTAACAAAAAAACCTCATCCCCTAAATCAACTTTTACATAAAATAACTATGAAATCCACCACACAAAAAGTAAATGTTTTTTCAAAGTCTTAGATGGCTAAAATGATGCACTCTGTAGTTTATAATACCACCCACCAATCATTCCATACTTCATTTTGTATGCTTTAAAAGTTAGAGCTTATTGGAATTTATTCCGTTGTACAAGCATATATCTCCATTAACCATTTTACATATGCACTTTATTATAACGATGGAATGCACACTGCAGCATTTTCTCTGGTACCTTTGAAGCTGATTTAACAAAAAACAAAGAAATCAAAGTTAGCAACTGTAAGAGATTTAGAAGATATCACATAGTTTCAGGATTGTATTTGATGATAATATATAACATTAAATGATCTGTTAGAAATAGTTTTATTTTTCTCCTTTCGAATTATGTATGTTCCTATGTTGTCAATAGTGTCGCTCTAGGGTTCGTGTGACGTCATCTTCCTACGAGCTGCAGCCGCAAATTACGGTCATCCTGCTATCCGCTATAGCAATTTGGAATCACTCCAATTAGAAGTGACAATGAGGCAGACGCATACGAGGAAGCATGATTTTGATTACTTTTAGAGCTTGATTTTATTGGCTTGTCATTTTGTTTAATTTTCGGACTTGATTTTGTCATTTTAATGGGATGTCATGTTGAATACGATGTTATTTTGATTACATTTAGAACTTATTTTGATGGAAAATGATAAAGTTGATTATAATGAATAAGTATGATTGTCCCTTTAATTTTGTATATTGTTTTTTAGTCTTCACAATAGCAGCCATCCCGCTATAGCATTTTTCGGGTTCGTCGCTATCTAGGATTAACAACATAGGTATATTCTCAAGCACTAATAATCACATTTTCTAAAGTTAATAGACAACAAGTCAACACTCAATGACTAAAAAGCAGAGTTTCAGTGGAAGGTTTGCGAGAAATTGATTCACCAGAATATCTCGAATTAACAGCTGAATCTTCTACCAGGGGTGAGAAATTGATTTTCAGTGCTCGGAAAATAGCTCTTGATACCATCATATAAGTATAGTTCGAAGAGAAAATTGAGCGACATAGAAACTGAATTATGATTCATTGATAGAAAATGGACTATTATAGTATGGTTACACACCTACACTAACTACAATGTAACTATCTGTAACTAACTTCAAAAGTGCTGATTGTATTAGAGTGACTTGAGTTTTCTTACTTAAGCATAGAACTGAAGTCAACAAGTTTCCCAAATTTCATCTCGCTGGTGTGAAATGGTGAATAAAATATTTGTCGGGCAATTCCAAGAACTATTTCAAATTTCAATCATGTTCTTGCTTCCTTCTGTTAAAAAACTAGGGTTACGAGTCTTCATATGTCAACACCACAGCACAATGGGACGAGAAGAGAAAAATAGACACCTTCTAAGCCAAAGTTGAGTTTAGTTGTTTGAGAAAAATATAGCAAAAAACTTCAGAGAGGAAGCTGTTCTAACAGCAACACATCTTATCATTAGATTTGGGATTGAAAAGCCCCTCGAAAATCTTAAACCTTTTTGGGGGTGTTTTGATATTTTGTGGTACATTCAATGATGATTTCTTAAGATATAGTTGGATATTTTTAGTGAAGTATTGTCTTGGACTCAAGTGGTTATTGAGCTTCAATAAAAGGCAAAACGTTCAAAAGAACCCCCAGTTTGAACCCTAGCTAGAAATTGGAATGATTTTTGGTCAGATTTTACTTACCTCCCAGTTAAACTCCAGATTTCTAGAGCCCATTTCCCCTAGGAACCGGAAAGATAAGATAAAAAATCAATTAGGGGAAACAAATCATACTTTTTAAGTGACAATGCCAGAAAATAGCTGTCCTCACACACCATGACAGAACAGCATAACATAATGAAACACGGAGTAGTGATAGGCAGTGGCGTAACTTGGGAATTAGGGTTCTTCCATAAAAATTTATTTCAATTTTCAATTGTTTTTCACTGATCTACTTTTTATCATTTTTCAATCCATAAATCAATGCAAGAAACAAAACATTATACTCTGACAAAATGGCAACAAATAAACATTAGCAACTGAAAGAAACAAAGGATGTTCAGTTTTAAGGCAAATGTGATTTGTTTTTGTTACGGTTGAACCAGGAGAATCAAATACTGCTTACACAAACAATCTCACTAAAGTGAGAACATTATAAGTGTATATATGCATTGACAATAGAAATCCAATGAAACAAGAATTAATGATTTTGTTAATAGACATCAGCCTCTAAACTAATTAACTAATAAATCTAAAATCAAGGCCAACCAAACTAATATTTAAGAAAATTTTGGTGCTAGTGCTTATGGTTTGCTAGAAAAACACCTACCATAGAAACAAAAAGAGGAGCATTGACTTGTAATATAAATATCACTTTTCACATTAAAGCATGCCATTTTTATGCAGGTATCCTGCAGAGATAATGAAGACAACTAGGGTTGAGAGAGACACTGGGCTTAAAGATAATTTATAGTCAAAAAATAAAAGATCATTTGGAGGAAGAAGATAGCAAATAGAATGTGTTTTTCTTTTTATATAGACAGCTCCAAAAAGTATTCATTGGATGACAGTATTCTAAGTTTGGAAGTGAAATAATTCGAGTCTTCTCCTTTAGATGACACCAACCTCTTAATGCATTAAAACAACACATTATTGACCTCAAAATAAAACATTTTTGGGTTGTCAAGAATTGCATGGTCAACAAGTGACCAGCTTAAGCAATGGTTATTGAAGTTGAAGTTTCATTTATTATCGGTGATTGCAAATGCATCTTTGTATTTGGTTTCATTGTTGTTGAAAGACTTCATAACTTCTTTTTTACTTTCTTCATCTCATCATAAATTAAGTTTGTGGCTGGTTTTCTTTCACCATCGTCATTGGAGAGGCAAAGTAACTGAACAAGAGAAGCCAACCATGACTTTCAGAATAAAACCGCATGGTTGCAAAATGAAAGCATGAGGAAAACATGTGCCCCTTCCCTCCCCTTAGTTTCCCTAGACAACCTGTTCCTTAGTTTCCCTAGACAACTTGTTCATTAGAAGTAAACATCCTTCTAAAATTTGTTTTAGCTTGATGAAGCATTTTTAATGATGGAAACGATGAAGCAAATCTAGTACCTTGGATTTGATGACATATTTCACAAATAAGAGGGATTTTGTGAGAAGAATATCTATAGATGAACCCAACAAGGTTTACCTCACCTTTTAATCATTGTAATTATCAAGAGGAGTTTTCTAATTCCATTTTTTCCTCCTCCAATAGTAACAAAAACATAGAAGCTTCCATTAACTAAGATAAACATTTTCTTCTCCAAAAGAAAATCAAGCAACTCAAAGTGTTTCACAAAATAAGAGTGGAGTCATCAATGAAATTCACAAACATTGTCCCAAAAGAGAAGCTCACAAAAAAGATAATTATGCAAAAATTTCTACTAGCCATGTTTATGCCATTATGGGATAGTCATGCTTACCCCATTATTGCTTATGATCTTGCTCCTCATATTGTCCGTATATTTCAACTCCTTGTTTTGACGAATGAAACTCTAACATAATGCTAAATAGGACCCACAAATGTGGTTTGCATGCACCTATATTTGAGCAACATTTGACTAACCCTAACTTTTGCTTCTTTATCACATGCCTCACATATGCTTGCTTGGCTGGTCTCAAATTCTATTTCTTTCTCGTACCATTTGTGGCTTCTGTTTTCTACAATATAGATCTTTTGACCTCTTGTTTTGGGGCATTCTTTAGCATTGTATCACCGCTAGAGTTGTTGAATTGTCAAACTCGTCTTCAGTTTCATCATATCCATGGCTTCCAATCTATATATCTTTATATTTAGCACCATTATTTGTCTTGTCAGATTAAGAACTAGATCTCAAAAGGAAGACAATATTGATATTGCTAAAATTAGAGAGGTCTTGGATGCCTTGGATATGATGATAGTGAAGACAAGTTTGAAAATTCCACACTATCTAGCAATGATACAAGACCTTAAAAGACGGCCAATGGACCTATATCAAAGTAACATAATTTGTTACAAGCCCAAGGAAATGTGAAATGGCTTGCGAGTACCGGTTCGCAGTACTTTTGTGAATTGGTTTGCAAAAATTCATGCATAATTAGCATGAAACAGCGTACAAGTAAGGCAACTGTCTCACTTTAATTGAAACTAATAACCTTTAGTATTAAACTATTGCACTAGGCATTGGATAATGATATTCACTTTATGATAGTGGATTACCACGTGGCCACAAGTGCTTTATACTAAATTGAAATTTCTACTAGCCATGTTTATACTTTGAAGCATACACTGGCATGCAATACTACACTTATAATAGCTAACTTACCTATATATGTATACAAAACATCTGTTGTGGGACTAGTGTTGGTTCTCTCCACACGACACACATTTCTGACTTTGTCCTTTCCTTCTTAGTCAATATGGTATTTGGAAAAAGAGACTATATGCGGCATTTTCATCTGATAGTCAAGATTCAACCAGTGATGAGGAAGGCTCTCAAGTCTACCTCTATCCCTTGTAGAAAATTCAGCAGCTAGTACACGTTCAACCAATGAGCACAATGAGGGCATCTTTGAAGACTTATTTATCTGATCAACAAATATGTATGAACCAATAGAGTATCTAATCATTAAAATTGGACCATAAATATTTTGGAGTATCTTTTTGATGAAATAAACCCTTTTTGACTGAGACACATGACTGATAATAGCTGAAGAAAAAGAATTACATAAACCATTACCATTAGATGAGGGCATACTTGATGCAGTACCAAGACCTCTATTTCCACCTTGTGTGCAACACGCGAATTTCCAATTTATTTGTCCTGAATTGGGCCTAAGGAATTTAGACCTAGAATAAGGATCTCCCAGACCCTTCTTTCATCAACCCAAAAGCTAAAATTAAATTGGGCCAGGCCAATTAGGTCTAGAATTTTACCACACTTATCAAATACCAATTTGGTCCCTCTCCCATCCCCTTCAACAAAGTACGAGCTTCAAAGGTTAAGGCCAATGGTGACTCATTCCCCTGTGATCTAATGTCATTCCATGTACATCAGCGTCTAACGAGCCTGGTTGTCGTCGTTTGTCACTATTCAGTATCACATGTGGACCTTTGTTGTGTGGTTCCCATGGGATTCATTCGTCACCAATGGTAAATGTGTTGTCGGACTTGGAGTAGTTTGGATAACTTTGGCCGCCACAAGCAGATCAGCATCTGCAGGTTCCGCCAGAGGTGGTGGCTCAACCACACTCACCCCCTCTTTAACCATTTCCCACGTTGTCTTTTCTTCATCACTCTCCTTTGTTACCATCTCCATCTTCTTCTCTGTTGCACCAACTATTATTTTGGACCAAGGTACTAATAGTTGTACGTTGCTTCCTGGTTGTCAGCAGTTCTCTCTATCATTTTTAACGCAGGTTCATCTCTTATTCCTATTGCTTTCCACAACTCTGTTTTTGCTTCTGGATTTTCCAGCAACAACTCCTCCATGTAATGCTTCATCTGTGCTCCAAACCTTCTAATCATAGCCCTGTTAAATAACTTCCAGTCAGCATTGAGGTCTTCTTGACATCGAAAATTGAACCAATACATGGCCTCTCCCTCCATGCTCGTGAATGCCCATTGCAGCATATCATTTGGGTGAATTTCGTTCTCCTCAAAGAACCTCTCAGCTCTTGCAATCCACCCAATGGGATCTGTCCCCATAAAATCTGGAAGCTCTACCTTCTTGGCCCAAACGTCCTCCATTTCTCCTAAAGCGGCCTCTCCCTCGAGTACCCAGCAGGTTGGACCAATTGATAGAAACCCGAAAATTAAGTGAAACTACATGATGTATTATTGATGAGAAACAAGATGTAATACAGAAGTGAAAATCCCTGTAACCCCAGAGCACAACTCCTCAGAGAAGAAATGTATCAAACTTCGAAGGGACGTAGTCTCGCGGGAACGCTTTCTTGGCCATGCTGTCATCATATGGCCTCTTATAGCTCCTACGATCCTCATTTATAGACTGCGCTGTGGTGGCGATGATCTCCTTAATCATTCTCTCTGCCCAAACCTCTTAGGCCCTAACTGAAAATATTATGAACAATGCCCTTTCTCTCTCTTCCATCTTATAAAAGAATGGGTCTTACAATTTGCTCACCCCTCATTCTCTTGCCACGTCAAATTATTTCCCACCTCTTTCCTATATTTGTATCACATCACTCGCTAACTCTCCACATAATGGGCTTGTGCAACCAATTAAGTAATTGTCTATTTGGGCTCACATTTTCATTTGGGGTCCTCCCAAGTTGTCACTTTTAAAAGTGGCATGGTAACTTTGGGTGTGCAAAATCACAGAAAAACCCTTGCACCTAGTGTGAAACTAAAAATACAACTATTTATTTAAATTTATTTTAAGTTTTAATGTTTAAATTTTAAGGCATACATTTTTAGTTCTGCAGCTCAGTGGTGGTGAATGCATGGCAACAAAGCTCCAAAATTGCAAAACCTAGCTATCAAGATTTTTAGCATGGAATCTAGTACAACAGAATGTGAAAGCAGTTGGAATGTATGAGCAAGTAACGGTCATAACACTTAATATCTTTTTGTTTTAGTTTAATGGTCAAACCTATTATAATGTTATAAGATTAGAATTTTACTTATATATAATTATATTTATATTGTAATTCTTTCAAAAATAAATAAATAAGTTTGACCATAAGAAGTTGCATGATTTAGTTTACGTCAATTACAAATTAAGAAGTAATGCTATAGATGAAATTGACCCAACTTCACTCAATGACATGATGCGTTCAATGAATGGTTAGTAGGAGAAATATATGATACTAATTATGTTAGAAATGAGTTGGTTTTTGGTTATGACAGCTAAATTATGCAATTCTTTATGAAGCGTCGAGGGATGGAAACCCTAGAACATATACTAGGTAAAAGATAGGGAAAAGAAAGTTGTCATAGACTGGTGTTACAATTGCCAAAACTTCTCTGAAACATCAAGCAACAACACCTCAAAAGGGATGGTGAAGGTGGTTGAACATGAAGATGAATTTGACGAGAATGAAGAATTCGAGAAAGAGAAGGTGGTTATTGTTGTGGAATCTGAATGAAAAAAGGAAGAGGGAAATGATCCACTTGACAACGAAAATGAAGATTTACTTTGTGTTTGCATTGCTTTTTACTAATTTTTTTGTTATTTTGATGTCTTGAACTTCATGAAAATGAGATTGTCAGTAGTTTATGACATTACGATGTTGCTAGTTTTTCCGTTTTTTACTTATTTCTACAACTGTTTTAATGTATTTACATACTATGTTATATTTTATTGTCCGCCATAGGCCGCTCTGCCATCTACCACTGACAACAATAGTCTGCCAATAAGTATTTTACGAGTGATTGATGGAATTCGTGAAAGGCAAAAGAAATGGAACTATTTTATTCTTGTTAGATTAGACGCCACAAATACGAGAAGATTTTAACAAACTGCTACACAAACAACTATAACCAGACACAAGAACTTCACAAGACAGTCAAGTTTCAAGACCTACTTCTCAAAGCCAGGCACCATAACCAAGCAAATGATACAAAAGGATCATTATTATATACTCTATATACAAAAGCTATCCTCAATTAAGTAAAAGAAAACAGAAGTTAGAAACTTACATCCGAAAATGTGAACATCAACCGTCAACTTAAATGCATGTTAGCAAGAAAATCCGACAGCCTGATAGCATCATGTATAAAGTTAGTGAAATTGGAAGGATCAAAGAGCACAAGGCCAAACATAAGAACCGTGAAATGGTAGGGAGAAACCTGATGTCTTTGGCAATTATGGTGTCGCCATCTGCAGCCCCAAGATGTCGCAAAGCTACCTCCTCAAGACGGCCGTCTCGATATGCATGCTGCATTCAAAAATAACAGAAACTAATTAGGGTCTAGTTATTCTGTAAGCACTAATTTCAGACACAGTTTAAAGCCTCGCAGTTATCTAAACACTATAATTTAATGCTAGGTAGGAGAATAGAAATTGTATGCCTGCAAATCTAAATATACTTGGTTACCAGAAATAAGTTGCAGTCATTAACTTCAAGACTGTATAGAAAATTTAAGTCATGAAGAATACTGAAGTGCACTCACATTAAACTGAACCTAGTACACATTGGTTTATATGGCCTTGTTTGGATAAACAATTTAACAAAGCATTTATCATATAAATGCTTTATATAAGCTATTCTATAACAACTTTTGTAGCTCTCCATAAGCTATCCTGGAGAGCTAATGGAAATAAACTGAAAACAATCTTTTGTACATGTCATAATTGGTTTCAATAAGCTCTTCCAAATAGTCTCATAAATGCTTATACCAAAAGATAAGCTCAAATAAGTCAATCCAAACAGACCCTATATAAAAGATGATTTACTAATGTCATAAAGCATCAAGGCTTAGAAAAAGAAAATCTAACAGGTGCCGAGATATATAAGATAACTAATGTCTTGGCAGGAAAAGTAAAATGGTCCAGACAGGGAGGAGTTGGAGGAGGAAAAGCAAAAAATAGAACTAATATTCAAATATTTACCTTGTAGAAGCAGCTAGTTCCAAAAGGGCAGTTTCCATCCCCAAAGTCAAAATGCTTGCAGTCAATTGACCTAAAATGGTATTCAAACAATACAAAAATTAAAAAAAAATATCAGAAAAAGCTCGCCACATTAACTCTGAACTATTATTTTGCTTATCAGAAAATACAGGCTATGTGCATATGTTTAACCATTAGCTATCCCTACAAATGCAAACCAGTATAATAAAGAAGAGCATAGTATGATGACATGACCCAAACATAAAACCATCCAAGGTTTCCATATGACTAGTTGTGTAGCACCGACACTTCAGATTTAAGGCATGACTGATTATACGTTCAATTTCTTACATTTTTCAAATAATTATCTGTGTTAATGTGTCAGTGTTGTGTCCTAGTCCGTGTTTTTGTCAATGCTTCATAGGTGATTAAATCGTGGATCAATTAGATAGAAAAGGCAAAACAAAATACATAAATAGATGTTGTGAGTGATGAAGAAATTACTTGAGCTTTGCCTTGTAGGTATCGATGATTTCCAGTTTCTCATCACTTGTAGCATACCAAATAACACTTGGAACGACAAAGTAAGATAGCTTGCGACATATAGGACATGCCCGCAATGTGCTATTAACATCCATCCCTAATGTCGGGTTACTACTACGCCAATTTCTAATACACGATATGCAGAATGGATGATCGCATTCAGATAGCAGCCCAAACTTACGTTCAGCTGCTGTAGGCTTTGAAAGAACGCGCTCCAGGCAAACACTGCATTCGATTTCTTGACTTCTTTTCAATGCCTCAAGATGCTTTTGCTTATTTTCGCAACTCATCATATGTTCTTCTCTTTCTTCAGGCCGGAAAGGATGCAAGCAATGTCTTCCACATGAGGGGCATAAATCTCCATGTACATGAGGACATTGTTCACCTCGTGGACAGTTTCCAGCGGCAGCAAAGGAACAAATTGGAAGCTCAGAAGGCGAAGTAATTATCGATTGAACAACATCATCTTCCCTTAAGAAATCGTGATGCACAGATTCTTGATTCCAGGCTGGTATACTGGGAAGAACATAAGGAGTGTTGGAAAGAGAAAACTCGGCAGCTGTAGTAACATCATTTGATGTAATTCTGGTATTACCAGGTATAACAGATTCTGAAACAAGGGGCTGGTTTTCGATTATTGAAGAAGATGGAGTAGAGGGCTGCGCTCGAGAAGCTTTGACGTGATCATACCTGCAGCGACTACCATAAGCACAAACTCCTTTCTGATAAAAGGTGCATATCTGCAACAACAATACAACAAGCACAAACAGTCAGTGAAACCTAACTTGATAACCATAAATTGGTAAGATGTTTAGGATAGAAGAGGCTGTATCACCAACATTATTCGGAGGGGCTTTCCAGTCATGAGAAAATTCACAATGCTCCCCTTTCAGACAAGCGCCGTGAGCAAAGAACTTACAAAGAACCCTAAAGGATTCAGAAGACGAGAAAATACACAAATTAGAACAGTTTTCAAGTTGCATAGGAACACAAAGAAAATTAACAGCGAAGGCAAAGGGGCGCGCAACACATGTCCTCAGTATCAAAAATCAAAGACACCATTGAAAACATTATAACAATGTTTCAACAAATGGAAACACAAGCTTGATTCAAATGAATCCGTAGTTAAAACACATCAACTACCATTAACAACAATCATCATGAACAAGATAGCAACATCAAATTTGCAATCTTTAGCTTATAAAATTCAAAATTGATACAACACCAAAGATTGGTATCCACATTTATTTCCTGCCATGACCTTAAAAAAGGTCTCTAAAATGAAAAGGGCGGCAACCCAATGCGCGAGCATCCCACCAAGTGGGATCCCTAGAAGGTATACGCAGCCTTACGGCTTACGCTCAAATACCGAGAGGCTGTTTCCAGGATTTGAACCCGAGCCTTCAAGATCACAAAAGCAAAGCAAAAAAATCTCTAGAATAATAATCTAAAAATTATAGCCTGACCCTGATTGAGTTCCCAGTTCAATATGCTATCTAATCATCCAAATAATCCAATTAACGATTATCCAAAGGGGGGAAAAAACTCAATTTTGTAACTTTCAATTCCTAATTTCTAAACTCTAATCAAAGAAAAGAAATAAAAACAAATTCCTCAGGAGTCAGGACATAACAACAATACAAATATTCATGAAATTCAAGAAATAACAACAATCAGAAACCCCCAATATAAAAATCACGAATCTCCTAAAACACAAATCAAAAGAAAAAAAAAATAAAAAATTCAACTGACCATAGAAAAAAACTATGATAATCAATCTCACCTCTTTGACATGGCAAAACAGAAACAACAATCCTTAAACTAATCGAGAGGCGTGAGGATTCAAAACCCTAAACCTCAAAGTGATTATTGATTATGGAAAAAAATAGGTTAACAAATAAAAGGGGGAAAATATAAAAATTGAGGGAGCAAAACACGTGGGGTTTTGCAGCCACTCAAAATAAGAAAAGATTTGAGAGCACCGAGAAATGGTGTTTGTGGGGTTGTGAAGATAGGATTTTTATTTAGGATTTTTATTTAAGAATAGAAAAATGTGAGAAGATTGGAAACTTAGAAATTGAATGGAAAATAAAGAAACGTCACTTGTATGAGAGACAAAACATAACACACAAGTTGCACACAAAGGTTTGATTCAGCTGTGTTCACAGCCTACCAAAATCTATGCCGGATCATCTGTTTGTCGTAAAGCACGTGCTTTTGCTTTTGTTTTCATCACTCACGTGTCCTTAGTTTTTTGGTTATCTAAATATAATTACACAAAGTCTTTTTTTATTCAGTATAATCTTTTTAAAGACAATTTGTTATGGTTTTTCGTAAAGAAAAATAAATTTAAAAATAATCTAAATTTTATTTTTAATTAGAAATTGTTTTTAGTAGTTTCTTGAAAAAACTCATTTTTTATAACTGATGATTTAAAAAAAAAAATGATTTTCTCTATGTCAACAAATACAAAAGAACTTTTCCTTTTCTTAAAAATGTATAAATTACTAAATATCAAAATCACATATTTTAGAATACATATCAAATGAACTTTTAATATATTAAAAATATCCATCTTGTTTCTTAAATACACGTTGCAAGTGTCATTACAGTTACTTATTATATAAAAAAATACAAAAATATTCTCAAGTGTCTTCCATTAGTAATTTTATGAAAGGAAATGTAATTGATTGCTATCGAGAGATATTGGCAAAAAATAAAATGATAATATATGGTAATATATGTATAAATTATAACTACTCACTCTCACCTATGGTCACAGAATTGTTAATTGGTTAAAACTCTTATTTTTGTGTATTTTTCGTTTTCTTGTACAAATTCTTCGTACCAAATAAGAGTGCTCTTTTATAAATCAAATTGATTAACATAAAAATACATTTGAAGACCAAATTAACTAACAATAGATTCAATCGAACACCAAATTGAATAATAAAAAACACATTTGATTATTTTTCTTTAACATTTTTATAAATTCAAGGATCATCGTGATAGTGTCAAACAAAGTTAAGAATCAAAATGATTATTTAAGCTACTTTTTTCTCCTTTTCTTTTTATTAAAAAATGGCGATATTCATTCATTTAAATCGGTAAAATATATTGATACAATACAAATTCAAAATCGTGAAAACCAAAAAGAAAGAATCTACGAACAAACTCACAGCATCCAGGTTTATAGTACAATATAGCAACATGCCTACGAATATGACAAAATTCGAGTGTAAGGAATATTTATGCCTCCAAATCTATAACGTTGATGATGATAAAGTCATTGATTGAAATTTGTAATGTTACTCTGTCGATCTAAATCAAATAAACATTGCACCAAGAGGTGTAGAACGAGAAACACAAGAAATTGAGGGGGAGGGGGTTGAATTGTGTTTTATTTTAAAAAAACGTTTTAGCAATATTAAAACCAAGTGATGAAAATAGAGTAGATAAAAAAGAAACACAAAACAACACAATCAATTTGTCCTAGTTCACCACCAGTCCCTTTAAACTGAAGGATTTAATTCATTAATTCACCAACTGAATCATAATTGCACTGAACATCTGCTAGTCAAATTGACTGTGTTCAAGTCTTCTCAATCTTCTAGCTTAGTACAGTCAAGTTGTTCAAGAATGCAGCCACTGTTGGGCTAGGTTACAAATAGAATGTGTTTAAGGGTTTTCTGAATAACTCTCACAAGAGGGTGTTTTCAAAGTTGTACTCTCAAAAAAATATTTTTCAACACTTAAACAAAATAAAAGGATTAAGAGCAAAAGTGCAGAAACAATTGTATCATACTTATTGTAGTATTATCGTTGTGCTTTTTCAATGAGGGTTGCACATCTTTTTATAGAGAGCATTAGGTTTTCTGGTCGTTGTTTAGATTGCAAGAAATCAGCATGAATCATGATCTTTTGTATCAAATCTTTCAGAGATTGGTTCACCATTAAACCTTGTCCAGAAATAGTGTAATACCCCCGGTTTCTTCTTATTATTATATTTTAATGATATAATGATGCACAACTACTATTATCGGTGTGTTTGATATGTGCCTTAATTCCCTGCGGTTGCCTTATGTGTTTGCCTTAGTGATTTAATTAAATTATTAATACTAATAATATTAAATTTGTTTTAAATATATATATATATATATATATATAATTATTTATATATATATATATAATTATTTATATAAAAATAAGCAAGAAATAAACCTGTATTGCGGCACTAGTATGTTAATTTTAGCGTTAAAAGAGCGAACTTATAATTGTAATAATAATAATAAATAATAAAACCTAGGCTATACCTATATATATATATATAGAGAGAGATAAATAGATAGATAAGCGCATAGCATTGGTTTGTTGCGGAAAGAAAGATCAGAAGAAAAAACAAGGGATTAGCATTCTGTTGCCAATAGCCGTCTTCTAATACCAAACCACATCAAGTATGCTCTTCTTCCTCTCCGTTACTTTGTTGGGGCAACCAGGACCCTGTCTAACGCTAACATATACCCTTTGCAAATTTAATGAACAAAAAAAAATGAGAGGAATTCATAAAAAAATTTACACCAGAAATTTGTCTGTACAAGAAGGACCTCAATTTAAGTGTTTCAAAAGGAGAGGATAGATTTTTGGGTCTAATCTTACCCAAAGGCAAGGTTATATGCAGTGTTTTAAACAGATTATTCATGTCATGTTTTCTATTTCTTTGTTGTTTCGAGGCATAAGAAAGGGACCCCCTTATTTTATGACTATTGTGTAAACTAATTTTTTTTTTGCAAGGACAATATAAACTTTGTTTTTATAATCTAAGCTTAAAGTACAATATTAAATGTTATGAACGTTTGTAAAATAATTTGATGTTGAACATAATCCTTGTCGCAATCGAGTGTTATGTGCACTTTTTGATCTTTAGCCTTATATGTATTTGCGGACAAATTAACTGCCCAATTGTCGTATTTTTTTATCAGTCTTATTCCAAATTGTATTTTTTTTACCACTTCTGAGTTTTCAATTAGGAAATATTGTGGCTGATTCCTAACTTTACGAATGCTATGTAGTCAAATGTTTGTGGCATTTTTTCTTTCTTTTCATAAAATGTTTTGTTATTTCATGTCATCGTTCTTACTCTTATGCCTTTTGTACTCTCCTCAGCTCTTACGTGAGTTTGTGCTAAAACTGTCCCTCTATCTCTTTTAATCTTTGTGTTAATCCTTATAATTTTTATTTTTATACTTTATACAAATTATAGTACTACTGGACATGTGTTCTTGTTATTTTTTTTTTTTT
>JBBPBP010009777.1:16641675-16681021 GCA_037974735.1 Cicer chorassanicum
TTTTTTTTTGTAATAATAGACCTGATATGACCGAAGTACATTAATGCTGAGCAGATACCCTATAATCATTTTATGTCTAAAATACTTCATTTTATTTTAGTTATAATTAAAAGTTGTCTACAGTATTCATCAATTTAAATAAAATATAAGTACTATTAGTTTCGTTACATAAGACATATTGCTTACCTACTTTTAACACCCAGACTATAGATATACGCCATAATTATTTAAATATGTTATTCTATCTTATTTTAATTAAAATTAGAAATTGTTTTAGGTTAGTATAGTAATACATATGTTTCGATGATATTAAATATATTTTTGGGTTATATTACAAATAGCAGATAATTTATTTATGTATTAGTAATAAATAAATTATTTATCTATTGGAGCAAGTAACTAATTTATATTTGGTTGTTGCGTTGATTTATTTTCTTTCGCGGACTATTAGAGACTGTGGTTGACGAAGACGCGACACATTAAATAAACGGATCGGCTTCGCTGGGAAAAATCTTCAACCAAGGTAAGGGGTGAAAGGAGGTTCGACTTTATGAGTATAAAATAACGTGGGATGAACGGGAATGCCGTAATTCCTAGAGATTCATTCGGGGCGTACGGTCGAACCCTATTGAGTAATAATAATTAATTTAATAACATATGAATGGTAATAGCGATGACTAAAATATAATTTAGAAGCCCATAGAATTGTTGTGAATTAATTGTTGCGTGTTATTTGATTTTATGAAACCTTATACTAATTTTTATTGTATGAATGATATGTATTTGAGTGTTCTTGTCTACTTGATTGAAATTGTGATATTACTTGGATGCACCACTTGTTGATTTCTTATTCTGTTATTGATAAGACTAGACTGTGCATTGTGAGTGGTGTAGACTAAATATTGGGAGTTTGATGTGATTGACTCATATATATATATATATATATATATTGATGTAGACTTTGATGATTATTGTGGAATGACTGATACCTATGTAGACGTAAACTTGTTGAATATTGTGAATTCAAATTGAGAATTTTGAGTTGTGATAATCGAATAAGTATGAGATATGTGTTGTAGATTTTGGAACGAGGACTATTTTGTCATCATATAGGGAGGGTCTGACAAACCTAGTGATTTGGGGAAGTACAACTGAATGAGCCTGATCGTGGAGGGCTACAGTCAAACTGTAAGGTAAAACTGATAGACCTTGGGGGTATCTCGGGTGGGTAATTCCTAAGTAGATTAGTGGGTTATTCCCTAAGGTCTGGAGCTACCGTGCAACACAAGAGTACCCTGACCATCGCGTATATGTGTCTCGGGTTGAGTTAAGGAGATCTATGAGGACTTGGCCATTCATGAATTGTCCGTCCATTCTTGTAGTGGCATAGTTTCATGCCTCATAACCAAGTACTTCAGAGTAGAATGATACCAAATGATGAAAAAGTATAAAGTATAGGGCATGCATAACATTTCATACTTGTAACTGTTTTATTGTGATTGAATTAGATTAACCTTTGATATTATGCTTTTGAATGTTTCTCTTTATTTGTGCTATTTTGACTACTTACGTGTTCTCCTCGTTTATCTTATACTGTTACATAATTTAGAAACTCACCCCTCGTTGTTTGTGTTTGGCGTTTGCGATGGACGCAGACGAGTTGCAAGCTGCAGGTGATGACTAGTACCATCAGAGTGGCGGAAGCCATCTTGTCTTGAAGACTTTTATTATATGTTTTTTTTACGTCTTTTTAGTTTGGAAATTCCCGTTCTGATAGTGACACCAGGTTGGGACTATATTTGAAATTATTTCTAAATTTATTTACGTGTACGTCCAAGAGATTTTGTTGTCTAAAATTATGATTTCGAGTTGTTATGTTTGATGGAAAATTTTGGATTAATGTGACATGTTAAGTGATTACGTGATACCTATTCCCTTGAAAAAAATGTTTGAAAGTTTATATATATTTTTTTTGAAGAATTTCATTATCTTAAAAATAATAAGAAAAAAAAAATTAATATTAATTTGGGGTTTAGGGTGTCAAAAATAGTCATTGTAATTGATTATGCATATCTTGATATCGAAATAAAAAGAGTAAAGGATATCATGATCAGAGTATATCCTATATTCCTTCAGATGAATAACGGATTTAGGGTGTTGAGCAAATGTTACATAAATTTGTCTTCTTTAGAGCATTGACTTTTTCAGAGCTTGTCATTTCAGAATGATTACTTCCATCAAAGCATTAACTGTCTTGAGTGTTGACTTTTAAACAGCGTCAGATGATCAGATGTTTGACGTGATTATCAGAGGGAGAGAGATCAGATGTTTGTTGTAGTCATTAGAGCCAGATTAATCAGAGCATTGCTTGTATTACTACTAGAATCACCAGAGGCGTGTTTTAGAGCGCGTTCACCAAACTTAGAATACGGAAATCAATGTGGAGTCTTGGTGTTCCTTTAACTTAGTCTAATCATCAAAAGATGTAGTGTAAAGTCATTCAAAATAAACTTGATATGGGAACTACACACTTAATCAGAACATTAGTGCTTTAAGTTGTTCCCACAAAATAATTTTGTTATCATCAAAACAAGTAAGGGTCATAGTTCTTCAAACCAACTTGGTTCTAACAATCTCCCCATTTTTGATGATCACAAACATCTATTTTGTGATTTTTGTTTTGTTTAATTTAATAGAATTAACATAGAATATTATAGCAAGGCTCCCCTTAATATATGCAAGTTTAAATGTAAGAGTGATGAAAGATATTCTGACAAGATAATTGATATGCGTTAGTAATTGAAATTAAGAAAGAACTTGAAATTTTCATTAAAATTGTTCAAGATATTCTTCCCCTTTTGTAATCAGACAAAATGAGTAGAGTAGCCAACAAGCAGAAAAGCAAAAAAGTACAACAAAGGAAAAGAAATACACACAGATAAACCAAAAAATATAGTGAACTACAAATTTAGGTTGGTCAACCTAGCTAAGATTAAACTTAGGGTAGTATGAATGTTCTCCTTATTCTTGGTTGTTTGTTCCATGAACGCCTCATTCTTAGCTTTTGGTCGATCAAAGTCTTCCTTCTTGACAAACTAGGAAGGATCAAACATGGGGCCATAGGGTGTGACAAATGTACTTCTAGAGGCAGATTCTGCAAAACCTGAAACAGCAGCAGTAGGAACATCCAAGGAGGGTATCTTAATCTATGGAATGAGCACAAGAAACTAAGGTGCGAATGGAGCAACAATTGGGAGTTCTAGATGAACATCACTAGAGGTAGAAGGGTTTTCCCTTGATGAGCCTTCTGATGTGGCTATTAGCAGCTTTCTGGATCGATTGCTCTAGACTTTCTAAAGCTGCAAGATCCATAGATAGACGATCTCACTTGTTTTTCTGAAAGCTGCAGAGTTCTTGGAGGCCAACAACATTCCATGATCCATGTTGTCCCTTATCTAGTTCTAGGTTGAAACATAATTAGGGTCCAAAATCAAGTTTGGAAGATTGGTCTGGATCCTGTGGGAGATATTCCATATTAGACCCTTGTGGTCTTTGCTAATGTGGTCCACAGACCCACCTTTGGGTACCACACACTCAATTAGAATCTTGAAGAGTACCCTGTACTTAGGTTTTAAGCGTACATACTTAGAATTCACCTTAGAATCTTTGTAAAACTCCTTATTGATCTTGAATGAGCCAAACCTTGACTCATAACCATTTTCATTCAACATTCCTTCATTTGGGCATCTTGTAATGGCAGTAAGGGATTGTTGAGTGATCTTGATTGGAAGCCCTAACATAGTACTAAAGACTTCTCCATCTTTGTTTACGACAACAAATCTCCAAAATTCTTTGACTAGAACGTCCAAAGCCACATTTTGTTCTAGGTTAAAGTACACAAACCAACCCACATCAACAAAGTCCTCAATAAAATGAAAATCATTTTCAACAAGGTTTGCAAATTGACTTTGAGTTCATGAAGAATTTCTAACTGATCAAGATTGCATTGCATGGTAGGAACATATGAGACGTTTTTGAGTGTAGGTTTTGAGGATGAACTTGATGCCATTGAAGTATGAGATATTCATATATTTTGCAGGAAGTTTCAAGGCTTTAAAGAGAGAAAATGTGGAGATACGTGAGGAATGTGAGTGATTGTGAGTGAGTTTTTAGAAAACATTTGAGTTTCTAAAACCATAACTAGCTCAAACGCATAAACACATGTGAGTAACACTTGTCAAAGTATCACAACTTACAAGGAAAATTGTTCATATTAAAATTAATTGAATGTATATATTTAACCACTTTATCTGTTTTACTAGAGACAAAAAACAAAGACTTCAACATCATTATTTTATAAACAGAATGTTTAGATTTTTCTTTATATGATTGAATAGATCCGCAACCAGGGGTTTTATGAAAATAGCAACCCATTGATGATCAGTGTCAATAAATTTAAGGTCCAAAATACCCTTTTAGACATAATTTCTTATAAATTGATGTTTAATCTCTATATGTTTTCCCCTTGAATGTAAAATAGGATTTTTGGTTAACTATATAGCTGAAGTACTATTACAAAAAATAAGAATGTTATTCTCATTGATTTTGAAATCTTCTAGTTGATAATTCATCCACAAGAGTTGAGTGCTACAACTTGTTGCTGAGATATATTCTACTTCTGCAATTGATATAGCAATATCCCCTTGTCTTTTGTTCGACCAAGAGATCAAATTCTCACCAAGGAACATACAATTTCCACTAGCGTTTTTCCTTTATGACTTGTCTCCAGCATAGTCAGCATTAAAAAAATCTGTTAATCTTTACTCAGAGGATGACTTATAATACAAACCAAGATTAGTGGTACCTTGCAGGTATCTAAAGATCCTCCTAACAGATGTTAAGTGGGATTCTTTACGATTAGACTGAAATCTAGCGCACATGCACACACACTAAACAAAATATCAAGTCTAGAGGTAGTTAAGTAGAGGAAAGAACCAATCATTCCTCTGTATACTTTTTTATCTACCTTTTTACCTGACTCATTGTTACCAAGAGAACAAGTTGGATGCATAGGTGTAGACATGGACTTACATTCATCCATTTAAAATTATTTTAAGCAGTTCTCTTGTGTATTTGGTCTAATGAATGAGTAGACCATATGGGTTTTGATGAATTGGGATTCCAAGAAAGGATTTTGATTCGCATGTCATGCTCATCTCAAATTCATTCTGCATTAACTTAGATCTGCATTAACTTAAAGCTTGTCATTAGTAGAACCAAAAATGATATCATTAACATAGATTTGAACAATGAGAAGGTCATTCTTAGATGATTTTTTAAATAAAGTAATGTCAATTTGGCCTCTTTTGAAATTATTTTTTAATAAGAAGTTGTTTAGTCTATCATACCAAGCTCTTGGAGCATATTTCATACCATACAAAGATTTCTTTAATTTGAAAACATAGTTTGGAAATTCATTATCTTCAAAGCCATGAGGTTATTTGACATACACTTCTTCATTTATGTAACCATTTAAGAAAACACTTTTCACATTCATTTGATATAAAATGATTTTATTAAATACTACAAATGAAAGTAAAAGTCTAATAGCCTCTAACCTTGCCACAGGGGAGAAAGTTTTTGTGTGATTAATACCTTCTTGCTGACTATATCCTTCAGCTACAAGTCTAGCTTTGTTTCTAACCACTTCACCTTTTTCATTCAGTTTGTTTCCGAAAACCCTCTTGGTTCCTGTAACAGCCCAACTCTTACCGTTACTAGCACTATTAATAACGACCTTCTCGCCCCCTTTCCTCTCAATAGGAAATAGTGAGTTTTTACCTTCCATGAAAATCGAACTCGGTACCTAGGGTATAAGTACCATCGTCCATTCATTTGCACTACCAATCGAACCCAACATCCATCAACAATAACGAGTCCATATTTTTTACCACTAATAAAGGCAATCTTTACAGGGCCAAATAAATCAAGATGTAAAAGTTCAAGTGGTATAAAAGTGGAAACAACATTTTTAGAGGAAAAATGTGATTTTGTTTGTTTCCCTTTCTGATATGCCTCACAAATAACATTTGATTCGTATTTAAGATTTGGCAAGCCTATGACTAAATCAAGTCATTTCAATTTTGAGATTAATCTCAAATTGGCATGTCCTAATCTTTTGTGCCAAATAAGTTGTTCTTCATTCACAAACATAAGACACTTTACTTCTTGTTTATCCAACTCAAATAAGTTTATTGTGGAAATAATTTTTTCCTATGGCTAGTAAATAGTATAGATCCATCTATTTGACTTATTGCCTTACATGACTTTGATTGAAGACAACATCATAACCATTGTCGCTTAATTGACTTATGCTCAATAGGTTATGGATTAGTCCTTTTACAAGTAAAACATTTTTAATAGAAGGAAGGGAACTATTAATTATTGTGTCATGCCCAATGATCTTACTCTTCTAATCACCTCCAAAACCTACGAATCTTCTGTTCTTGAGGGTCAGATCTTGTAACATAGACTTTTC
This sequence comes from Cicer chorassanicum, assembly GCA_037974735.1. Classification (NCBI taxonomy): domain Eukaryota; kingdom Viridiplantae; phylum Streptophyta; class Magnoliopsida; order Fabales; family Fabaceae; genus Cicer; species Cicer chorassanicum. The sequence goes on from JBBPBP010009777.1 coordinate 16,648,214, forward strand.
TCTCTAAAGTTTCAAACACAAGAATGGGGGTTGAGTTGTGTTTGACAAAGTTGATAACTTTTTGATAATTTATTAAAAAAAACTTGTTCGTTTTTGGTGACTTACTTGGAGTATAAGCAATCGGATTTAGAGGCAGCAAACAATGAAAGCATAAATAATTTGACACATAGATTTATCGTAGTTCACCACTAACTTGGCTACATTCAGTCCCCTCATTCAGAAGGCTTTAATCCACTAATTCAAATACCTTGAATTACAAAGCACTTGACCCTCCAAGCCAGTCTTCCCAAACAGCCTAACAACCCTAGACTTTTGAGGAACTAACCACGTTGAGCCTACAAGCCAAATCTTCTCGTAACAACCTAACAACCCCAGATTGAAAAAGGAACTAAACCACTATCGGGTTGGATACAAAATATTGGAACTTTAAGTGCTTGTTTCTAACAAAGTTGATAATAATAATAACTCTCATACTCTAAGAAAAAACACTTAATATTTCTAACTTGAACAAGTGTTTCTCTCTTTTAACTCTAAGATGAATTTGAAATTTTGAGCGTATGAGTTCTTCAACTCTTCTCTGATTTTCGATAATCTTCCTCTTCAGCCTTGAGTATCTATTTATAGTTAAAGTTAGGGCTTCAATTTAGTCCTTGTTTAATTCTGAATTGTATCTTCATTTCGAGCTTGGCCAACAATGATCTTATTCAAAAATAATTCTAAACAAGATTCTTTTTAATAATATGTTCTTTAGCCAATTCTTTATTTCTGAATCCAATATGAGCAGTTCTTCTAGATTGATTCTGTTTGTATTTTGTTTAGATTGAGTTTGTAAATTCTTTAGATTGATTCTATTCGTATTTTTTCAGATTGAGTTTGTAAATGCTTCAGATTGATTCTATTTATAATTTGTTGTAGATAAATCTTGATCAAATCTTCTTCAAATCTTGACCATATCTTCTTTTCAACTTGGTTAAAGATTTTCTTCAATTATAAATCTGAATCAAATCTTATTTTAGATTTTATTCAATTATAAATCTGAATCAAATCTTATTTTAGATTTTCTTCAATTATAAATATGTATCAAATCTTATTTTGATTTTCTTCGATTATAAATCTGAATTTAAATCTTATTTTAAATTTTCTTCAATTATAAATTTGAATCAAATCTTATTTTAGATTTTCTTCAAAAACATGAATCTTCTTTCATAATATTTGAAGTCAAATATATTGTTCTCATAAAGTACTTTTGTTATAATCAAAACTCTAAGTATAAAATCAACTTGGGTCCAACAATCTCTCATTTTTTGATGATGACAAAACTTGTATTTTTTTTATAACAACTTTTATTTAAATTTCTTTGACTCCCCCTAACTTAGGGCTCCCCCTAAGTTTAAGTATCATTTATTTCTAATGGACCAAGGAACAAGACTAGTATTCCTAAAAGTCAAATTTGCCATCCATTTTTGTAGCCTATTTCAATAGTAATCATAACTCTTGTAAGCTCATCATGTAGAGCAATTGTAATTCCCATGTTCACCGCAAGACCACCTAAGGAAGCTGCAGAATTGTCATTAAATATACCTCCACAAGTAGCTGGACTAGAACATCAAGATGCAATACCTTCTATATTACATTAAATCCAATATTGTTTGGGGGGATGCCAAATCACCTCCTTGATGGTAGACACTTTACAAGGATGAGCTCCAACTTGGAAATACTTGAGAATTTGAAATTCCTAAATAGAGTTAGAGACTGTACTAGTAGTGTGATTGTCAGATAAAGATACATTGACAATAATTTTGTTGATAATAGTATGAAAAACAAGAATCCCGCCTTCTAATCGAGCTTGACAAAAAGATTCTGAACCAAACTAATATCAATTTGAGAGTGAAAAATAGAGCTTAACCAAAACCAGAGTCTGGTGGCAAAAGAGGAAGATAAAAAGAGATGAGTGCTTATCTCCATTTCACATATATAAAGCCTACATATTGAGACAATTTGACAATCTTGAGAGATTAAATCATCATCACTTGGCATCTTGTTATGGACCAATCACCAAAATCTGAGAGACTTGGAAGGAAGAATGTTATTATGCCAAATAAATTTGGCCAATGGATTTGTTGCCCTAAAGGGTTGAAGAATAGATAAAATTCCTTAAAGCTTAAAACTTTAAAGTTGTTTAATCTCCAAATTAGATAATCGTTAATAACAAAATTAGGAATAATAGTCATGGCCAACAAGGCACTCAACTAAGGGTAAGTTTGTTAGAGAACAAAAAGTATTTTCCAATGACCATCGTAGAAGAAATGATTAACCGTGGAATGAAGATGAGATTGCTTGTCCTCACCAATATTAAGAATAGAATCTAAAGAATCATTCAACCAAGTATCGACCCAGAAGTTAATATTGTCACCCTTGCGAAGTTGCCATTTGTTGTTCTTGTATGTAGTAGTTAGTTTAGCTTTGAGTGTAACCCAAATGGAGGAATCAATGTGATATATAATATGACCATGCATTTGAAAGATCCTCGCTCTAAGAAGAATAGCCCAATGTTGACTAGAAGTAACTAAGTTTCAAGAAAGTTTGATAATAGCAGCATTAATAATGTTTCTCAAAGACCTAATTCCAAGACCACCTTCATTAAGAGGATAACAAATTTTATGCCCGACATTGTCTATTCTCAATATCACCAGACCAGATGAAATTCCGAATCCATTTGTCTAAATCCTTGATAAGGGAAGTTGGCCAAGAATATATGTGGAAGCTATAAATCAACATGCTATGAAAGGCATTTTTCACCAATTCAATTCTATCTGCGATAGAGAGGAAAAATGCTTTCCAAGCTGCAAGTTTAGCCTTGATGTGATCAACAATTGATTGTAAATAAGAAACTTTAGGACTTCCCTTGAAAATAGGTATTGCAAGATATGTGAAAGGGAGATAACCGATAGAAAACCCAAGCAAATCACGTAATATATTTTGTTGTCTAATGGAAATATATCTAGTATAAATTTTAGATTTATTAGGATTAATATGTTGCCTAGAGATATTGGCAAATATGTTAAAAATAATTTGTAGGTTGTTAACATTTGAAATAGAACCCTTGCAAAATATCATCAAATCATCGATATACATACCATGGGAAGGAACAGAAATGCCTCTAGGACCATTTATCAAAGAAAGGGAGTTGTCATCAACCAGCCTGAATATAGTCATGCTAAGGACCTCTTCAGCAATGCAAAACAAAAGAGGAGGTAAATGGTCCCCTTTCTTAACCTCATTTGACAAGAAAAGTAACCAATAATTTTCCATTAACAAATATAGACAACTTAAAAGACTTGAGAATGGTTTTAATCCAATGACAATACTTGTTGTTGAACCAAAAGCTTGAAGAAATTTGATAAGAAAAATCCAATCTATAGTATCAAAGGCCTTTCTTATATCAATCTTTAGAGCCAAATTTCCCACAAAGGTCCTATTCTTCAATATATTAATAGCTTCTTAAGTAAGACAAATGTAATCACCAATATACCTATCTTGAATGAAGCCCCTTTGATAAGGAGAAATTATATGAGGCATAATAGTGGCCAACCTATCAGCAATAACTTTTTTAATAATTTTGAATTTGAAGTTGGCAAGTGCAATGGGTCTATAATGCTCCATTTTACTTGGATCAACTATCTTTGGAATAAGCACAACGACATTATGAATTAATAAACTTGAAATGTCATTATTTTATAAAAAAATGATAATATATTCAACTCAAATATTTTTATGCAAAATTACTCGAGTTGTCCCTTGACTTAATTTGAACTTTTGGATTCATGCTTTCTTTTTGTTTCTTAAAATAGTCCTTTAACTTTCAAAGTGTTATCATGGCTTTTGTTTGAGTTTCGTTAGTGTTAGTTTAAAAAGTTAGTGGTCGTTACAGTGCTTAAGTATAAGTCAACTACACACATCGTTGATTAGAAAGATTGCTGATCACATGGCATATCGATCTTTTTCCTCTTGCGATTAAAGTTGGATTATCTTGTTCTCTGTTTTATAGGGAGAAAATCTAAGTTCAAAACAAAAAAATCTAACGTGACATACAATCAACACAAAACCTAAAAGAGGTTTTAAAATACCCTTATTTAATTGCATAAGTTAAGAAGATTCCCAATATGTCATGAGAGAAATACATGACAAAATTTTATGGTAATCATTATGGAGGGAAAACTCTACTTCCAAAGGGATAGGAGTTGGTAATTATTGGCCTACACTGAGGTCATACCACACAGAATTCACCCAAAAAAATGTGATAAATGTCAAAAGTTTGCAATTATACCTCATATGTCACCTGAAACTTTACATAGGATCATAGATGTGTTTTCATTTAATATTTGGAGTTTGAATCTCCTTAGGCCATTTCTACTAACATCACTCTTGCTAAAATATGAAATTGTTTCATTCGATTACTTCTCAAGATGGATAAAAGTTTGGGAAAAAGCAAAGATAACAACCAAAAAAAAAGGTTAAGAAGTTTGTTTGGAAGATCGTTAGACATGGTCTTCCACATAGCACAGTCACATAAAATGGGATGTGATGTGTAAGCAAAATGTTTCAACAAGCAAGACTTAATTGTCACTTAAACGTGTTTTTGTTTTTTCAACTCCTTGTCTACGTTCTCATCCAAAAGCAAAACTTTATGTGCTTTGCTAGGGTTTGTTATACGTAAACCCTAGGTTTTACATGCCTACTAACACTGCGTCCGCCACAAAGGCAATTGTCAGCCCAAGACTCCTTCCTTTGTCTTATATTTCCTTGACTATTACTCCTCCTCCCCAATCTACTCACACTCTTAAAAAAGTAACCTTCAACAAAAAAAAAACTTTTGCATGTACGAAAAGTAGAAGTTAAAATGATAAAACGTGACATTTGTCAGATGGTTTAGCATCGAATCACTTTGATCAAGTACATCTTAATTTTGCATTAGATCCGTGTAATGTACAATTAGGATTATGCTCTAACGGTTTCACGTCATATATTCAAGCTTCATCAACACCTTATTCTTGTTAGTCTTTTATTGTCATGACAACTATTTGACAAATGTATCAAATCGCTCAAGTAATAATAATGATAAGTAAAAATCGTCTCAACGGGGATTGTTATTAATTTAATAATGCAACAAAATTATAAATACTTAGGTAACAAAAGGTTTATAACTGGTTTATAAAATCGAACAAACGTAAAATTAAATAGAGAAAATACAATATGAGAAAAATAATTAGGGAATTTGAATCACCTTCTTTTGACTATGTAATTATTGATTTACTATTTTAACAATTTAACCTATTTGATTACGTCAAACTAACAAACTAGACTAAGACCAATTCCTTTGCTCAAAATCCCTTTTTTATAACAATGAATCCTAATTCCTTAGGTGATCAAACTTGTTACTCAAAGCATGTACGGATGTTAATTTATTACGTTAATACTTTATATGCCTATAACAATATTGAAATGTGAACATATATTATGGTTCCGGTTATTATAGCCTATTTTCCAATAAGGAAACAATACCTAGGTTTAATTCTATGGTGGTCAAGCACAAAAAAGCATTAAGAACAAAAATATATGAATAATCAAATACATTTTAATTGCATAAATAGCATACGAAAATCAAAATAACATAGATTCAAGAAGGTTCATATAATCTCCAATGAATGAGTAAACTAGCTACTCATAGTGTTTGATAGAAAATACATAGAAAGAAAAAAATTAAATATAAAAGTTGCACAAGGTCTCATCTAAGGTGTAGTTGTCTCCTCCTTTGCATCCAAAATATAGAATCCTAATAAAATAACATTTTTAACTTAAATAGAGATTTGGAAACCCATACCAATGCATTGCACTGGGTTTAGGTGCAATGCGTTGTCACTTAATTAAATTGGACGCAACCTACTGCACAATGCACCACCTAGCCCTCCTGTTGTGCTTAGAGGTAGGAAGTTGTGCCAAGAACAGACTGTAGTGCAACGATTGGCGCAATGTACTCCGAAACTTCCATACAACGCTCACGCTCCAATAAAAGGAAATTTTGGACTATGAGATCCACCTTGTGTTAGTACTAACCCTCTATAACTTTTCGAGTGCCTGTTCTTCAATGTAATTGACTTGTAACTTCAAAACAAGAAGAAAATACTTCGAGAATTTGTCTGGTTAGAAATGATTAGTAACAAAACATTCAAAAATGATCCAACACGATTCAAATTCCTTTTTTATTTTTATTAAATTAACTATAAAACTAAGTAAAATTAAATGAAACATTAAATAAAACTAATCACAAAATGCTCAAAAACAAGAATTGATGAAGACTCATCAAATGGGGTAACTAGTTAAACTCATGTTCCTTCTTCTCTTCAACCACGTCCACACCTACCTCTTCTTTCCTCTGTTGAACTCAAGCTTCCTCATATGGGTTCAACTGTAACAAACGCTCATCCACATATTCTTTAAATTTGTCTTCCACTTTAGTTATATCATTAACTATCACTTTCTCAAGTAAAGAAGAAGAAAGAAAGTGATGAGCAATTTGCGAAGTTCATGGAGATTTTCTCTCGGTTGCAGATATATATGAAATAGTTAGGGTCGTTCCTAGGGCTTTTCATCCCTAAGAGATTTTCTAGGGCCTTTTAGACCTCACAATGTGTATGTCTTGAATTTTCGAGGGCCATATCCCTAGCTACATTGTGAAGTTATTTTGCTAGGGTCAAAGCCCTAGGAAAATAAAGTCAGTTTGACATTGCGAGCGTTAAAGCCCTAGGTGTTGTTCCATTAAACATTTGCAAGGCCTAAAGCCCCTGGCCAATATAAGGGTGGGAATTTTTTCTTTTCAAAATTTGACTATTAATATATTATAATATTAGTTCATTAATTAATTATAACAATATTTAATACTGTAATACTTAATATAAAGTTTTAGTTTAATGTGAGAACCCGTTAAATAAGAAGATGAAAATTTTAAAAAAATTACAATCAATTATCGTGAGCGAACCTTTATTTTAATGAAAATTTATTCAATTTTATATAAATTTAAAATAATGCATATGATTACATAAATATTTTAACGTTATATTTTATAATTATTCTACTAAATATATATAATAAATTTTTTACCGAAATAAATTCATATAACTAAATTTAAATGAATTTTTATGATAATTTTTAATAAATAAAATTAAATAATATAACTTTTTTAATATGAATTTAAAATAAAATAATTTAGTTTTTTTTTACTAGTGCTAAGGCCCTCGAAAATGATGTGACACGTGAGAATAGTGAGGGCAATAGCTCTACGAAATTGTATAATACATGAGGATAGTGAAGGTCATACGTAAGGCCAAAATCCTAGGAAATAGTATGACATGTGACTTTAGCGAGAGCATGGCCTTGAGAAATTTTTGAAACTTCAAATTAGCAAGTGCTTGGCCTTAGGAATGGTTCTGGCTTTCGTTTAAAAAATGTCATTTTGTGAGAGCTTTAGCCCTTGGTATTCATTTTCGACTAGTATTATAGCTAGGGCCCTTTGGCCCTCCGAAATGCTTTATTTCTCTCATGGCTTTTTAGCATTTTCTAGGACGTTTGGCTCTAGCAAAATCACAAAATTCTTGTAGCGATAACCTTCTAAGACATAATCTCTATGTTATGCACATTGAGGAAAACGATTTTGATAATGTATTTAACACTATAATGAATGTCAAAGGAAAAACTAAAGACAACGATACAGTTTGGAGAGACTTAGCTCTTTATTGTAGACAAAATGATTTTTTGTTTGTAAAACAGTCCAACGGTAAAACCTTAAAACTATGAATAAATTACTTTATAACTTCTGATGAAGCAAAAACTGTCTATAGATGGATAAAATAGCTCAATATGTCAAATGACTATTCTTCTAATTTGGCCAGATGTGCTGATGTGGAAAATAGAAGGATGAGTGGAATAAAAAACCATGATTGTCACATATTTATGAAATGTTTACTTCATATTGCATTTAGTTTTTTTCTAGACATATTAAATCCACTTGTTGAGGTAAGTCAATTTTAAAAACATTTGTGTTCTTGAACGTTGAGAGATGATTATCTGATCAAAATGAAAAATGACATGACATTGATACTATGCAAGTTGGATAGAATACTCTTCCCTGGGATTTTTGATTCTACGAAACATCTTCCAGTGCATCTTGCATACGAAGCCAGACTTGGAGGACCTGTTCAATATAGAGGGATGTATCGCTTTGAAAGGTAAACTTGTGAACATATAGATGGATTTAATATACATTTTAATATAGTCAAGCATGTAATCTCTATTTTGCGATTAATATAGGTCCATGGGTTATTCAAAATGATTGGTGAAAAATAAGGCCACATTTGGAGGATCAATATGTCAATCTTACGTACACCGTGAAACAATTCATTTTTGTTCATATAATTTTAGTGACACAATGTCATCAAGTAATAGTAGAATAAAATTGAGTCGGCATCTAAAAAACACCAATTAGCCGTATCATTTTTTGGTCTACCTAGTCGTCATGTTGAATTATTTTTTAATGAAATATATATATATATATATATATATATATATATATATATATATATATATATATATATATATATATATATATATATATATACACACACACACGCACTCTATTTATCATTAAATAAACACTTATTTATTATATTAGGGAGTTTGTGATCTTTGAACAAATAAGTGAACAAAAAGCTTCTGTCCAGATATATTCTATTTTTTCACAATAGTTTAAACAACGAGTTTCTCTCATGCCTCCAACTCCTTTCAACGTACACTTAATGAACTTATCTAATCACCCTAATTCATCATTCAAATCATGATACACATACTATGTCAATGGGAACAAATTTCATACTCAATCTTGGACTGAAGGGCAAGAAACAATAAACAATGGAGTGTGCATGAATGGTGTCACTAAAAATGGTGAATGTGACTGGTATAGCGTGATTCAGCACATTTACGAAATTTGTTATCCTACATTAGATTATCCTAAAAATGTAGTGTTATTTTATTGTAATTGGTTTGATCAGTCGGATAGAGGTACAAAGGTTAAATCTAAAACTAACACTCTGGACATTAAAAAAAGGTATCAAATGTTTGGTCCTTTTGCAATAGACAAATGTATTATGTCCCATACCCGTCAACACGACTGGACAAACGGGGTTGGTGTGTCACAATAAAGACAAAACTAACAAGTCGAATTGAATCATATGATCTTGAATTGGAAGATGAGACATACCAACTAGATGAAATATACAATATTATATATGACATGATCGAAGTTGAGGATAATGATGAAGAAGTTCATGAATATAATGATGAAGAAGGAGGTGAAGAGGATATTTCAAATCATGTTAGATTTGGATAAAGATTTTGATGAGTATTGATATTAATGAATGATAATAATTTGTATGGTATTTAATTTTATAAATATGTATGATATTTTTTATTCATTAATGACAACTGATGTAATAGTAATTTATCTTATTGAATGACAATTTATTTCATAATTATATTAATTTCTATTTATATTAATACGATATATCATATATTACATACACACATATAGTCATGGCATCGTGAGGAAGATCGTTTGACCCGCCACCAACTGGTGGTGGAGCCAATAAAGGGAAACAAATTATGCGCCGCCATAGCGCACCTATTCGTATTCTTCTCTGCAACCTTACTTTGGTTGCTCCACCACAAGCTAGGACTCTTGGAACCAAGTTGGTTTGAACAAATGTGCCTCTCACTTGTTTTGATAATAACAAAATCCTTTGTGGGAATAATTTAATGCACTAACATTTTGATTAAGTGTGTAGTTCAGAAATCAAGTGCTTGTTTAATAGGTTCTTATCGTATCCTCTGATGATTGGACGAAGACAAAAGAAACCAAGACCTCGCTTCTTCTCTACAATCAAAAACTAGTGACACATGTCTTTTTTATTACAAGCTTCGTTTGACTTTGGAAAAAGCAAGCAAGCTTCGGTTGGCTCTGGGATGCGAGTGACGTTGTGTCTCGGTTGCCTATAGAAAAGCAGGCAATGTTATAGTTAAATTACCTCTAACAAATTCAACATGTGTTCTGTATCGTCTGCCTCTAATGAATTTAACATTTATTCTATATTGTTTGCCTCTGATGAATTCAACAAATGTTTGTTCGTCTGCCTCTGATAAGCTTGACAAGCAAATAACTGCCTCTGATAATCACATCTAGCGTTTGATCGTGTGACTCTGACTTATTATGTATCCTCTGAAAAAGTTAATGCTCTAAAAAAGTCAACACTCCAAAGAAGACAAAGCTATTGCACATCCTTTAATAGACATCCTAAATTTGCTACTTGTCTAAAGATCTTAAGATATGCTCTAATCGTTGTATCCTCTGTTTCCCAACTATTTTAAACAAGATACGCTGAATTATTACAAGATCAATTTTTAGAAAGTTTATATGGAAAATCAATTTCACAAAGATATGATACGAAACTTCAAGAACTATGATGATTCTTGCAATCAGGACAACGACTAGAAACCTTAATCATATGTGCTTCCTTCAATCAAGAAACACTAGAAATATGCACATATGCACTCTTGCTCAATATGATTCTATTTCACGTTAATGCTAAGAGAAGTTTTGAAGTAACAAATTTGTATACACTCTCAGCGAGAGCTAATTCAAAAAAAACCCAAAACTCTTTTGTTTGTAACCTAGCACAACAGTGGCTGTCGTTCTCAACAGCTAGATTGTACTAAGCGAGAAGATTGAGAAAATGGAACACAATCAGTGTGACTAGTGGGTATTCAAGTGTAATTTTAATTCTTTGGTGAACTAGTGGATTAAATCCTTCAGGTTAAAGAGACTAGATATAGCTACCAGGTTGGTGGTGAACAAGGATGAATCGTTGTGTGTCTCTGCTCTGTTCTCTTTCACCTGCACTGTTTTCTTTACTTTAGTATAGCCACACGAATAAGTTTTTTAATCAGAAAACAAAATTCAAACCCCCCTTTCTTGTGTTTTTCGTTCTACAATTGGCATTAGAGCTCAGACTCAAAGTTGAGCACTTAACTGTGTTTGAGTAAGGTTCCTTGTTCTTTATGGCTAACTGTGGTGAAGAAGTTACAGGTGGAAGCTTTAATAGGTCTCTTCTGCTAGATGGAGAGAGATTTGAGTACTGGAATAACAGACTCAGAAGTTTCTACATCTTTCACGATCCTAAACTATGGGACATATTCGAAGATGGCTATGAGGCTCCAAAAGATGTTGATGTTGAAATGTCTAGAAAGAAGTTTGACGCTGATCAAAAGAAACAATACAAAATGCATCATAAATCTAGAACCTTCATGATGAATGTTATCACCTTCAAGGGGTTTGAAAAATGCAGCAACAAAGAAACGACCAAGAGTATCTTTGATGCGTTAGTTCTCAACTACGAAGGAAATAAGCAGGTACAGGAAGCCAAAGCTAATCTACTCGTCAGAAAGTATGAACTCTTCGAGATGGAAAAGATGAAGTCATTGAAAAAGGTTTTCTAGATTCCAAAATCTGGTTTCTGGACTAAAGGTTCTCTAGAAAAGCTACAGTGCTGCCGACGACATCAAAAAGATCCTTAGAAGTCTTTCCAATAAATGGAGACCAAAGGTAACGACTATTCAAGCGGCTAAGGATCTAAACAAACTGCCTTTAGAAGAGCTGATGATTTCACTCAGATCCCATGAGATTGAACTAGTTGAAGATGAACCCAAAAAGAAGTCAAAGTCCTTGGCTCTCAAATCCCAAGGAAATAAGAAAAATTCTAAGGCTCTGCAAGAAACTGGAGACTCAGAGGAAATTGAATGGGAAAATCAAAGTGAAGATTATGATGGTGAAGAGTTGTCCTTTAACTAGAGAAAGATCCCGCGCATGTGGAACAACAGAAAGAAATCTTTTCCCAAAAGAGATTTCAGACGGTCCCAAAATTTCAGACTCAGATACTCACTCTGATTCTGACTCAAACTTTGAATTTGCTGATGAAGAAATTGAGGTATTCTCTGACATATCTCACAGGGAACTCAAAGATATGTTAAATGAGTTTCTCAACAAGAATCATAAGGTTTTTTCAAAACTTAAGTCTCTCATAAAAACTCATGACATCATAACAAACAAATGCAGTTCCTTTGAAAAAGATTTTGAAAACCTAAAAATGGACAATCTAACTCTGAAATAAACGATTTCAAAAACTTCGAAGGATAAAAACTGCAATTCTGTTAAGTATGAAATAGACTTTTAATAATTTCTTGCTGATGGCATATACAGAAAGTAAACAAGCTTCTATGATCTATGGTGTCAGCAGAAACAATAAACGTGGCATAGGCTTTGAAAAAACGACAGAAAATCTGATATTTACTCAACCTTATATTGTTTCCATATACTACCATAAGAAAGGTCACAACAGAATAACTTGTCTTATGCTCAAAACATGGAAAGACAAGATACCTTTCAAAATTAACAAACCAGGACCCAACCAAATTTGGGTACCTAAAAGTAAAATAATTTATCTTGCAGATATCCTTAACAACAAAGTTGAAACACCAGTCATGGTACTTGGACAATGGATGCTCACGATACATGACAAGAAAAAAGTCTATGTTCTAAGACCTTACCCTCAAGAACGGAGGATTCGTAGGACTTGAAGATGATTAGAAGGGTAAGATCATTGGACACGACATAGTAGGTAATGGTTTTCTTCCCTCTATTAAAAATGTTTTATTTATAAAAGGACTAATGCATAATCTACCGAGTATAAGTCAATTAAGCGGCAGTGGTTATGATGTAATCTTCAATCAAAAGTTTTGTAAGGCAATAAGTCAAACAAATGCATCCATACTATTTATTGGTCAAAGGAAAAACAACATTTACAAAATAAATTTATTTAACTTAAACAAACAAGAAGTCAAGTATCTTATGTTTGTAAGAGAGGAACAATTGATATGGCACAAAAGATTAGAACATGCCAACTTGAAGTTAATCTCAAAATTAAAATGGCTTGAATTAATTAGAGGCTTACCTAATCTTAAGTATAAATCCGATGTTCTTTGTGAGGCATGTCAAAAAGGAAAACAAACAAAATCTTTTTTTTTTCTTCTAAAAATGTTGTTTCCACATCTAGACCACTAGAACTTTTAAATATTAATCTATTTGGCTTTGTGAAGACTGCCTCTGTCAGTGGTAAAAAAATATGGACTTGTTATTGTTGATGACTATTCCAGATGGCCATGAGTAAAGTTTCTAAAACACAAAGATAAGTTAGATAAAGTTTTCACTACCTTCTACAAACAAATGCAAAATGAAAAAGGTTTTTGTATAACAACAATTTGTAGTGATCATGGAGGTGAATTTGAAAACAAACTTTTTGAAAACTTCTGTATAGAGAATGACATTTTACATAATTTTTCTTCTCCTAGAATACCCTCAACAACACGGTGTTGTAGAAAGGAAAAATAGATCTCTTTAGGAAATGGCACGCACCATGATTCACAAAATGAACGTTGCCAAGCACATTTGGGCATAAGCAATTAACATTGCGTGTTACATTTATAATAGAATCTATATTAGACCTATTTTCAATAAGACTCCTTATGAATTATGGAAGGGAATAAATCCCAACATTTCATATTTTCATCAGTTTGGTTGTATTTTCTATATTTTGAACACCAATGACAATCTTGGCAAGTTTGACTCACGATCTCAAAAGTGCATCTTTTGGGATACTCTGAAAGGTCTAAAGCCTATAGAGTATACAACAATGAAACATTGATTATTGAAGAATCAGTCCACGTCAAGTTTGGTGACAAAAAGCATGACCACAAAAAGTCAAAGATAAACGTAGACTTTGCAAATTTACATGTTTATGAGGAACCAGATACATTAGAGGAACTAGATAAAATAGAGGAATCATCAAATTCATTTCAAAGTAAATTAGAAGATCAACCTGACAAATTATATCAAAAGCATCAAGAATCCAAAACTGGATGGAAATATGAGGCCTCTCCAGACCATCTGATCATAGGAAACACAAATGACCCCTTGAAAACCAAATTCGCTCCTAAGGAGACATCTATGTTTGGATTTCTATCTGAAATTGAACCTACATCCGTAGACAAAGCACTATCAGATAATGGATAGATACTAGCTATTCAAGAAGGGTTGAATCAATTCAAAAGTAATGACGTATGGGATCTAGTCCCCAAATGTAAAGAATAGAAGCCAATTGGAACCAAGTGGGTTTTCATAAACAACTCAATGAGAAAGGTGAAGTGGTTAGAAACAAAGCCAGACTTGTAGCCCAAGGATACAATCAATATGAAGGTATTGATTACACTGAAACTTTCTCCCATGTGGCAAGGTTTGAGGCTATTAGAATTTTCCTCTCTTTTGATGTATTTAATAAAATCACTCTATATCAAATGAATGTGAAAAGTGTTTTCTTAAATGGTTACATAAATGAAGAAGTGTATGTCAAACAACCTCTTGGATTTTAGGACAATGAATTTCCAAACCATGTCTTCAAACTAAAGAAATCTTTGTACGGTTTAAAACAAGCTTCAAGAGCTTGGTATGACAGACTAAGCATCTTCATTTTAGAAAATGATTTTGGAAGAGGTCAAGTTGACACTACTTTATTTAGAAAAATCATCTTAGAATGACCTTCTTATTGTCCAGTTATATGTTGATGATATTATTTTTGGTTCTACTAACGGCAATATCTGGCTAGAATTTTCTAATTTAATGCATAATGAATTTGAGATGAGTATGATGGGAGAATTGAAATTAGTTTTGGGAATTCAAATTCATCAAAACTCAGAGGATGTACTCATTCACCAGACCAAATACACTAGAGAACTGCTTAAGAAGTTTAAAATGGATGACTGTAAACCAATGTGCACACCTATGCATCCAACTTGTTCTCTTGACAAGGATAAGTCAGGTGAAAAGGTAGATTAAAAGGTATACAAAGGAATGATAGGTTCCCTCATTTTTTTAACTTCCTCTAGACCTGATATTTTGTGTGTGCCATATTTCAGTCTGACCCTAAGGAATCCCACTTAACATCGGTTAAAATCGTCTTAAGATATATGAAGGGCACTACTAACCTTGGTTTGTGTTTTAAGCAATCCTCTGAGTACATGTTAGAAGGTTTTTATGATGCTGACTATGTTGGAGATAGGCTAAAAAGAAAGAGCCCTAGTGGAAACTGCATTTTCCTTGGTGACAATCTGATCTCCTAGTCAAGCAAAAGACAAAGCACTATTGCTCTATCTACAACAGAAGCAAAGTATATCTCAGCAACTAGTTGTAGCAACATATTGTTGTGGATGAAGCATCAACTAGAAGATTTCAAAATTTATGAGAGTAACATTCCTCTCTTCCGTGATGACACTTTAGCCATATGTTTAACTCAAAATATTCTAAATTCTAGAGCAAAACATATAGAGATTAAACATCACTTTATTAGGGATTATGTCTAGAAGGGTATTTTAGACATTAGATTTGTCGACACTGATTATCGGTGGGCTGATATTTTCACAAAACCCCCTGTTGAAGACAAATTCAATCTTAGAAAGAAAAATATAAGGATTATGTTTATCAAAGAATGATGTTTAAATCCTTCATATGCCTTTCCTCTAGTAAAACAGAGTGACTGGTTAAAAATATGTTTACTTTGCCTATGATTACATTTAATTTTTTCTGCCTTTGGTTTATTTAAATTTAATTAATCGTGAATGTTTAGCGTTTTATTTTAGAAAGGTGTGATACTCGAACAGGTGTCACACACGTGCCTCTAGTATTTTCTTTTGAACTCAACTGTTTTGGCTCTTAAAATTCTTTTCTCACTCACAATCACTCACGACTCTCACAACTCTCACACTTTCGTTCTTTGCAAACTGTTTAACTTCTCGCTTTGTCTAAAATTCTCTTGCTTCAATGGTGTCAAGCTCTTCCTCAATCCCCTCAACCGCCAATGTCTCATACGTTCCAACGCTTCAATGCAACCTAGATTAGCTTGAGATTCTTCATGAATTGAAAGTCAATCTCGCAATCCTAGCCAAGAACGATTTCAACTTCATCGACGACCTGGTTGCGGTAGGCTAGTTTGAATACTTTAACCTAGGACAAGAAGTTGCTTTGTACGTCCTTGTAAAAGAGGTTTTGAGGTTTGCTGATGCAAACATTGACGACGAGGTTTCTAGCACTGTGTTGGGGCTCCCCATCAAGATCACTCAACAATCTCTTGCTGCCATCACAAGATGCCCAAACAAAGGCATGATGCTTGAAAATGGGTATGAATCAAGGGTTGCACCTTCAAAATCAACAAGGAACTCTTCGAAGACCCCAAGGTGAATTCCAAGTTTGTTCATCTTAAACCTAAGTATCGCGTTCTCTTCAAAATCTTTATTGGGTGTGTGGTGTCCAAGGGTGATTTGGTGGACCATGTTAGCAAAGACCACAAAGGTCTAATTTGGAACATCTCTCAAAGAATCAAGACAAATCTTCCCCACATCATCTTGGAGCACACACGGTCTTGCATCATCAACTGCATAATAGGCAAAATCAAGACTATTCCCTACCTCATACTGATAACTGTTGTACTCATGTGTATGTCCCTCATTCAGGCTCTAGAGGAAGTTGGAGGTTCTGTTCAAGAGAAATATTTTGGTATCGTCCTCTGCTCCCACATTTAATATCTCTAACCTTATCAAGACGATGTTGGTGTCTCCCAAATAATTTAAATATTTTAATATAAAATAATTTAATTATTTTAATATAAAATAAAATAATTTTGTTTTTTACTAGTGGGATCATTTTTGACGGACATAGTCTTTGAAAATGGTGTGACATGTGAGGATAGTGAGGCCATAGTCTTGGGAAATGGTAGCGATAGTGAGGGCTATAGTCTTGGGAATGATTCTGACATATGACAATAGCAAGGGCCTAAGCCTTGGAAAATATTTTGAAACATCATATTAGCAAGGGCCATAGCTTTAGGTATGTTGTGGGCGCCAGAGCTCTAGGTAGTTTGTGAGGGCTTTGGCCCTAGGAATGGCTCACTTTTTTATAAAAAAAAATATATTGTTTTGTGAGGGCTTAGCCTTAGGTATGCGTTTCCAACCAACGTTATAGTTAGAGCTCTATAGTCTCAGAAATGCTTCCTTTCCCAGGGCTTTTTAGCATTCCTAGAGCTTTTGATCCTAGCAAAATCACAAAATTCTTGTAATAGTTCCTTTGAGCTAGTTACCTCGTCCTTGTATCAAGGGCAAGGAGACAACCATCATAATATCGGGAGAAGAGTATTTGGTGGGATAGGAGAGCTGTAAAAACAACTTGCATAGTGCAAATATATATATGGTCGAATAATGTAACTTTCCTACGTATTGATGTGTTGCACGTCAAGATAATGATGTGGGGGAAATATTTAGAAGATGGGGTATGATCTCTCTATAGAGATGCTTATATAATTTATATTTCTCATTTGTGGAAGACATGAGAAGTGTTAGAGTGGTTGCTTCATGGACAATCAACTCAAGAGGCGAGTGAAGTCAATAGTCTTGAACAACTCATAGACTATACTTCTGGCTGTCTGTTGAAAAATTATAATACATGTAGTCTACATAAATAGAGTAAAGAATATTCAACTCAAGAGGCAAGTGAAGTCAGTAACTTTTAAGAATTCAAATACTATATTTCTTGTTGTTTGCTAAAACATTATAATACATGTGCATAGAGAAGCATTATAATTTAGCTAGTCGAATTGTTGTGTACCTATTGTATGTGTAAAACAGTTTGATGCTCCCATCCACTATTAATTTGGCACCAAATTCTTTCACTTTTAAATATACACCTCATACAAATATTTAGCCGAAAGTCTTTCTCTCCCATCTTCGAACAATTCTTCTTAACACAATTCCTTGTTGGACCAATTTGAAGTGTCAAGTGACTAATATGAATAGATGTGTTTAAGTATTAGTAAAGTATATTTTTTACACCTTAAAACTACAACACATCCATCAATCCAAAATTTTCAATGAAGAATGTTGCGTTACTTCAATTAAGGTTCCATTTAATAAAATTAAGTTATAAACCAATTCATAACTGAAAAACTAATTTATAATTGATAGATGATAAGTTATAACTCAAAAGTTAATCAATTAAAATTAATGTGTTTAGTAAATTTATCTGTTACAAATATAAAATGACATAAAAGTATATAATTATTTAATTTAAATATATTTAATTTTTTTAAATGACTAAAATTAGTATTAATTTATTGTTATTTTAGTTTTTTTTTTCTTTCATCTAAATTTGAACTTGGGCCTATCAATTCTTCATCCTTTAGCTCAAACTAATTGAATTACTTACTCATCATTTAAATATATTTCATTTGATTTTAAATGTATAAAAAAAATTAAAAACTAGTAAAATAAAACTATAAAAAGATAGGTTGAGTTATCGATCAAATCTCCTCTCTTTCTTCGAGTCTTTCTTTCTTCCCAACAAAAGACATCGGTTGCCTAACCGCCACCTTCTAGTTTTTGTACCTCGATGGACTAAATACACTCTCGTGTTTAAATACAAGCATCTGTTGCATATTTTGCTCTTATTAAAAGTTAATATTGTCATCGATAGAGTAGAACTTAAGAAAATCCCACATCTTGCATAAGAAAATGAGACTATATACTAGCAGTATTTCGTACTTCATTTATATCACTTGGACAGTCCCTAAAGTAAAATACTTTTATGAGAAATTGTTGCTATTGCTTGCCTCTGGACTGTCCAAGTGACTCACAGAAAGAGATTTTTATTATATAAAAAAGTCATACAACCAGAAAATTAATAAATAAACTATATTTGAGATTAAACTCATCTACCATCAACGCACATAAAACTCAAACACACAAAATCTAAAAATTACTCCAACAGAAAAACATTTAGATCTGGAATTATTTTTGGGAAGAAGTTGGATCAACTCCAAATCAGTGATCTGAAATATGTTAGCAGTCCCTTTTCCCACTCATAACTGAGATGAGAGGGGAGAAGATAGAGACAAAGAAAGTAGAACAATGATAGTAAAGATGGGATTGCATGAGAGGGTTGATTGTTGACAGAAAAAAAATGAATGAAGGAGGAAGATGAGAGGGATGAAGCTTAATGAAAGAACGAAAGTGGTATTCTCTGCTGGAGAATTGGGATTGCATGAGAGAACAAGAATTGAAATATGAGAGCTGAATAAAAAGTTGGATCGCATGTTTCGGAGGCTCAACCGCAAAGCCACTAAAGTTAGAGATTTAGGCCTCAAAATTTCTTTTTATGAAAAAAGACTTTCAAACTAAATAGTTTAAGATATTGTTAATTATATTACAAATTTATTTATAATTAAATATTAGATTAATGGATAAAGTATAAAATTTTGGATTTGTTGTCCACAATTCAAATCTAGATTATGTCATTATTTTTATCTACTTTTACAATTCAAAGTCTATCTTTAAAAGTCACTTTAGAGCTCTAGAAAAACATAAATAAATGAAGTTGAAAAATAAAAATATATTAAGAAAATGGTAAAAGAAAGTAACCAATTTAATTATGGTAGTAAAAATTAGGGTGTTCATGGCGCGGTTTGAATCGGTTTTGAGTTAAAAACCCATTCGGTCCAAATATTAAAATATTCGCATTTTGGTTTGGTTTTGATGACAACTATTAAAAAAAAATCGATTTGCTCCGGTCTAAATTAATGTGATTTTAATTAGATCGATTTTATGTTGATCTAAATTACAATTTGTAATATATTATTTAATAATAATATTCTAAAATTATATTAATATAACAAGGTTGAAGCAAAATATTATATATAATATATTAAAAATTAATATTACGGAATAACATAGATCAATTATGTTTGAATTATATGAAATAGTAATAAAAATATATCAACTTATATAAATAATTATTTTAAAAAATTAATTAAAACTAACAAATAACAATTTAATGCAATATCTCATACTAATTAAAAAATAAATAAGTATTAAAATTTATAAATGCGGTTTGATTTTGTTTTTAAAAATAATCCAAAATCTGATCCAAACGATTTTCACAAAAAAATAATTCAAACTCATCTAATAATATTTGATTGTGCAATTTTCAATACTTTTTATGGGTTTGTGGTTTTTTTTTTTGGATTTGTTCCGAAGTGTACCTAATAAAAACCATTAAATTACATTTTACCATTATTTTTTTTTTGTTGACAAAAACTTTTACCATTATTTTTATTTCTGGTAAATTAAATATATATTTGTGAGATAAAGTTCGAGACTTATTTAAATTTTAATAGAGCACTATTGAAGTGAAAATGGAATGAATTTTTTAAAGTTGATGTGGCATTATGAGATCCACCTAAACTTGAAGTATAGGTCAACTTGATGTGGCATTAAAAATAAATGTATTAAAATTTTTATTTTCAATTTTTTGAAAATTTAAAATTGTTGTTTTCCATATAAATTTTTATTTTGAATTTTTTAACAAGTGCGAGCTAGCTGTTAGCTTTAAAAATCAAATGCAATTTACTTTCATTTTTATAAACTTAAATATATTTAAAACTAAATAATTGTATACTTATATGTTATTTTATAATTATAAAAATTAAGTTTATCAAACATTATTATTTTAATCCGTGAACTTTCAACTATCAGCTAACTTTTTAGTTTTACCAACAAATTTTTCATTAAATATGTTTGTTCCTATTACTATATTCAACATTAATTTTTCATATTATAATATTTAAATATATTAAATATTTTTGTTTGGAGTCCTTTTTAATTATTTTTGAAAAGTGATTTTACTTTAAAGCGAGTTTAATATAAAATAATTAATATTTGTATATATTTACATGTGAGTTGAATAATAAATTTTAATGTAAAAATTATATTAAGACTCGAAAGTTATAAATCTTAACTTTAAATTAAAATCAATTCTTTTAAAATTAATTCTTGAGACAAAATCAATTCTACTCAAGAGAAACCAAACATGTCAAAATAAATTTGACAATTTCTTACTCTAGAATCAGATAAGTTTGTTTACCGAACACATTTAAATCAAATTTATAATCTATTTCAATAAGCTAGCTGTTGGCACAATCGACATTAAGTATATACAAAAAAATTTACACGGTTATACTTATGCTGCAATAAGTCAACAAAAAATGTACACTCTTAAAAGTGCTTCTCATCTTAAATAACAAATTTAGTCGAAACACCTAACGCACAAAACAAAAAATTCTATATCAGTGAACTTTGGAATTTAATTGATAAATGCAAGTACTACTGAACTTCAACTAGGCTCAAAACCAACCAATCTTTTCATAGTATTTATGGATTCACTGGTGCAAAATAACTACCCAGCAACATAAGTCACAAAATCCAAAACAAAACCCCTACGCCCAAACTCCTTAAGTACCATGACTCAGAAAGTACTAATGCAAAATGGCACATGATCTTGAAAATATGGCTATAGACGGCAGCACTAAACACATCATCACAAACTAGAAGATAGGTGACATACGTGATAAAGGAAACTTCTCCAAAAACTGTAAGAAAATCATATGAACAAAGAAAATCTAATATTGTTCATCACTGTATTCTTCATCTTCATCTTCATCTTCGTCATCTTCTTCCATATGAGAATGCATCATCATTGATAACAAGGCTGCCTCCATAGGATCCATTTCATCGTAAAAATCATCAGGGCCAAAATCATCCACCCCATCAGCCAGGGCCTCTGACAAAGCAGCCATTTGAAAAAGATCAAACTCGTCGTCCCCCTCATCATCAGAATTAAAAGGACCCATACAAGGAGCCGAACCACCAGCCAATGAATCAGCTATCGCCATCATCTCGAATGGATCCATCCCCTCAAAAAAATCCATGTCCCTCATGATGGAATAAAACTCTCCACCTGACAGATCAACTTCACCGAGCATTTCCAACACATCATTCACACCAAAATTGTTTTGATTGCAACGAGGTGGTGGCGGCCTGTTGTGTGGTGGCCTGTTGTGTACCCATGTGTATGAGCCAGGCCTCACTGTATGCTGAAAGTAACAGATATCAAAATTATTAAAAGGGAAACAAAAACTAAATGGACATGCATATATTCAAATGTGAGTAGTCTTTACTCCAGATATTTTGTAGTATTTTAAGATTTAGTTCAAAATTTTGAACATAGCCAGTCACTAAGGCTTAATTTCTTCTTTTTTTAATTACATGTTCTGTAAATAAAAGTTTTAGGAACAAATATTAATCTACCTTCACGTTCTAACCAAGAATTCTCATTATCTGGAATCAAATGACAAGTTACAAATCCTAATCTGGCTTTGCTCTTAAATCATACTATGCTTTACTTTTTAAATTTTTACCAATACTGTTACAATAAGACAACTTAGTATGTAAGTTAGCACGTAAAATACAATGAAAATGGTAGTGCATATTATAGTAACAATAAAAGTAAAACTAGCATTGTAACACACAAACTTCACTTGGTTCCTTAGGCGGCAAACAGATTTTAATAATGTAGCACTATATAAACCAAAATAACATATGGACATGTGTGTGTGTGACGAATGATTTGTATTCAAATAGACATTGGGAGACAAGCAGACTACAAATAATTTATCTGTGGCAATATGGATGAATTTCGAGAAATAATCCAACAGAGAAAGGATAAACATGGTGGAGAGCAATTTATTGCCCAAAAACAATGTTACTCATATTTGTCAACAACCATGATATGATGATAATAAAATTTGCCCAAGGAAAATATAAAAGAAATCACGAGACAGAAGAGAAATGGTAACTTGAGTACCTTGTAGAAACAACCAGCCCCAAATGGACAATTCCCATTTCCACCAGAAAAATGTTTGCAATCAATCAATCTGAAAGGAACCAAAAACAAATAAGTAAACTCAAAATTCAAATATCAAACAATCAAGCTTAATCACCAGATTGTTGTCTAGTTAACCAAATACATCCACATCACCGTCTAGTTAATCAACAGAAATCAACTAATCATAACCTAATAGATATATTCACAAATTTCCAATCACCATCGCCAAAACAGACTTTGAAACAACAATTTCAAATGACTATATTATGTAAGTAGATATGAAATTACCTGCAATTTTCCTTGTAGTTATCTATAATTTCCTGTTTTTCTTCCTTTGAAGTATACCAAATACCACTTGGAATGACAAAATATGATAGTTTGCGGCAAACAGGGCATGTTCTAACTGTGTTGGCATTAATACTGTTGATTTCCAGTCCAGAAGTTGGAGCACTACTACTACGCCAATTGCGGATACAGGACAAACAGAAAGCGTGATCACATTCTGGAAGCAACCCAAACTTACATTCAGATGGTTTTGGTTTGGAAAGGACACACTCCAGGCAAACATTGCATTCAATTTCTTCACTATTTTTCAAAGCAAGAAGGTACTTTTCCTTTTTGTCACAAGTCCTCAAATGATTTTCTTTTTCCTTTTTATCAGTAGGATGTAAGCAATATTTTCTACAGTATAAGCATTGATTTCCATGAATACGGGTACATCTATCTCTATTGGGGCAGTTGGCCGCGGCATATGTACAAAACAATTGTTCATGTGGTCTAGCACTAGCAGTACTGGATTCACCAAAGTCACTGTTCCCGATAAATTCCTGATGCTTGCGTTGTAAATTCATTACCCGCTTGTCAGGTGAAGGAACCTTTGTACCCTTTGGAACCCAATTCGATGATACTTTACCAAATCTGTTAGATACAGGCACAGCCGAATCTGAAACCATAGATGCTGAAGATGATGCTTCAGAAGGTCTCACATGCTTATATCTGCATCGACTACCATAAGCACAAGACCCTTTCTGATAATAAGAGCAAATCTGTTTTCCAGAAAAGAAAACAAGTGAGAAAAATATAAACAAATAAATCTATCACTACATCCCTTCCTTTTAAATTCTCAGTTTAAAGTTGCTTATGCAAACCAATAAAACTATAAAATTTTACTATTTTTCAAAAACAATTTCATTTTTTTCCTATATTACCCTTAACTATTTATCATCTCACTCACTTATTTCTGCAGCAATAATTTTGACAAATCAACATTTAATACTACTTTAAAATTTTGAAAATGACACATAAGAAAAAACAAAAAATTTATGAAAAAAACGACCCTTAAAAAGGAACAGAGGGAGTAGGAAGTAACAGTAAATAGAAATCAGAATTACAGTTGCATCAACTGGAGTATCCTTTCTCTGATGAGAAAAATCACATTGCTCTCCTTTTAAACATACCCCACGGGCATGAAACTTGCAAACCCTAAGACAATGCATACATTTAAGTAAATAAGTAAATAAATTACAGAAGAAAAAAAAGTAATAATCAATCAAGAAAGAGTGTTCAATTACTAAATAAGAAAAGAATAAAAAAATTACAAGTACATAGAGTCCCTTGTTATTATTAGGATTATAAATTAAAAAGAAAATAAAACCCTAAACTTAAATTTCAAAAATTATTCTTTTATTATAGATCAAATACACCCATGATCCGACTCCAACCTTAACAGAAAAAATAATTGATTACACTTTCTTTTATATCAAAATTCTAATTTGTATAGACAAGAAAATAACTAAAAAAACAGAAAATAGCTTAAAGAATCATCAAACAGGTCTTTGAACACATCACAATTAGCAACCATCAACTATCACAAGGAAAATCTATATCAAACAAGAAGATAAACAGCAAAAAATCATCAAATGGTTATTTTTTTCTCTCTTTCGAGACCTAAAGCACATACACCTTGCAAATAATAATAAAAAAAAAAATGGAATGAAGAACAGAGAAATCGAAAATGAGATCGAAGGAAGATGAAAATAATGATCGAAGGAAGTTCTTTAGATTTACCTGTTGGACATGGTGGAAGACGAAAGGGTGAGATTTTAGGAAATTGTGAAAACGGTGGAAAAAACATAAACCAGAAAAGAAATGTTGTATGTAAATGTAATTTATATATTTCTATTTGTATTTGAATTTATTATTTGACCAATCATGAGTTTAATTTCCTACACTTTAATAAGTTTATACAATCATTAAATTATGAATAATTAGTTTTATAATAAAAATTAAATATTATCAACTACATAATGTTAAATGAGAGGAGTTTTACTATTTTGAAAAAAAAATCATGTGACTTTTTCAATTAATCATGTACTACTTGAATAACTTTTAATTATGACTATTTATATATAATTGTGTAATTAAGATTTAACTTTTGTAAAACTCATTTCATGATATGATATCTTAATAACCATCCTAATTAGTTTACTTTGTAATTTATTTTGTAATATAAATTAAATTCTTTTATTATTTATTTGACCTACTAAATGTGACTCAATTTGAAAATCAGGTACCGTGGATTTCATTATCTTTTATGATGCAATTTTCCCAATACACAGTCAACACTCTCTCATTTTTATTTGGTTTGATTTCATTTGACATATAATAAAATATGTCAACATTTTAATTGGATTGATTTTGTTTAAATAACTTTTTTCACAAATTTAACATTCAATAAAAAAAATCAAGTAAAAATCAAAAACAAAAAATAACGATTATATTCTCTTATTTTATTTATAAGTAAAGTGGATGAACTAATATTAATGTAATTTATTCCAAATTTAAAATATTGACTACATACATTAAGTTTTATTGACCCGCTTAACTCATAGCATTAGCCCATCTGTTTTTCAGTTGCAAAGGAACAATAGAAGAGCTATTAAAGGCAAAAGTAACCAGTTTCCACCTATAAACAACGCCAACCCTTATTGAATGCAATCTCAATAGGTTTCATGACTCCTATAATTTCAGCATTCAAGGAAGTTGTGATCCCCAAACTCAGAGCAAAACCACCTATGAAAATAGCATAGTGATCTCTAAAAATACCACCACAAGCACCGAAAGCACCGAGACCAGGACGACATATAAAGGATCCATTTGTATTGCATTTAATCCAAGGGGAGAAAGGAGGTTGCCACAAAAATTCTTTGATGATAGGGATCAAGTAGGATGAATGATAATGTTAAAAGCCTTTAAAATAGAATTTTTTTGAATGGAGGGGGCATCTTTGGCATGAGTGAGATTGTCAGTAAGATGCACATTAGAGATAACATGGACAAGGGCACCTTTCCAATTAACAATAGCACCATCAGACATATGCAGGATTCTAAAAAAACCAAATAATATCGATGATGTTGGCGATAGTAGCAAGGATTACCACTTGACACTATTTGGACCAACCTCTATTGCAAAGAGAGATGATAGAGTAAATATTAGTAGGATTAACTTGCAGGTTTAAAATATGTGAGAACCAATTCCAAAGACTGCAAGCAAAGGGACATTCACAAAAAATGTGGAAGCTAGTTTATGAAGTTTTGCCACACAAATCCCACTTAGAGACAATATAACATCCACAGGTCCTTAAGCTATCATCAGTAGCAAGTTTTTTGTGAATAAGCCCCCAAGACATAGTATTACTAGGAGGATAGGTAAAATTATGAGTCCTTGAAGATCAAAGCACCAATGGTTGTATGGGTCCAAACTCATCTATCAAGGACACTAATCAATGGAATAGGGATTTGTTGAATGTCAACCAAAAGATGAGGACAAAGCTGCACAATAGATTGAGGTATGACTCAATGGCCATTATGAATAAATTATGCACCTTGGCTTGAAGAAAAGAAGGATCAACAACATCAACTAAGATGTTAGCAATGAGTGGTCTATCTAACCAAACATCCTTTCAAAAATTAATTTGCTCATCATTTACAAGTTTTCATTTACTATTTTCCAAAACCACCGAAAGGTGATGCTGAATACCAATCCATATATTAAATATACGGTTAGTTGAACTATATTGATAAAGTGCACTATAAAAAATCAAACTAAATTAAATGGTTCATGAAAAATATAGAAAAACAAAATTTCAAAAAAAAAAATTAAATCATATTTTTTTTTTGTAAAATTTTTTAGAAAAAAGTCGAAAACACTATTTTCTGAAAAAATTTTGATTTTTTTTTTTCAGAAAGTAATCGAAAATTTTGTTTATTGACAAATTTTTACATCTATTTTTATCGAGAAAAATAAAAAAAAAAATTGTCAAAAGAATTTCGAAATTATTTTTCCGAAATTTATTTTCGAAAAATAATCGAAACTTTTTATCTTGAAAAAATTTTTATTGGAAAATTTTAATATCTTTTTTCTCGAAAAAAATCGAAATTTTCTTGTCAAAAGAATTTCAAAATTCTTTTTCCGAAAAACTTATTTGAAACCGATTTTAACTTAAAATTTGTTCAAAATATTAAACTGGTTTATATTTATAAACCAGTTTCAAACCGGTTCAAAACTACACTGAACTTGATTCGAAAATGATTTTCAAAAACTGAACCAAACCATTAATGTGGTCCAATCCAATGCAGTTTTTGCACCATGAACACCTCTATAAGAGATGATGCCTTGTTGTCTAAGTACTTTGGTCGTTAAGAATATTAGATAATATTATTATATATTACTAGTAAGGGTATGTTAGACTTTTCTATTAGCTTGTATATATACATATTGTAATCCTATCACATTCAAGTTTGGTTCATTTGTTTATGAAACTCTAGCCAAGGGTTCCTTCTCTTCTTCCTCTTCTATGTTTATGTTAGATTATAATTGTTAACATGGTATCAAAGAGCTTTGGTTGATTTTGGGATCTACTGTAAAGTGGTCCACAGCTTAGTGGTATCAAAAAAATTTTGTGCGACCCATTTTGCGGCCAGTACCGATTTGCTTCCTCCGTTTCCGACCCGTTTTGCATCTGGTACCGATTTGCTTCCTCTGTTTCCGACGCGATTCTACTCTTCTATCTCTAGCGCATTTCTGCTCTTCTGTTTCCGGCGTGGTTCTGTTTTTCAATCTACGGCACGATTTTGTTTGGTTTTTTGTTGACTTTGCTATTGACAGGTTATCCCTAATTTATTTTGTCTCAGTGATTGTGTTTGTCGTATTTTCCTGTCATTATTTGTTATGGCTAGTGCTAAGGATGATTATCTTCAAGCTGTTAGTGTCCACCTCAATGGACAAAATTACTCTTATTGGAGTAATGTGATGAAAAAAATTTTGATTGGAAAAGATATGTGGGGTTATGTTGATGGAACTTATGTTAAGCCTATAGATAAAAGGGATGAAGCTAAGCATGGAATGTTAGTAATTCAAAAATTATTACTTGGATTAATAATTCTGTTGAGTTGTCTATAAGAGTGCAACTAGCAAAGTATGATACTGCTAAAGAGATTTGGGATCGCTTGAAACATTTGTATGTTCACTCTAACTAAGGAAAACGTTATCAGTTGGAAAGTGATATTAGGACCCTTAAGCAGGACAGTATAACCATTCAAGAATTCTACTCGGCAATGAATAATTTGTCGAATCAATTGGCTCTTGCGGAATCAACTGAGTTGAAAGCTGTCAAAGCATACATTGAACAGAGAGAGGAGCAACGTCTAGTTTGGTTTCTGATGGCTCTTCGTGATGATTTTGAGGGCTTTCGTGGGGATATTTTGCATCGTTCCCCTCTTCCTAATGTTGAATCAGTAGTTAGTGAATTGTTGGCAGAATAAATCAGACTTAAGACTCATTCTGGTGTGTTAGATAAGGGAATTCTCTCAAGACTCATTCTGGTGTGTCAGACTTAAGACTCATTCTGTCTTTGCTGCTCCTACTCAAAAAGGAAAATCTCAAGGGAGGGTTGGACTTGGTAATGATGAATGTGCATTTTGCAAAGAAAAAGGTCATTGGAAAGCACATTGTCTGAAATTAGGGAGAGCACATAAGAATAATTTTAGGGGGCCATCGTCCAATGTTGTTGCTTCTGCTCCTATTACCATTGGCTCTAGTTCTGGTTCTATATACTTATATAAGACTGCTTCCCAAATATCTGATATTGGAGAACAACTTCAAAAATTTCATGCCACTCAATCACATGCCATGTCTGCCACCTCTTCTAAAGGTTTGAACTCCTTGAGTATGTTAGGTATATCACCTTCCATATGGATTCTTGATTCTGGAGCATCTCACTATATGACATATGATGATAAATCTTTTGTGTCTATGAATCCTGCCTCGTCTGTGTCGGTTATGACTGCTGATGGTACTCATATGCCATTAGCAGGCATTGGTTCTATCTCCACACCTAACTTATCTCTTTTTGATGTTTATTATATTCCTAATCTCACTTTGAGTCTTGCTTCTGTTAGTCAAATATGTGATTTCGGTTATTCAATTATATTTTCTTCCACTTCTTGTTTTGTGCAGGATCCACATTCTAGGAGCTTGATTAAGACAGGCCATAGACAGGGGGGACTTTATGTTTTGGATGACCTGCGAGTCTCAGATATTGCAGCCTCAACAACTACTATTGACTTATTATCTAGTTTTCGCTTGAATTATTCGTCTTCTTGTTTTTATTTATGGCATTCTTGCCTTGAATTCTTCGTCTGCTTCTAGATTAAAATATTTGGCTTCTGCTGGAGCTTTAGGAAAGTTACAAACCAGTGATATTTCAGATTGTTGTGGTTGTAAACTTGTTAAATTTCCAGCTTTACCGATTAGTAAAAGTGTTTCAGTTTCATATGTGCCTTTTGATTTAGTTCACTTTGATGTTTGGGGTAAATCACCGGTTCTCACAAAAGGTGGATCTAGATATTATGTTTTGTTTATTGATGATTACACTCGTTATTGTTGGGTTTATCTTATGAAAAATCGGTCTGAATTTTTTGACATTTATCATATGTTTCGTGCCATGGTCAAGACTCAACATAATGTTGCTATAAAGTGTTTTCGCTGTGATTTAGGTGGTGAATATACCTCTAATAAATTCTCTGAAATACTTGTTTATGATGGCACCATCCACCAGTCATCTTGTACTAATACTCCTCAACAAAATGAAGTTGTTGAAAGGAAACATCGTCATATTATTGAGACTGCTCGTTCTCTTTTGTTGTCTGCTTCGGTTCCCAGTGAGTTTTGGGGGGAAGCAGTTCTTACTGTTGTTCATGCTATTAATAGAACTCCATCTTCTGTCATATCAGGTTTGTCTCCCTTTGAAAAATTGTATGCTTCTATCCCTGATTACTATTTTCTGAAAGTCTTTGGTTCTACTTGTTTTGTTCTTCGTCCACAAGTAGAGCGCAGTAAGTTGTTTTCTCAGTCTGCCAAGTGTGTTTTTCTTGGTTCTTCGTCCACAAGTAGAGCGCAGTAAGTTATGATCCTCATGCAAGAAAACTATATGTTTCTCGTAATGTTGTTTTTCTTGAGCACATCCCTTTTTACTTTATTTCATTTGATTCTCAAATTATTAAGAGTTCAGAACTAACCCATATTGATTCGTTTGGTCCAAATGATAATGCTTCTAGTGATTGTAATGTTGAGAATTGTAGGACAAATACTACTACTCCACATGATGACATCCCCATTGTCCCCCCAGCTGTCCAACCACCTCCAGCGATTGTTGATCCTCCGTCTTCGCCTCCTCGTTACCCCTGTCGTCACCGTAAGTCTACTAAGTTACCTGATTTTGTCTATTCCACTTATTCAGCTTCGTTTGCTTCTTTCTTAACTTCTATTCACAGTTTGTCTGAGCCCTCTTCCTATAAAGAGGCTATTATTGATCCTCTTTGGTAGCAGGCTATGGCAGAAGAACTCTCTGCATTGCACAAAATAGATACATGGGAATTAATAGCTCTTCATCTTGGAAAGCGTGCTATTGGGTCTCGTTGGGTATACACGATCAAAACTAAGTCTGATGGGTCGGTTGAGCGCTATATAGTATGTCTTGTTGCTAAGAGATTTTCTCAACAATATGGTATGAATTATGAAGAAACTTTTGCTCTTGTAGCCAAGATGACCACTATCCGTACTCTTATTGTAGTTGCATCTATTCGTCAATGGCATATTTCGCAAATGGATGTCAAAAATACGTTTTTAAATGGTGAGCTTCATGAAGAAGTCTATATGGTCCCTCCACAAGGAGTTTATCATAGTCAGGGGGAAGTGTGTAAGTTAAAAAAGGCTCTCTACGGTCTTAAACAGGCTCCTCGAGCTTGGTTTGAGAAATTCTCTACTATGATCACTTCTCTTGGTTTCCGCTCTAGTGAACATGATTCTGAATTGTTTATAAGGTCTATCACTTATGGTCGCATTATGCTTTCTTTGTATGTTGATGATATGATTATTACAGGTGATGATGTTAGTGGAATCAATGAGTTGAAATTGCAGTTAGCCAAGCAGTTTAAGATGAAGGACTTGGGAACTCTTCGCTATTTCTTAGGGATTGAAGTTGCCTACTCTCCTAAAGGCTACCTTGTTTCTCAATCCAAGTACATTGCCAACATTCTTGAACAGGCTCGTATTTCTGATAATAGAGTAGCAGATACTCCTCTTGAGTTGAATGTGAAATATGCTTCCTCGGATGGTGTTCCTTTACCAGATCCCACTTTGTACCGTACTTTGGTTGGCAGCTTGGTGTATCTTACGATTACCAGACCTGATATTGCTTATGTTGTTCATATTGTCAGTCAGTTTGTTGTCTCTTCGGCTACAGTACATTGGGCAGCTGTTCTTCGTATTCTTCGTTATCTATGAGGAACTCAATTTCAGAGCATTCTCTTTCCGTCGTCGTCTTCATTGAAGTTACGTGCTTATTCTGATGCTGATTGGGCTGGTGACACCACAGATCGTAGGTCCACCACAAGATTCTGTATCTTTCTTGGAGACTCTCTTATTTCTTGGAAGAGTAAGAAACAAGACATTGTCTCTCGCTCTTCTACAGAACCTGAGTATCGTGCTATGGCATCCACTACTGCTGAAATAATTTGGCTGTGTTGGCTTCTATCTGATATGGGTATCTCTCTTTCTGAGCCAACTCCAATGCATTGCGACAACAAGAGTGCTATTCAAACTGCTCATAACTCGGTCTTTCATGAACGCACCAAGCACATTTAGATTGATTGTCATCTTACTCGTCATCATCTTCAGCATGGAACTATTACTCTACCATTTGTCTCCTCTTCCTTACAGATTGTTGATTTATTCACAAAGATGCATTCCATTAAACGTTTTTCGTTTTTAAGTTGACAAACTCTCGATGCTCCATGTTAATGCATTATGAGTTTGAGGAGAGATGTTAAATAATATTATTATATATTAGTAGTAAGGTTATTTTAGACATTTCTATTCTCTTGTATATATACTCAATGTAACTCTATTAACTTGAGGTTTGTTCATTTCGTTTTTTGGTTGACAAACTCTCGATGTTTCATGTTAATGCATCGTGAATTTGAGGAGAGATATTAGATAATATTATTATATATTAGTAGTAAGGGTATTTTAGTCTTTTCTATTAGCTTGTATATATACATATTGTAATCCTATCACATTCAAGTTTTGTTCATTTATTTATGAAATTCAAGCTAAGGGTTCCTTCACTTCTTCTTCTATGTTTATGTTAGATTATAATTATTAACAAAGAAAACATACCATTGATTGGAAGAATTGAGAAACTCCCAAAAAAAAGTTTAAGATTAGCAGCCTTGTTTATATTCTTGATAGATCTATGCCTCAGACCACCCCAC
>JBBPBP010009777.1:16681355-16705849 GCA_037974735.1 Cicer chorassanicum
CCCCCCCCCCACCCCCACACACACACACAGCTATAGAAGACAAACTTTCTCAAATAAATGTTGTCAGCCAGATGAAATTCCTGCATCATTTGTCAATAGAATTTATGAGCTTGATCTGCCATGAGTATATCATGGAATTGTAAAGAAGCGTGCTTTGGATGATACTTTTGGCAAGCTGAGTCCTGCCAACAATAGAGAGTAAATTAGCCTTCCAAGTGGAGAATTTGGATCTTATCCTATCAGCAATAGGTTGAAGATGGATAACCTAATGCTTGCCCTTAAAGATTCGGACACCCAAGTAGTTAAAGGGCAAGGAACCGACTAAGAAACCCAACATAGCAGTAATCCTTTGAATTATAGACTTGGACATAAAACCCACATAAAAGGTGCATTTTTTTTGGATCGATAAGTTGACCAGAATTCGTGCCATATCTAGTGAGAAAATCCATGATAGCCTTCAGAACAATGAATAAGTCGACTCTATCAGCTTCTTAAGACTTAGGAATAAGGACAAATTATTAGAATTCAGATTAGAGAGCAACTAACCATGCTGAAAAATTGAAGCACAGCAACAACAGATAAATCATGATACACCACATCCTAAAATAGAAGGCCCCAATAATTAAATAAACTAAGTAATTAATTTTTAAAATTATTGTTTTAATCTAATTACTACCTCGGTTCCTTTTTAAGTGTCACTTTTTAAGAAGAAAAAAATTGATCCTTTTTAAGGGTCACTTTCATAGTTTAAAATTACAATGTGTTCCTCATTAACTACTACTTACCCATTTTCCATAAAATTAAATTTGGTTGTGTTGTGTTAGAACCAAGTTGGTTTGAAGAAGAATGACTCTTATTTTTTGTTTTGATGATAAAAAAGTATATGAGAACAGTTTATACTTTAACGTATTTTTTAAGTGTGCAGATGCTCCAATAAAAAACAAAACTTTGAGCATGTTCTTCTGACAGGAGATATACACTCATTATTCCTCCGCTGAGTAACTGACACTACAACATTTTGGTGCTACGGGAACGCCTAATTTTCTATGGAAAAAAAACCGTTCTCGTAGAGTTAAATACACAACGGTTTTTATATTTCGTTGCAGTAGAGTATTAAATTTTATTATTTCTATGACAACACATAAAAACCGTTCTCGTTGTTTATTAATACTTTTACGCAACATTTAGCAACCGTTCTCTTAGTTGAAATAAAAAACTGTTCTCTAAAATTCCCAAATATTTCATTTTCCCTCTCACTGAACCTATTTTTCAAGAAACCATTTTCACTCTTCCCTCCCTATCGTGAAACCCATCCAGCTTCTTCCCGATCGCGAAACAGCCCCTCTCGTGAAACCCCATCGCGCGAAACAGACCCTCTCGTGAAACCCATCCTTCTTCCCCATCTTGCCGAAAAGCCCCTCTCGCGAAACAGCCCCCTCTCACGACACCTCTCGCGAAACCCAGCCCCCTTTCGCAACTTCTTCCTCTCGCCGTAACGCCGTAACGACACCTCTCAATCCCTTTCTAGATTCTTCTAATCTATTTATTTATTTTATTTTCTGAATTTTATTTGAATTGGTTCTTTTTTTCAGGGTTTGAATCACAAGCCAAAGACAAAGATTCCTGTGGTTGGAACAGGTTCCTTGAATCTAGCTGAGTTTGCATCTGTAGTTGATCAGAAAGATTTTGATTTGAGCATTCCACTTACAGTTCCTGGTGGTTCTTCTATTGACCATTCTCTTTCACTCACTGTATGTTCAACGTTCAACTCTCCATCTACAATTAAATTTTCCTCTATGTTTTAGGATATGTTTGGTTTCGCAATCGCTGAATGAATTGACTCAATGTTTTAGGATATGTTTTGTTCAATGTTCTGTTTTAGGATATGTTTATTTTAACTCTCAATCGAATGAATTGATCTTGTTTAATTGATTTTAGTTAAAATCGAGCATATAGTAATCCTTGTTGTTGTTGTTGCATGTGATGATGATGTTGTTTTGGTTCTAAAATATTATTATGGCATAGAGCATTTGTTGTTCTCATATGGTTGATTATATTGCTTTGTCTCTTCCTGTTGCTTTCCAAAACCCTGCTGTAGTTGCTCTGTTTGTTCTTGTTCCTGTTGGATATTTCTTGTGTTTATGGCTGAAGAAATACCATCTACTAATTTCTTGTGTCTAAGTGCATACGTATATTCCTGTTGGATATCTCTGTTGAATTTGGGTCAAGAGCTGGTTGCGATATCTCCAAACCTTCTTCCTTCACAATTTTAACGTATCTGCAAAAGCACGAGGTTATATTGATTCTTTCTTATACAAATAATATTAAAAAAAATACACCAGCAGAGGCAGAGAAACAAAAGCATTATTCATACCTTGACGGAGAAAAATGCTCCACACCTAAATCCTCATCCCAGAGAAATATATAATCATAAATAGAAACTATATCCGGATGCAAAAATCTTTTGGCAAACCACCTGACGAAAAACCAAGAAATATTGAAATCAATATCTAAGCTTAGAAAATAAACCATCTAATACATATATAAGTTCGTATGTATACACATACATATAATTAGAAATAAAACTAGACATCAGTGATCAGTCTAATACTTACCACTTTGTCTGATTCTGAGCAACAATGTGTATAGCCTTGCTACTCCAGTCAAGACTCAACCATCCATCCACATTCCCATCATAATGGAATAAAATAATTGTAAAATTTTCTCGAAGAAACTGAAATAAACGAAATTAGATAAACAATGCTGATGATACAAGTAACTTTATAACCTAACAGTCATAACAAGAAAGTACCTTTTGCACCATGACATCGACATTATGCTTTTGTTTAATACCAACTGGAACTGCCAGCAAGTTACGGTTAGAATAATCCCTAGACTGCAATTTCACAAGCACCGCCAAGCAATCATCACGTATGTTAGCTTATGTAATGCAACAGATTCAATAGAACTAAATTATAGAAGAACTAAATTAAGCTCATGCAAGTGATTAATTATGAGAAGTAAATAAATATGATTATTGAACATCCAACCAACCAATTATTGAACCAAAAGGTAGTTGCAATCCAACCAATTATTGAACCATCTAAGAAAATTGTTGACAAGAACAAAGGGGTTGGTCAAAATAATAGCATAAAGAGACAGCTTTGGTCTACAAAGGCTCCTTGTCTTGAAGGTACAATAGAATCACAAGTCTCGGAGAAAATTGGAAAGAAGACCACAGTCAAGTAAGATATAATATTACTTGTTATATATAGTTGTTGTCACACATTTGTAATTTTATAAAAAAAATATTGTGAATGAATATAGGAAATCAGTCATCAAAATGCCAAAAATATAGCTCAGCTGAAATACAGGCACCGAATGGGGAATAAAGGCTTTGCAGTTATAAGGGAAAAAATGGTATTCTTTTTTCAAACATTGCAAGTGAATATTTAATTATGTTACTTAAATAAAATTCTCATATTCTTTTTTTTTCTTGGTTTAGTGTCAAAGTAATGAAGATAAAGAGCCTCCCACTCAAGCTGAAATGTTTATTGCTACTCGACAAAGTAATAAAGGAAAGGAGTTGGATCAAGAAACCAATCTTGCAATTGTAAGTTTAACATAATGTGTAATTTATTTACTATTATTTATGTATACAATTATTCATTTAATATTATTATTTATGCTAGATAAAGCTTCAAGACTTGATTGAAAAAGATGGACAATCATCTTCAGAAGCCTTTCAGAGTGTGTGTGGCAAAGAAAAACCTGGGAGATTTCGTTGTCACGGAAGAACTTCAACACCAACTCTCTTGAGAAGAAATGAAGAAATTGCAAAACTTAAAAGAGAACACGCTGAGGAGATAAAACAGTTTAATGATAAGATACAAGAGATAGAGGAGAAACAACGTAAGGAAATGGAAGCAATGGAAGGAAAATTTCAGCTTATTCTTAAGACAATGTTGAACCCAAACACTGCAGGATTGAATATAGAGGTTTTAGCAGCTTTTTTATCAACTCCAGCTGATGCTAATAGTACTCTACGTTCTTCTACATCAACACATGCTCCTAATAATAATGAAGTAAGACTGAACTATATTACGGTTAGAAACATTATTGTTAGAATTATATTTATAGTGTTGTTAGAACTATATTACTATTAGAAATTGTACTGTTAGAACTATAATGATATTATACATTTAACTTTATTTACTGTTAGAAATAGGTACTGTTAGAACTATATTACTTTTATAAATTGCTACATGTATTGCTCTCACATACATGTGTCTTGGTTTGACTTTATAATCACATTTATAGACTTTAACATTTTATCATTTACTCATGATTTTACTTACTGAATATATTATTTTTATTTTGTAGATGAATGATGGTGATACAAATGAAGAATTTCAACATTTCGAAGCACAAGATGAAGAGATAGATGTTGATACTTAAGTTTTTTGTGTATTTTTTTTTATAGATAAGGATTTTTTTTTTGTTATTTTGATTGTCTCCTTATCTCTAGAATTTAAATTAGAGAAATTGAATCACTGCGAATATATATCGTATGAATGATATTTTGTTTGTTTGCTTCACACATTGTTAACATAGACGTATCATAAATATGACAATGAACATTAACTATATATATATATATATATAGTATTACAAAATTTTATACTATTGCAATTGTTATATTTTAAATTTATTATAGTATATTACAATAATTTTGTATTATCGCAATTATTATATTTTTAAATTTATTATGGTATTACAATAATAATATTTTACTAAATATCTTAAATTATTGTATTTTACAAAAATAATTTATTTTTAAAAAAAAGCTTTTGCAACGGTTTTAAAGTGTGGCCGTAACTTAATTGAAAAAAGGAACCTACAAGAACGGTTTTAATTTGGCAACATCATAAAACCGTTGTTGTTGTCAATTTGAAAAACCGTTCTCTTAGAGGTATCTACTAGTACGGTTTTTTAAAAGCGTTGTTGTTTCTAAAAAAACCGTTGCGTAAGGCAAAGGCAACGCCTCGGTTCCCCACGGACAGAAAACCGTTCTTGTAGATTACGGCAACGGTTTTTTTACGTTAAGCAACGGTTTTCATGCGTTCCAGTAGGACAAAAATGTTGTAGTGTGAGTTAATATTTTGATCAACGCGTCTCTTTTGATTTCTCTAATGTGTCTAAATTAGATTCTTCTGATCAAACAACTTTACACAACAAATTGATCATCTAGTCAATGTTCTTTTAAAGGTCAAATTCTCTTATATCAGTCAATCATCTGAGAAAAGTAATCTTTTGACAAGCTCAACATTCAAACATCCTCTGATGAACAAGTTTGACTCAAGTCAATCCTTTAATTGAAGAATCTACAACAACTTAATATGAGTCCTATGATGATTACTTTCTCTGATCATCCTGATTTGGAGAACAAGATATTTTGTGAAGAAGTTATAAAGGGCAAAAAGATGACAAGATTTGTGCAACATTCCCTACATCATTTAGAAAATTAACGAAATCAATTCAATACTATAAAATGGCACTCAAGCTTCATTGCAAACAACAAATAACGAATTGTGAATTCCTTTGAACGATGACGCTGGAAAAATACTCAGTGATCATATTTTCACAATCCCTTTAAAAAGAAAGTTATTCTTGTATTTGAAAAGTTATATTGTTATATTGTTATATCATTTGTGATAGAGTTATCTTGATACACACATAAACCTTAATCCTTTGTACCTTGGTCCCGTAGTGGCTGTTCCTCAAAAGCTTGACTCTACTAAGCTTGTAGTTTGAGAAGATTAGAACATAGTCAGATTGAGTAGTGTATGTTTTAGAGGTGGTGATGAAAATCAGTTTGATTTTAGTGGATAAATCCTTTAGTTTGAAAGGACTCGACGTAACTACTATGTTGGTGGTGAACCAAAATAAATTGCTTGTGTTTTTTCTTCTTACTTTACCTTCTTTTGTTTCAAAGCTTTTATTTTACTAAAAAATGTTAAAAAGGTAAAAGTTTTTACACATTTCAAACTTCTTCCAACCTTCAATTACATATGGATTCGGTTTTTTGATTGAACACTTAACTGTGTTTGATAAAAAAAAATGTTTAAAATAATTGTAATTTTTTAAGCAAAAAAGTTTGCAAAAACACCACCGTAGAAGATACGATTTTGGTTAGGTTGATAATGCACTTACTACCAATTATCTATAACTCACCTCCATAATAAAATTAGAGAAAAAATATGTACTACTAGTGTAAACTAGTTTTACACTAATATTCAATAAATATCGTTATTTTTGAAAAGTAATAATTAAATAAGTATATATATTAACATGATGCGTTTTTATTTAAATTATTTTACATCGCTTTATGTTCATTAAACTTCTAATATTTAAGAAAAAAAAAACGATGGGAGGACATTGGACCTACTCCAAGAATAAGCTCACATAATCTAAAACAAAGCAAGCAATGCCTAATTAATTCTAAAGAATTCCAAAGCGACGGGCAAAGGGAGGTTGTTCCACCAAATATAATCTGGAATCGAAATAAAAATATTCACAAGGTTACCTATAAATTAATCTCTCTGTAAATCTGAGTGATCTTAGTTCTCAATGTATGAGTGACCTTCTAGTGCAGGATTCGAATTTGAGGCTAGTCACACATTAATTAACATGAACAAGTTATTAACATTAATATTAAGTATGTGAAGTTAAATACTATATATATATATATATAATATAATAAGTCTGGTGTATAAATTATTATAATTTTATTATTACGAGATTCGTACTTTTTTTATAAACACTTATTATTTTTCTCAACGTATATTACGAAAAATAAATACTAAAGCTAATTTTTTTTTTTGAATAACTAAATTTTATATTACCAATCCTCCAATAGCATAAGGAGTACTAGAGGAGATTCTTTAATGATATATTATACTTTGAAGAAATTCAATTATTAAACAAGCGCCAAACAAAAATAAAAATTTTCAACGAAACAAACGAATTCCAAATAATATTTGAAAAAGGAGACTCACTATTATCATCTATTTGAGCTAAAAGAAAATACGTATGCTAAACAATATATGAGTTTTGTGAGCATCCTCATTTCCACCCCACAAAAAAGATTTAAACAAAGATTCATGTTTAGAAATGGTACCGGAGGGAGCTATGAAGAAAGACAAATAATAAATCAGCAAAGCTAACAAGACAAATTTATGGAGCACCAATCGACAACCCAAATGATAAGAGTGTCATCAGCTTTTTTCAACCAACTTTTTTCAGTCAAAATAAGAGTGTCATCAACAAATCGGAAATGATACACCCTAAACTCTGAGTTAGCTTCAACCTTCACTTCTTTAAATAAGTTCAAATTCACAGCAGAATTGACCATAACATTTAACCCTTCAGCTGCCACTTGAAATAAAAACGGAGACAAATGATCACTTTGCCTAAGACCTTGTTTCAAGAAAAACTCTTCAGTAGATCTACCATTAACAAAGACAAACACTTTTGCTGAACTAACACAAGCCATAATCCACTTAATCCAAACTACTGGGAATTTCATTTTGAGCATAATCCTCTCCAAGTACGACCACTCCATCGAGTCATAAACTTTTTCAAAATCAACTTTAAATAAAATCAACTCATTTTTCCTTCTTTTAGCTTCCTCCACCACCTCATTTGTCACAAGAATCCCGTCGATAATTTGTCTACCTTTGATGAAAGCTGACTGAGACTCATATATGATCTTCCCAATTACAAACTTTAAACAATTTGACAAACCTTTGAGAGAACTTTATACATGCAGTCGACCAAAGAAATAGGTCTAAAGTCAAATAACATTTGAGGATTATCTTTATTTGAGATTAGCACAATAAAAGTACTAATTTCCCCTTTCACCAACCTACCATTATAGTGGAAATTTGATAAAAATCTCATGGAATCAATCCTCGAATTCTTTTAAAAAACTAAAATTCACCTTATCTAGTCCTGGGCTTTTATAACTACCACACTCTCAAACTGTCACTTTCACCTTTTCCTCACTAAACTCCATAATCAGTTGGTTCACCTCCAACTCATTAATCGATTTAAAAACCAACTGATAAAATAGAGGAGACTCACCGATGTAGATTGAAAATGTTGTTCATATTGATTGAAAACTACTTCTCTAATAGGTTCCATTCCTTCCACCCTAGCCCTTGAGACTTTAATACTCATAATCACATTAAGCCTACTACGACCAATCATAATACCATGAATTTTTTGAAATTGAATCTTTTTTCTTCAATCACTAAGCTCTAGAATGTTGCTACAAAATATTGTAATTCCCTTGAAAAATAAGGTATTTTATTCATCAACTCCTTACACTCTTCCACTTCTGTACCTTATAAAGTAGTCTTTGCTTGAATACCTAGTCTTTGTAATTCATCTGTAGCTTCTTGAATCTTTGTCTCTAAATTGATTGCGTGAGCTTAATGCCAAACACATTGGCTTCTTTTTATTCCTTTTAACTTCTCCTTTAAAACAATCCTCCTCATCCATTGACACTAAAATCATTCCATGCCTCATTAACAATCATTTGATACCCATCAAATTCTGAATTATAAAATTAAGATTTCAAATGAATTACTTTTGGTCCCACGTAGATAGTTTAGCTGGTGAACTAAAGAATGTTGAAGGAGTTATAAGAAAGAACTCTCGTGTTCAAACCCGGATAAACTAACTTAGTTACTAATTTATTAACATTTATAGAAAATGAACTACTCTTGATTAGGAAACATGAACTCAAACTAAAGCATCAAGTTGAATAATAGATAGGGCACACCTTAATCCACAACAATTTTGTATGATAGTAAGGTTATGTGCGACAACGAGTTTTGTGTCGTTTACATAGTCATCGATAGATAATAGTAATTTTGCGAGAGGCAGCAAGAGGTAGATAGACACAAGAGTGAGAGCCGTGAGGGAGAGAGAGACATGAGACATAGAGAGATACAATGGGTATCAATATGAGATGGCAAGACGCAAAAGTGGGAGAGAGGGGCGTGAGATCGATGACGACGAGAGTTTTATGTGAGAGAGTGACTTTATTTTTATTTTATTTTTTGTTTTGTTTTTATTTTATTAATTTATTTTATTTTTGTTTTTCTGTTTGAATAATCACAAAATAGTTGCCACACACACATAGAATGGTTGTTTTTCAGAGTAAACTATTTCTTTTTTAAGTTTTGAAAATTGTAAATTTAAGTTAATTTGAGATCTTAAATATTCTCTCCTAAATAGTATAACATTAATTAAAACGTTCTTTAAACTTTTTAAGACAAAAAACTCTTTAAAAAAGTTGACAAAATATATATTTTAACTAATTTTAAACAATTTAATATTTAATAAATTTAAAATCTCAAATTCCCCTGTAATCATTTTCATGATATAAAACGATGATTTAGTGGTTATTTTAAACATGATATCCAAATATCACTAGTCATTACAATATCAGGAGCATCCACATAAGCCAAACTCTAGATAAGAAAAAAATCCACGCATCAATGGACAACAAATCTTAACAAAACATTACATATCCAAAAAAAAAAAAAAAAAGAACACCGCAAAAAAACAATGGCCACCATTTTCTCATCACCACCACCCATTTTCTCCTCCTCAAACACCACCACCACCACAACAACCACCGCACCAAAACCACCATCCAAACCTCACCTCTCTTTCAAACACCAACAACCTCTAACCACAACCTTAACAGCCGCAGCAGCCATAGCTACAATCCTCGCATCATCACCTTCATTAGCAGCAGAAT
This sequence comes from Cicer chorassanicum, assembly GCA_037974735.1. NCBI lineage: Eukaryota > Viridiplantae > Streptophyta > Magnoliopsida > Fabales > Fabaceae > Cicer > Cicer chorassanicum. The sequence goes on from JBBPBP010009777.1 coordinate 16,691,191, forward strand.
CCTCCACCTACAATCTCTACTACGGCACCGCCGCAAGCGCCGCAAACTACGGCGGCTATGGCGGAAACTCAAACAAAAAAGATTCAGCTGAATACATCTACGACGTGCCAGAAGGATGGAAAGAACGTTTAATTTCAAAAGTTGAAAAGGGTACAAATGGAACAGATAGTGAATTCTATAACCCAAAGAAGAGAAAAGAGAAAGAGTATTTAACTTTCCTTTCTGGGTTTCGTCAATTAGCACCAAAAGATGCTGTTTTGAACAACTTGGCGCTTTCTGATGTGGATTTGCAGGATTTGATTGGTAGTGCTGAGAAAGTGAGTTCTGAAGAAATGAAAGATGAAAAGGGTCAAGTTTATTATGTTTATGAGATTGATGGTGTTGCTACTCATAGTTTGATTTCTGTTACTTGTGCTAATAATAAGCTTTATGCTCATTTTGTTAATGCTCCTACTCCTGAGTGGAATAGAGATAAGGATCTTCTTACTCATGTTCATAAGTCTTTTAAGACTGTTGGATAATGTTTTTTACATATATAGATAATTATAAACGTGGTTGTTTAACAATGGATATTGTATGATGATGAGAATGGTGTCTTGTGGTGAATTTGAATTTGAAACTTTCTTTACATGTCCAACTTGCTTGCATCTATGCTGAAATTTGCTTCAATTTATGGTTAAATTTAGTTTCTGTTCTGGTTATTTGTTGCTTAAAAGTACTTTTCTTTATATTGCCTTTGAGCTCTATAGCACTGGCACGTGTTCTGGTGTCGGATTCTAACACCTTTATTATATTCGATTAATTTATTTTATTAAATTATTATTAGTGTCGACGTGTCACTGTCATGTCCTGTGTATGTAGCAGTAGTCATGTTTCATAAACAGCGAATCTCGACGCAACAGTGAAATTATTGCTTTGTGACTTGGAGCGCAACAGTGAAATTATTGCTTTGTGACTTGGAGGTTGCGAGTTTGAATCGAGGAAATAGTCTCTCTACAACTTGCTTGAATCTTTGGTATAATTTGTTTCAATTTGTGGTTAAATCTAATTTGTGTTCTTGTTAATTGTTGCTCAAGGGATTTTTTTATTGTTTTTATTACTATTGAGGGCGAGCCGTGGCGCAACAGTAAAATTGTTGCCTTGTGATTTGGAGGCGTTGAGTTCAAATGTGGAAATGGTCTCTTTGCCTGTAAGGGTAAGGCTGCGTAAATCGATCATTCATAGACTTCACCTGGTGGGAGCATTGTACACTGGTTCGTTCTATTGTTATTATTACCACGAATTTTAGGTAAGTGTGAGATTTGAACTGAACCAAATTTTTTAAGTGAATTAGTTCATAAAAATTGAAAACAAAATTATTTTTACAAAATTAGTTTTGTAACAGAACTATTTTTATAAACTAGAGCCTGAATTGTTCCTAACCAGAATCAAATTTATTATCAAAGATATCTCTCCAAATTCAGATATTGAAGAAGCCGTTGATTCTCTCCGACAACTACTTTCGCCGTTGTATAATAAATTAGTTTGTATCGATATATTCCATATGAACGCCATTCCATAATAAAATGTCGAGTACGATGAGAAACTAGGCTAGCAGTAGCAGCAGCAAAACCTCAACGAAAAGTAGCGTAGTTGATTATGGAAAACGCAGAAACTCTCATGGTTATTGTAAATCAATCTTCATAATAGTATCTCTCACGGTCCTTCTCTTTCTCTTCAATTCTATAAATTTCATTCTAAACTTCGTTGAATTCGTTCATGAAATAGAACTTAACTGCTAGTTGGCTACAAATCATTAACAAATCAGCAGTAGCAGCAAATACACAACTTTAACATTACAGAAAGAATAAAATAATTGATTATATTAACAATGAAGTAAATGAAGCTTGAGTAAAAAAAATAAAATAAAATAAAATAAGTAAATGAAGCCGTCCAATAAAACTCAACTCAACTTTTCTTTTTTATATTTTATTTTTTATTTTTTGTTTATTAATCTTTCACCGGTAACACTTACAAAAACAAAAAGCAGTGAAACAGATTCTCCCGCAATAAAAAAGACCATAATCCACCCACATTAACTGTGGATAATCCCCCATATATCTCCACTACACTCTTCTCACCTTCAATCCAACAAAATCAACGTTCTCTTCTGTAGCTTCAACCTTAGACCAAATATAGACATTATTACATGCAGTCTACTACCTACACAGGCAACTTAGTCTCTAAATATTCAAATATCCTCCATGTACAGAATAAAAATTCAGAAATTAAACCAGGTGTCTCCTTAGATTAATATATTTTTACTAAATTTTTGTGCTATATTAGATATGAAGACTGATGTGACACTAGTTTACCACCATCTCAATAATTGAATTACGTGGTCCCCAAGCCTTCTGGCTTAGATTGTGTTCTAATGTAGGTGAGACCACGAGTAGCAGGCATGGCAATATTGCCAGTATTCACGGCCGAACTACTGTCAGCTGGACTACCCTGAGCATCCCGCTTCCATTGCATGCTCCGTGCACCCAGTTTTAATGGGGGTCGGGGTCTAAATGAACCAGGAATACCTCTTGCAAAGGGAGGTCTGGGAAACCTGGCAGTTGAAAATGGAGATCCCCTAATGACGCGTGGCCATGTCGTGGTTGGAGCTGATTCTTGATTGGCAGCACTTTTCTTTACAACCTGCAATAGATATAAGTAAATGCAAGCAATTAAGTTCTCCAACTGGTCTTTATCTTAAAATTTATGTAAATAAGAAAATCATGTACACGTCATTTTTTTTTATCACATGCATTTTCATATCAAGCCGGCATTTTCATGATACTAAATGACATACAATACAATACAAACAATTTTCTGCCTTTTGCAAACCCAACTGCAACAAGATAACTGAAAACTAACTACTATGACAAAACTATTGGGATCTAGCAAACTCAACCCCCTTCTTTGTTGGAGGAAGTTCACACTGTTAGCAGCCAAATATTGCTTCCTATGCGCGCTTGTAGAACTCTCTTCGGTATTTATTTTTAAGCAAAAATATTTAAATTTACTAAATAAAAATTTAGTTAACTGCAATTTGTTTTACTAAAACTGCATTTTTTTTATAAGAAAAGGAGTGGAATTAAGCAAAAGAATGAGGCAATCTCCTGCCTCTAACATTATCAGCTAATAAAATGCCTAAATCAGGTAAAACAGAATCTAGAACAATCCCATCAAAGGAAGGAGATGAATGGCCTAAATTGGCAACCAAGTCCGGGCAACAATTAGCCACTCGATAGGCATGAACAACTTATGTCCTCTAGTCAGGATGCTGGAGGATAAGAATGATCTCTTGAAGAAGAGGTTGAAGAGCAACCCTAGTAGCGAACCCCGAAAAACACCATGTTGACAATGGTAGTTGAGTCTAATTCAAACAGTTACACCACATTACTACAATTAATATATCTAGCTAGGTTAATTAATACAAAGCCTTAAAGCCCAAAGCTCTTCCCGTAACTGACAGAGTAGGGAAAGCATAACAGGAAGCAATGTAGTTAAATGGCGGCCATGGCGTGGCATATTTTTTGACGAACGCAATAGATCATTCGTGAAGGGATGCCCACCATGGCAGCTCCATAGGCTACAATGACATGATTATATGGCTGATTTTTAGCCTTCCTCCATATTCTACCACCCGCAATCGACAACATTGACACTAGGCCAATAATGACAGCGAGAAAGAAGTTGGAGCCGCCCTCGGTGATATGAAAGAGATTGTAGGGACTCATACAAGTCATGTGGACAAATAAGTTCATTGCAAGAAACATGCTGGACAAGCAATGAATCTTTTGAGCTGGAGATTGCAACCTTCTACAACTGCAACTTGTCCATGGCAAAGCAAGCCTCATCCATGGATCTCTCATACAATTCCATCAAAAGTGTTGGAGGAACGAAGACTCTCTTGCACAGTGAAGCATGGCATGAAGCATATGGGGCAGTTCTATTGTTGCAGGAAAATCTTTTGTAGCACCACTCTGCGTCCTAACACTAGTTGAGACCCCCTCATACATATCTTTGATAGCTCAAATATAGGCGATCATAACCTCTATCTTCTCTACGGCCGCCACAAAATCTCCCTACATGGGCGATAAATCCTCTGCATCCAAAGGCCCCAACTCTAACAGTGGCTAAATGTCCTCCATACTTAGATATCGCTGAATGTTCTCCATACTTAGATATGGCAATGAATAAGGTATGGTATGGGTAGACACTATAATACTCGTTTTCATACTTGTATTTAAAAAAAAATTACAAGTCTCCTTATTGATAACTTTAGTAGGGCCCAAGATTGTCAAACGCACGCTAGATCATGATATTGTACGATCTCACGAGTTGTTCACTCTCAACCGTGCCGAAGTGGTGGGAAGATCATCGAAAGGGTCGGTGCTAGATCGTGAGATCGTACGATCTCACGCGTTGTTCACCCTATCGTGTCGGAGCGGTCGCAAGATCGTAGGAGCAATGCTTTTCTCTCGTGTTGTTGGTGAACTTTTTTACCCATTAGACCCGATTCACGGCGAAAATTTCCTGACCCAGTTACCCATCCACCACCCTCACTTGCAGAGAAGAAAGAAGATACAAGAAGAAATGAAAGATGAGGCTAAAAAATGCAGTATGGCGGTGGTGGGAGAAGATGAAGTTTCAATTTTAGGGTTTCTACACTCTTCTCATAATGGGCCAGTTATAAAATAAAAATGGGCCAAGTAGAGAGTTACCCAAAATACTTCAAAAATAATAGGCTTAATTGCAATTTTAGTCACTATATTTTTAGCAATGCACGAAATTGGTACCTCTATTTTAAAATTTGACAGTTTTGGTTCCTCATTTTGATTTTTTAACTAAATCAGTCTCTCTATTTAAGTATATCATATGATGATGTAGAGTAATTAACACACATGAAATCGCAATAAAACTCTCTAAAAACTTAACTTTGGAAATTTTTCATTTTTGGAATTTAATTAATGATGACATGTGAATAATAAATGAACCTAGATGGTTCTATATCATAAAATCTTATGCCACATCATTTAAAATATGTCAAATCATCATTTTTTAGTTCAAAAATCTAAAGGGACGAAAAACTGTCGAATTTTAAAATAGGGGACTAATTTCATGAATTGGTGAAAATAGAGAGGCCAAAAATGTAATTAAGCCAAAACAATATAACATGTATCGGTAAATAAATTGAACTAAAAAAATACTTAAAACTAATCTAACATGAACTCAAAAATACTTAAAAACTAATATAACCTATATTAATAAATAAAAAATGAAACAAGAAAAGAAAATTATTTATATATATAGTATAAATTACTTTTTTTATTCAATTACAGTATAAATTACTTAATATATATTTATTTTAATATAACTAATTTAAAATATATTTATAGTTTAATTATTTAATTTATCTCTTTTGTGGGATCTTCCGATCCATGTTACGATCCCACGATTTACGATCTTTCCATGTCCAAACAATCTTTGGTGGGATATCGAGTTTGACAACATTGGTAGGGACTATTCGCAATAGGACCAATGTCGTCAATTACAAATCGCAGAAAATAGCAGTTTGCTCAAATTTTGCTATGCTATAGTGTTACAGCGCCGCAATAGTGGCTATTTGACAATACTTCGCACAAAATAGCGAATCACATAGCAATCGCGATTTGTTTAAATTCTGCTATGCTATAGCGATATAACGCCGCTATAAAGGCTATTTGACAACACTGAATAGGACGATAGGAATTTCTACATGCACTAACCCCAGCCTGTCTTTAAACTCATTTGAAAAAAATTATTCAACTTTCTAATTCTTAAATACAAGACATCATAAAACATAATTAAAATATCACTAAAAAATATGAAACATTCTAATAACAAAATCTATGTTATCATAAGTCGGCCAGAAAAGCTATTGTGGTCGTCTCATCATAGAGCAATGGGTAGAAACCTCCACCAACGACAATGCTGCGCAAATAGAGTCAAGGTTGTCGCAGCTACGTTAACGAAAGGTAATTGTGTTGCGGGTGTATTTTAGGGTTTTTTGTGCAAACTAAAACCCTAAAACTTATTCTTTCTAGGATATGAAACTATTCCTTCGTCTTCTTCACTTTCCTTTTTCTTCTCCTTAACTCTCCCCTCTCTACTTCGAGTTTTGAGCCAACAGTTGTTGTGAGTTGCGCCGTCACAGACCCCACCTTAGTAAGTTGTTAATGTTCCAACCCCTATCTTTCCCAGCCTCAATCTTAGCCTCTATTACATCCCTTCCATCCATCAAGGCTTTATTCCAACCTCTATCTATGTCTCAAGCTCTGTTTCAGCCCCTCCCTCCATCCTAGGCTATGTTGTCAAACTCAAATAACAGCGTGGAGCGCCGAACCATCAAAATGGGATAGCAGGATAAACGCGCGAAGGCGAAAAACAGTATATAAACTAAACATAAAATACAAACAGTATACAAAAATACTAAAAAAAAATAGCCAAAGACACAAAATTAAAGGGGTAAACATATTTAATAACCGAAATTCAACACATCAAGTTCTAATAGCAATCGTAATCAACAAAACAAAGCAGAAGAAACAGAGCAGACATAACAATCACAAAAAGAATGAAAAACATCAGAGCAAGAACATAACGGTGTTGAATGGAGCAAGAAAAGAATGAAAACAACAGAGCAAGAACAAAACAGAGGAAAAACGAAAACGGTTTCTTTTTCTCGATGATAAACCAACCCCTTCGTGGATTTATAATAATAAAAAATTAGGGCTTAAGTGGGTGCAAATTGACCTAGATACCCTTAGTGAAAAATAAAATAAAAACTTGTGTTGTTTAAAATGCCCTAGAGGGGTCCGATAACGGGTCGGGGCAGGGATAATGGGTCGCGATGATAGAGTTTTCTTGATCGGTGGCGTCGCGGCCAACCCCTCCACCGCATCGGGATAGCGGGATCTCGTTGGGATTGACAACATAGATCCTAGGTATGTTCTAGCAATTGCCTCCGTCTAGATTTAAGCCCACTTGAGTTCTAATCTATGCATTCAATGACAGAGTCAAATAGCATAGCAGATGACCTCCAAAATGCTATTATGGTGTAGCGCGTAGCAGTATGGCCGGTATACAAAAGGTTGGGAGGTGAGATAAACAAGGGAGAAGAAGAGGTTTGGTGGCATAGAGAATAGGAAAGTGAAGATCACACCATAGTCATCCATAACAACGCCAAAGTTGCACAACAGCAAAAGTTGCAAAGAGGAGAGGAAGATCAAAGTAAGCGGAGGAGACGGTAGGTCATGAATGAGAAGTGAGAAGAGATCGCAGAAGGAAGACCCTAATTGGTTCAAAAAGAATAAACCATAAGGGCTTTTTTGCCTTTTCGCAAAAAAATAGGGTCCTTTCTATCTTTTTGCGATAAAAGTGAGGGCCTTTTTGTCTTTTGGCAATAAAAAAATGAGGGTCTTTCAGTCTTTTTGTGACAAAAATGAGGGCCTTTATGTCTTCTCCTCTCCTCTTCACTATGGCGATCATCTTAACTATTTCTCTGCCATCCTCCCTGATTTTGCTGCCACGCACAAGGCTACAGCAGCTACACTAATCTGCTCCTTTTTGATGCGCCACGCATTGCTGTGATTACAGCAGCCACTGCCACTATTGACTACAGTGGTACCAATGTTTAGTTACTTTAAGCTCTTGTTTGTTTTCTGGAATTCTGTTGGTCTTTACAAGTATTTTGGTTCAAGATTTGTGACTTTTATTTCTAATTATGTAATATGAATATTGGGTAATTTATTTCATTTTTCAACAATTATGTATTTATTAGTATAGTTAAATTGTATAATAATATTGCTTACATATATAAAATAGAAGCCATCTCACACCCCAAAATCCTAGTTTTGGGGTCAACGGCTTTGCTCAGCTATCAACAATATAGTATAAATCATAAAATATATATTGTGCACTGTGCAGACATAGGCAGGATTTGGTTCAGTAGTACCGACACTTGCAATATCTTGTGAATAATTACCATTTCTAGACCCAAACCCATTTTGAATGGTAAGAACACTGAGTGCAGACGATTTTTTCGGTACCCATCTAGTCTTATTGCCATCCCTATCTACTCTTCCTATATATATTCACGGTGAGTCAGTGACATCTCAGTATCCTACCTTATAACTATTTGAACTAATTATTCTATATGACCAACTAAGAGTAAGGGCCTCCATAAAATGGCAACTATAGAAATTGACAACCTCTAAAATGAAAAAGGTTTAAGGAAAAGCAAGAAAATTGGAGGGGAAAACCTCTAGATAACTAAGTGTGTTTGTTTTTGAGGTAGCTCATGTTCCAAAGTTGTGTTACAACAAAAGTAATAATAGAATATGTTTGTGAACAAATGTTTATTCCAAGCTGAGATCACTACCTTGAGGATTCGTGACATGAAAGAAGTGCCATCTAGAGATAGTGCATTATCGGCTGCTTCTTTTAGCATGAACTCAACGTAGGCTGCCCTGCTCAAGTAAACACAATTTAATATTAAGTTGCAAACAGAATGTGCTGAATATATAATGAGCAACACAAACTATTGAAACATGTTACCCTTTTGGCAGCCCAGTTGCAGCATCAGTAACAATAATCACTTTCAACACTTCCCCAAATTTATTAAAATGCCGAGACAGACCGTCTTTGGTAGCAGCAAAATGAACCTGTGATAACCAATATAATAAAACTTCAGAAATCAAACAAATCCAACCCAATACTCATCTTTGAGGTATCCCCTCACCCACCAAGAACAGAGGAGAAAGATTAATTACATTGCTAACAAAAATGGTTCTGGAATCAACATCTTCTGAAGGACAACCAGCAACATTAGAATCTGAGAATGCACAAGATGTAATCAATTCTACACCTGATAAATGCCCGAAGTCTTCAAGTGGTAAATTACAATATTACAATACTAAAGATAGATACGCTGTAAAACAAAATGTTTAACTCCACAACAGACCCTTCACCATTAAAAAATTATTTAACCAGCCAAAAATATAATTTGCATGTGTCTCAGAAACAAGAATTTCCACTACTGAAGATTTAAAACTCACCACCAGTACAGTGTACCATGCTAGAGTCTTTCTGAACATCAGAAGCAGGGTTTACCTATCATATGTCATAACACCAATGAAAATAATCAATAACTAAACAACCGGGTATTAAAAAAAAAAAATCTACCCCTCCATTCTCAATTTAAGTGGTTAAGTGATAAAAAGAAAAGATTAAGGGGCTAGGTTGAGAAAGATCTACATTTCAAAGGGGGAAATACATTGTACACTAATTTTAAACAGAAAACAAGTATCTCAGAATGAAGGCACAAATGAACATCTTACATTTCCGTAACTAATTTTCTGAGCATTGGCATTCTCCTTCACCAGCTGCATGTTAGATCTAGGATCTCTAGTTTTACTGTCTAAAATTTGATGCCCATCTAATTCTATAATCTCCCTTGGTTCCTGATATTGTGCTGGCTTCCAAGTGTTAAGTGCAGCAGCAGGTTGCTCCAGTTCTCGGTTCTGTTTTAGACGCAAACTATCATCAGTATTTTTTGCAACACTATACTGCATCATTTGAAAATCACTGCTCCTGTATCCAATAGAGGAGCTGATCAGAGAAGTTCCAGTCACCCCACGACCTATGACATTTACATCATGACACCCATCATTATCTGAATTTAAATCAGAACAAAAATCAGTTTCATGTTCCATCATTGCTGTATTTTCCACATATTGCCCATCATAATCAGTTCTTTGAAGATACAGTGATTGGTTTTGCTCCTGATGTTGATAATCAAATTGGCTGTTATCAGCTGACGAATCCATACCACAACCAAGTCTATCAAATACACTTCCTGAGGATTTGGACTTCACATCCTCTGCAGCTTCCACCACAGCCTTAATCACTGTAGCCATTGCATTTGGCAACCGGGAAGTGGGCTGCACACGCTGATGATGTTCAACCAAAGATGAATCAGCAGAGGATGTAGAAACTACAGAACGGAGACGTTTTAAGGAAGGCTCCACTGATGTAGATGTCCTTGAAGTACCCACTGCATCTCGAACTGCAAATTGAAGCAGCCGTCGAGGAGCAGCAATTTTTACTTGTGAGGCAACATCCCTCTGTTGAAATTACCCAATTAGATATTTGAAAGCAATGGATCATTAAGTACTTTTTCATTTTATTGAAAAACAATACGCAAACAAAGAGGAAATCTGGCAGACAGAAAAAATTAAGTGGTTTTATTTGCATAAAGATAACATTTGTTTTTACTTAGTTAAATAGTGATGGAAAGAGAGAATAGAATCCATCTATGTGAACACAAATGAAGTATAAGGGATAGGACTAATGCAAATGATGCATTTCTGTTTGACAAAATTCACCAATCTAATCAATTGACCAAAATGCAAGACTGGCGTTGTTAATAAGAGATAAAATAGTTAAATCAACCATAGCTCCACTCTTACATTGTATAAACTCATCAATTATACTAACAAGCATGATGCGCTTGATTTGTGTTGAAACTTCATTAAAAGAACTTAAGTTGAATAAATGTGTATAAATTACATCAGGGCAAGCAAATATTGCAGCAGTTCAAACCTTTGTCCTCTGTTGTTCATCAGCCCGGCTCCTTTTCCTCTGAACTGGAGGTTTAGGAGATAGTGACCTTGGACCACGATTGACTTGTGGTCGTATTTTTTCCTCTAAATGAGCATTGTCAACCTCAGAGCTTGTAATAGTATGTGCTTCAGTTTCTCCCCTCACCAAACTTTTCCAATCTTTGTTATGCCGACTTCTAGAAAACTTATTAGAATTTCCTCTTTCTAACTGTGAATTTGAATGCTGAAAGCTATCACCCCCAGCTTGAATTTCAGATATAAGCTTTCTTTTCGGAGCTTCATCCTGCAGTTTTTCAGCTTTTACATACAAAGCTAAATTCAAATGAAGATGATCCCACAACCTGTTAACAAGATATACATATAAATCAGCACATAGAATTTTAGTTTGAATACTACATTCTTACAATTAAATTAACCTAAAAAATATCCATCACAAAATTGGAATTACCAGGATACAAAAGAATCACTGTCGTCCCCCAAAAAAACATTCAGCTCACTCCTTGCTTGTTCTTTGGTCTTACCATTCCTCAATAACACGATAACATATTCCTGTCAGAGCATATAAGGTCAAATTCATTTGTATATATACTCAAAGTCAACTCATCCTAAAACTTTTTTAATATTTTATAGACATTGCCTATACTCGCGGGAAAATTCCTCCAAATACAACATATTTAGTGATAAAAAACAGAGAAAAGAGATATAACCTCAAGTAACTAACATATACAAGTACAACAACAACCACAATAACAACAGTAATGGTTTCCAGATATCGAGGAAATTATGAAGACATAAAAAAAGCTAAGACTTTCAACTCAAGATAATACGAGTCTGTAACTGACTTCAAGACATCAATACAACAACAACAACTACTACAACCAAGCAATAACTCGCTAGGAAGAGTTTGCTAAATGAATCAAACAGCACCATTTGACTGTATCAAAAACCGGTTTTCATTAAATTGGTTCAGATGAACATCAAAATGGTTTCTTAAATTTATTAGGGTGTGGTCTTTCTCTGCCTCTTTTAATCATAATATCTTCCCATTTGATCTGCTTTTTGGTATTCCCCGAAACAATCTTTGTTTATCCACAAGTTTTTTTCCCCGAAACAAAATTTGTTTGTCCACAAAATCTTTCTATCCCTCTTAATATAAGCTGCAAATTCATCTATCTGTATTTTCCTGAGAATCTAAGTCAAAGACAAATATATCTTATGGTAGAGTTATCTATAATTTTTCAAAACGGTAATGTGTATCATCTGTTTGCATTAAGTTTAATGTCGCACATTTTATGCAGCATAACTGCAAGAAACTCATTCTGCATACACAATATGCAGATATTATGCATACACAATTACCAAAATAATGTACTGTGCACAAGCCATAAAAATATCTGCATCAAGGTTCCATCCACCTATCAACCAGGCAGAGCCATAAGGCCAAACATATTGAAAGCGCATTATAACCAGCAACACATTTTCAAACACTGCACATGACAGCCTTCAGTGCTAATGTCACAAATGTCTTTCACTTTTTATTTAGTCAAAAAAAAGTTTAATGAGTGCACTATAAGTGTAAAATTAGTTTTACACTGAAATCCAATGAGAACTCCGCATATTGTCACATATGCCCACTATATAACAGCATTTAAAAAATAACTATACAATACTGAAATCTCATAGAACATCAGCGAGCGCCATAGACCACAATGCGTGAGTGCCATAGACCACAATGCGTGAGCGCCATAGACCACAATGCGTGTTTACAAGGCTGATTTTTGGCCTTCCACGGTCCACCAACAACATTGACCATTATAAACTGGTCTAATTTACAATAATGGTCAAAGTTGCCGATGGCCGAAAGCCAAAACTCAGCCATGTAAACACACAATGCAGCCTATGGCGCTGCCAAGCCATGACGGGCATCCCTTCACAAATTGTCTATGGCGGTTGTTAAAAAATCTATAGAGCCATGGCTGACTATACAAGTCCTCTTTTATCTTTAAAAAATAAACCCATACATTTATCTGAATACCACTCCACTTCACATTTATATACTCAATCCCACAGCTTGAAGAAAACCCTAACCGTGCTAACCACAATATATAAGAACAACGATTTTCAATATAACTCCTTTTCCCCATTACAACTCTTATCCCAAAACATTTACACTTCAACAGATAATGACGATTAGTTCATCATAGCAAACCTTCAATAACCGCAACAATGCAATCAACCCTAAACCTTATTCACATTAACCGATTAAACAATCGAGAAATTCACAGCATTCAATCCCTAACGGTAACGTTTAGAACCGTACCACAAGAGTGTCATCAGTGTATTCCCCCATGAATTCCTTAAGCTTCTCCGTCACACTCTCCCTCAGCTTCGTTGCTCCATCGGCAGTAAAGTTCAACTTAAACTTCCTATTATCGTCTCCATCAACACTCCCCATCGCAAAGCACAAAAGCAAACCAAAACCCTAACGAAAAATCTCAATCTCAAAATCGCGATGATTATCTCTATCGAAATTCGAAACCCTAACTATCTATAAAGCTTATCAAAATCAAAAGCGAGAGAATCATAAAATCGAGGAATCGGCGGAAGAGAAAGACGAGATCGAATCGAGATTTTTTTTTCTTTTAGCAGGAAAATGTTGGAGGAATCGTAGAAAAACCCCGCAGTTACGTATTCGCGGGGAGGGAAAGAAAAAATGACGAAGGTGTGATTTTATATATCGGGAGAGAGTTGTGAATGTGGTGGTTATTATTAGCGGAAAATATAAATCTCTCAAGGTATATTTAATTTAAGTGAAACTGAGAAGAGAGAGTTACGCATAAAGAAAGAGCAAAGAAATAGAAGTTCGCCTGTTTAGTTTATTTGAAGAAATAGAAGCGAAAGAGTTAATTTGACGGGTACAGCGCCTTTTCATTTCTTTGCTGCATTGCAAAGAAAATCTAATGAAGACACTATTATGTATTCTTTTACAACTTTACCCTCGTTTTTCTTTATTTATTCACTGGATTGCTTTCATTTTTATATATATGGGCATATTTAATATTTGGATTCAAGCATTATTCATAATAATCTGCATCTATTCTAATAATTTAATGAATCAACATAAATTTAACAAATACTCTCAAGTGATTTATTTATTTATTTAAATTAAATTAATTAGCCTTTCAAAAAAAATTAATTCATTAACTACACTAAAATAAATTAAATAAATTTAAAGATATTTTTGTTCTTTCAAAATTTACACACATTTCTTTCTCTTTTATTTCAAACGATACTTGTTCTATTTTTTACCTATTTATCTCTTCAAATATTTCCTTTACCTATTTCTCTCGTTATTTTTTTTAATACCAATCACACTCTTAAATTGTAATTGGTAGAGATGATTTATGAGAGATAGGGATAAATACGTGAGAGATATAGAAGAAAAATGCAACATTTCTTTAGTTTAGCACATTAAAGAATTAGAGAAGAGGGATATAAGTATAAGGTCAACTACTTTTTAGAATCTTCGCAAACCAAAAGAACGAAGAAATACCAACTTGTTTTTTCATGTTCCACACATACCCTTTACTATCTATCTTTTCTTTTCTTTTTTGCTAAGCTAGTTATATTAGTATCATGTACCAACACAAATGATTCCTTTGCAAAAACTAAAAAATAATAATGAATTCAACGAAAATGTAACATTATTTTTTTGGAATAATAACAACGTAACATCCTTTTTTACGCAAAACAAATGCAATAAAATAAGTAAAATTATTAATGTATTAAATAAAAAATAATAATAATAAATATAATTAATTAATTAATTTGCATTTAAAAATAATTAGATTTCGAAAGCAACAATAAAATAATGATAATCTACTATCAATATAAGAAAATAAAAAACTATAAAAAAATATAAGTTTATCTTCGCTTAATTTTTGGTCAGATCATTATTTGTAGGTAAA
>JBBPBP010009777.1:16706120-16745119 GCA_037974735.1 Cicer chorassanicum
TTTCACACAACCTTTTATATTACTTTATAATCACTATTATTATTATTATTATTATTATTATTATTATTATATACGCAAATCAAAAGCATTCAATCCTATATTATTTTTCCAACTATATATTTTTTTTATCTTCCAACTATCAGTATAAGAAATATGAACATTAGCAAAAAACCAATATCAAAAAAATCGAAACTAACCTCTTCAATTTTTTTCCAACTATACATTCTCTTTGATCTTCCAACTATTAATATAAGAAATGAGAACACTAACAAATCAATATTAAAAAAAATCAAAACTACCCTCTTCAATTTTTTTTAACAAAACCTAAAGTGCAAAGACATTGCAAAGCAGAAATGATATCCCAATTAGGTTGGTCGGAAAAAATACAAAAAACAATATATGAAACAAATATTTATCATTGATAAATATTAAAAATGCACTTAATAAATATTTATAACTGATGCATAAAAAAATGAGACAAATATTTTGTTTATGCGAAATATAAAAAAAAACATGGGACAAAATTTTTGACAATAATACATAAAAAAGCATTTGACAAATGTTTTTTATTAATAAATCCTTAAGAGAAAAGGAATGATAAAAAAAAATGATTAGCTTAAGGACAAGTCAAGAAAAACAAGTAAGAAAGACAATAGTAACTTTTCCATCACTAGTTATGAATGTGAAAATTTTGTACACATCATACTGGAGTGTCCAGAATATCTTAAGAAGATGGAGAATAGTGATAAAAGAGGTAAAAAAGGACGAGACAGGCAAAAAAAACATATATATCTTCGGAAGATAGGAATGGCACCTAAAGTGAATGCTCCGACAACAACACAAACTTGTGTCTCATGGCTAAAAACCATGGAGAAGATGTTAGTGATGATGAACTTCATGAGCAAGCTAAAAAAATGACTTAATTAATGTCTTATAAAGAGAGAACCATTTAAATTTAGAAAATAAAAAAAGAAAGCTTGAAAAATATGTTTTCTAAAACTTTTAAGCAATCTCATGATCTTACTAAAATTGTACAATGTTCTCATGATTTATCTCATTATGAAAATTGTGTTTTATTATAAAATTAAAATTTCACTTTGAAAGAGCAAGTTTCAAAACTTGAAATTGAAGTGAAAACTTCAAAAGTTTCAAATCAAAGGAACCATTTTCCTAATTATCTTTCAAAAGATATTATCATAAGTCTAAAACAAAATTTGTCACATATTATTTGTTTCTATTGTGGCCAAAAGGGACATGTATATTCAAAATACTTTATTAAAAAAGTTGGTGTACCAAATAGAAGAAGTGTGTGGATTCCAATGAAAAGCACTCCAAAGTCTAACATTCAAGAACTCAATAAAAATTGAGTACCTATAACCATCAAATAATTTTGTTTGTAGAAATATTTGTAAGCATCAACATGCAAATTAATGCTCCATGTATTTATAAGGCCAACTAATCTTTTGTAAATGTTAGAAGGTTTGATCTCAAGGTATAATTTTATTTAAACTAGCTTTGAATTCTTCATGTAAGTATTTTTGTTGAGTCTCTTAAACTAAAATGTCTATCATATCTAAAGTTTTGTATTGAATTACATTCATATAGATTAATATGTTAAATTATTGAAGAATGTATATGCTTTAATGTGGTTATTTTTATGTTTTTATTGGTTTTTTACATTGTAAGTCGACTCATACAATAATAAATTGACTCATAGAGCTTTAGAATTTCAATGCTTAAATTTTTTTGGACATGTAAGTCAACTTACACTTGTTATAAATCCACTTACCTAAGTTGATATCTTAAAATTATTTTTAAGAAACATAAATCATTTATTTCAAATTCCTAAAAATCTTTTTGTATTATCTCAAATCGACTAAAAATCTCCATCAAAACCCTATCTTTCACTTTTCCATCAACAAAAACCCATTTTTTTTATTTCACCATTCATCTTCACCATAATTTATATTTCTTCATTGTTGACTTCTCAAGGTTGAAGATTTTTTGTGGTGTCTTAAGGGTTGTTAGAGTTTGGGTTCTCTCCTACTGACAAGGAAATTCAAAAAACCTCCATTGTTGTATGTTCAGATTTGATTATTTGAGAAGATTGTGAGAATTCTTGACTGTGTTGAAAAGAAAAAAGATTTATTCAAGTTTTTTGGGTTGTTTGGAAAACTCAATTTCAAGAACTGTTTAGTTTTTGGTTCTTTTATAAAAGAGGGTATTTTATTTTTGTTCTTGAGCTTGAAATGGATGGTTCTAGACCAAATAAATATAGTGCCAAGAGAAAACAAAAGGAACTCGCTTCCTCCTCAACCGCTTCGATTTCATATTTCAAAAGTTTGTTTTCAAAGGAATTAGATTTTGAACGTTTTAATTATCGATATCTCAATAGGAATGTGATAACTCCTCATTTTATTGAGTTAGATTCGAAATTAGTAAATGATTTTAAATGAATTTAGTGCTCATCAAAGTCTTGATGAATTTTTGAGTTTGGATAATCAATTTCGTGCTCTATTAGTGAAAGCTTTTTACTGTAACTTGACCACAAAAAGGCGTACACTTTAGTGCAAGTCTAAGAATATTTCAATGAAGATTGATGCTGCTATTTGGAAAAATATGTTAATTTTCCATGTGAAGGAATAAAATTTGATGTAGAAAATTTTAGGGAATACGAAGGATACAATGAGATTACTTTTCTTCAAAGAATTCTTGAAAATCCAAATGAAGCTCTTATTGGTAAAACTTTTTTTGATGGTACTCTGAAAACTTAGTTTAGAATGTTTCACTAGGTGGTAGCTAAGTGTTTAGATGCATGTGAGCATAATTTTGCAAGGATAACTAAGTCAGACGTGTTCTTAATGTGGTTGATATATGAGCACAAAAAGATAAATTGATGTATTTTCCTTGCTTGTAAGATGATTAATGTAAGGAAGCAAATTAGTAGCTCTTTCGTATTTGTTTGTGTGATTAGAATATTTTTGGAGAGGTATAAAGTTATCTCTTCAAACAACATATTCTTTTTTTCCTGATCCAGTAAATTGCTTCACTATAACAATTGTATCTAAGACGGGATACATAGAAAATGCTAGAGAAAATTGGGGGAATAAGGGTGTTGCTCAAGAAAGAGCTCTTGAGGATGTTGAGATGGATGAAGCTCCTACTCAAGAAAGAACTCTTGAGGGTGTTGAGGGATTATCTGAATCTGCTCTTTCCTAGTTCACTAGATTTGAAGAACGGGTCATGCAGCGTATGGATGACTTTAGCTCGACAATTTGAAGATTTCTACTTGGAGACTTGGAAATTTTTTGAGAACTTAAGGGAAGAAACTAGATCATATTTGTTTGACTTGGAGGAGCGTCTTTATGCTCGTTTCTCTACCTTTTTCCATCCACCACCACAGTGACCTTAATGATTCTCACTTGTTGACTTTACCTTTATGTTTTATTTTATTTTGTCTTGTTTAAGATTTTTCATCCATGGTCTGTAATATTTTTAATTTCTCTGGATTCTTCTTATGATTTTATGTACTATGGTTTGTTTTGTTGCATTTTGCTAGATTGCTTTAATGTTTAGAGTGTTTTTTGTGTGAAAATTTACTTTGCGTTGTTGCCTTATGATTTTGTTTGATCTCGTTATCTTTTCTAAGCTTTATGTGCTGGATTCATTTTTTTGTGTAGTCAAGGATTATATGGATGCATCATCTAAGTATTGGTTAATTTGTTGGACGTGAACTTTACAATACTACTAAGTCTATAAGAATATGTTGATTTCTAGGGTCGCTCCTAATGGTGAAGCCCTATAAGAATTGTTACCGCTTTTAAGCCCTCAGAATGTAATTATCTTAAATTTCTGAGGGTCACAACCCTAACTATATATTTATGTGTTTTTTTTAATGTAGTTTATGAGTTAGTATATCTATAGAAATATTTGGATGAGGAGGAGAAAGCAATAAGTCAGAACCGACTATTCATTATTATATAGATTTAAAGTTTTGTCGAGAGGTAAATAATATATTCAAAATGTATATTAATAATGTGTTGTGTGAAATGCGATTTGTAATTTATTTGTCATATTGTAAAATGTGTTTGAAAAGAAAATGGGAAAATTAAAATTTTAGATGTTTGATTTTGAATTTTTATCTATAGTTGTATTAAAAATTGTATATTGTATTTATTGTGTATTTTTACAAACATATAATATTTGTTGTATTAATTATATCATTTTTTTGAAATTTGAAAATATGTTAATATATTTATTATGTATTTTTTGAAAATATGTTCATTTGTATATTTGAAAATATTTAAATACTATGCTTTTTGTTGGTACAAAGGAGGTCGAAGGTCTAAAAAGGAAAAAAAAAAAAAACTAAGGAATTAAACTCACGTACCTAGACATGCAAGTCCTAGAAGTATCATGAAAAAGGAGTTGCTTAAACTTGCTAGGAGGAGACTCCAAAACAAAAAGATTCCATGAAGCAAAATTAAGGCTAAAGCTAGCCAGTCAATCCGCACTTTCATTACCTTCACGCCATGTGTGAGTAAACTGAATGTGTCAATCCTTTTGGAGAGACTCTTGGATACAACGAATTAGAGGATGAAATTGCCATTTGAAATTGCACTTGTTTGTGATCATGCCGATGAACATTTTTGAGTCATATTTCATGATTCGGTGAGATAAACCTTCCCCCATGCCAGGACAAGCCTCAAATACATGCCTCGCATCTCAGCATGGAAGGCATCACATGCTCCAATTTTACGTCTAAAGCCTTTGTTTCATCTTCCTTGCATGCCCCATCATAGTTAAGCTTCATCCAACCATGTTGGGGCCTCTTCCATCCAATGTAGATAGTTTCTTGATTATGAGGAGAACCCTGAAGATTAGATTAAGTGTTTTCAACTATAGTCCTAACAAAAGAGAATAATCAAGTCATTAAATCTGGAGGAATCTTGAAGAATTAGAGTAAGTGTTTTCATTTGAAGAATTTACGAAAGCAATCTTAACAAAATACGAACAATATCAATATGAAGAATTTACAAAATCAATCTGAAGAATTTACAAACTCAATCTGAACAAAATACGTACATAATCAATCTAGAAGAACTGCTCAGATTTGGATTCAAAAAAAAAATTGGCAAAAGAACATAAAAAACATATTGCTCAAAATTATTTTTGAATAAGATCATTGTTGACCAAACTAAGAATGAAGTTACAATTCAAAATTAAACAAGAACTAAATTGAAGCCCTAAGTTTTTTTTCTATAAATAGATACTCAAGGCTGAATAAGAAGATCATCGAAAAAAAAAAAGTAGAAGAACTCAAGCTCAAAATTCCAAATTCATCTTAGAGTTCAAAGAGAGAACCACTTGTTCAGACGAGAAATATTTTCCAAGTGCTTTTCTTAGAGTGTGATAGCCATGGTTATAATAAGCTTGTTAGAAGTATTCAAACTCGATAGTGGTGTTAGTGTGCCTTAAAAAATATGGAGTTGTCAGATTGTGTGGAGAAGACTTGGTTGGTAGAGTCAAGGTGTGTGTGTTCCTCAAAAGTCTAGAGTTGTTAGGTTGTTTGAGAATACTGGATGGGAGGGTCAGGTGCTTTGTAATTCAAGTTGTTAAATTAGTGGATTAAATCCTTATGAGTGAAGAGACTGAATGTAGCCAAGTTTATGGTGAACCGGGATAAATTACTTGTGTCGCTTTATTCTTGCACTCCTTAGTTTTGTTATTGCTTCTGCTCCTAGTAAATCATCAAGTCTAAACTAGTTTAATCAAATAATAAAAAAGTTATTAACTTAGTCAAACACAATTCAACCTTCTTCTCGTGTTTGTACCTTCAAATGATTCGCTCATGTGCCACCAACCACATGAAAGTATGGATATGATTGGGGCCTTCCCACTTTCAAAGAGCTTTCTAGTTCCCCTTCATAGTGTCATGGTTCTCAACAATCAGATTATAGGCACTTTGCACAGTATAATGATGGGTACTAGTTTCTCCCCAACCTAAAGTGTTTGTCCCATCCTCTCCATTGGGAGTTGGGGGATCTATGAACTTGTTTGCAATGTTAGTTGGCAAGTTATCTAAAAAGAATTTAAAGTCCCAGTTACCCTCATTATCAACCATATCTTTAACAATAATAGTAGTGTCAACCAAAGACGAAGCAACATTGATGAGAGGAATGCTGTTAGTGAAGGTGCAAACACGAGAAAGGGGGGTTGAATTATGTTTGACAAAGTTGATAACTTTTTTGATAATTTATAAATAATTAAAAAACTAGTTTGGTTTTGGTGACTTACTTGGAGTAGAAGCAATCAGATTTAGAAGTAGCACACAATGAAAGCATAAATAATTTGACACATATTTTTTTCCTGGTTCACCATTAACTTGGCTACATCCACTCCCCTCATTAAAAAGGCTTTAATCCACTAATTCAAGTACCTTGAATTACAAAGCATCTGACCCTCCAAGCCAGTCTTCCAAAACAGCTTGACAACCCCAGACTTTTGAGGAACTAACCACATTGACCCTACAAGCGAAGTCAACCCTAGATTGAAGAATGAACTAAACCACTATCGGGTTGGATACAAAATATTGGAACTTGATTAGTTGCTTATAATAAAGCTGATGATAATAATAACTCCCACACTCTAAGAAAAGAACACTCACAAAATATTTCTAACTTGAACAAGTGTTTCTCTTTTTCAATTTAGTCATTGTTTAATTATGAATTGTATTTTGTTCAGATTGCATTTGTAAATTCTTCAAATTGATTATGTTCGTTTTTTGTTTAGATTGAGATTGTAAATTCTTCAGATTGATTCTGTTCGTATTTTGTTCAGATTACATTTGTAAATTTTTCAGATTGATTCTATTTATATTTTGTTGTAGATAAATCTTGATCAAATTTTCTTCAAATCTTTATCAAATCTTCTTCAAAACTTGATCAAATCTTCTTCAAATCTTGATCAAATCTTTAAATCTTGACCATATCTTCTTTTCAAATTGGTCAAAGGTTTTCTTCAATTATAAATATGAATCAAATCTTATTTTAGACTTTCATCAATTATAAATTTAAATCAAATCTTATTTTAGATTTTATTCAATTATAAATCTAAATCAAAACTTATTTTAGATTTTCTTCAATTATAAATTTGAATCAAATCTTATTTTAGGTTTTCTTCAAAAACATGAATCTTCTTTCATACTCTTTGAAGTCAAATATATTGTTCTCATAAAATACTTTTGTTATCATCAAAACTATAAGTATAAAATCAACTTGGTTCCAACAATTAGGCCCCTATCTGTTTAGCAAAAAGTTAGTATGATTACCATCCCCAATTTTCTGCACCAGATTCATTTTAAATTTGTCCTAAGCCCCTACAAGAGAAAATGGGAGAACAATAAGGCTGAGAGCTAATACAATCACACAAATCATTGTTCCTTCCATATTTATTGTGGAGCACATGACACCAAAGATCATCAGACTTAGTAGTGAGGTTCCAAAGAGTCTTTATCAGAAAAACCTCATCAATTTGTTGTTGACATTTGAAATCCATGCCACCATCCTTTTTAGGCAAGCAACACACATTCCAACTGATTAAATGGTGTTTACGACCACTATTAGTATTACGCTAAACAAAACCCCGATGAATCTTTTCTACTTCAACATAAAGGGTCACTAGAAGCTTCACATATTACATGTGATAACACAAGATAGAACTCAACACCGATTTGGATTATGTTATTCTACTAGCTAAGCTTAAGCATTGTTGTTTCCGCCCGCTCAACTTATTTTGAATTTTGTTCAAAATATGGTTAAAGTGAGCGCTTGAATTTCTCCCTAAGTCAATGTTTGCTCCGAGATACCTTACCAAGCTGTTAATATGGGTAAACCATGTTTGCTGCATGATTTCTTCTTTAAGCTGATTGTCGACATTCTTGAAGAAATACACTTGTGTTTGCTGGTTATTAATTCGTTGCCTAGAAGCCTAGCAAAATATATCCAAACAGTCCAAAATATTGTGGGCTAGTTCGATAGAGGCTTCTACAAACAAAAGAATATCATCAGCAAATAAAAGGTGAGAGATTTGGGGGCCTTACCTGCCTGCACACATTGATTTCCAATTTTGGGCTTCAACTTTGTTAGCAATAATATGGAACATATTTTAATGAAAATGAAAATTGATTCAATTTTAAATAATTTATTTAATTACATAAATTATTTATTATAATGTAATAGGCAATTATATACATAAGAAATACATAATTAAATTTAAATTAAATAATACATGATTTTTTATTATATTTTTTAATAAATGAAGTTATATAATTGATAATTTTAATATGAATATGAAATAAAATATTTTTAAAAAAATTGTGTGACCATTTGTGAAGGCCAAAGCTCCAAAAATGGGTGTGACACGTCTGCTTTGCAGTGGGTATAGCCCTTGGAAAGTGTATAATGCATGAAGTTACCGAGGGCCACAACCCTCGGTACCTTCCTAATGATGTCACATTTGTGAGGGTCTTGGCCCTAGTTATGTTGCAAGGGCTCTTGCCCTAGTAAAAGTTCTGTTATATATATATATATATATATATATATATATATATATATATATATATATATATATATATATATATATATATATATATAAAGGTGCATTTACGAGGGCGTCATCCCTAGGTATGACATTCCGACCAACAATATAGCTAGAGCATTGTAGCCCTCCCAAATTTAACTTTTCCTAGGGCTTTTTTATCATTTGCTAGGGTTCTTGGCCATAGGTAAATCATATAATTCTTGTAGTGTATTTTTGTGGTTTTTCTTTCTTTTTATTAATGTCAAAGGGGAGAAATTATTGCAAAATTTAAAAAGTGACTCACGGTAACAAACAAATTAAGAGTCTATATGCACATAGTCACGAATACATACGATAAAGGGTCTCCAATAGTTGTAAAAGATCATAATCTTCATTGAGTCAAGGGTAAAGTAAGAAATTAAAGAACACTGAACTTTGAGGGAAGATCAACTTCTAATACATTTGTACATTCACTCATGTCTATTATATAGAATACACATTTATTTGCTAGAGGTATTGTGCTCTTAATATTTTTGTACGTATCCACTAAATAAACCCTTAAAGGTCCCATGAAATTCCCAGAGCTGAATCCTAGGGATAAGTGTAAAGTATATATGTTATAAAGTTCGTTGCTAGGTTCACTCAAATTCAACCTCAATAAAAGAATATATACTACTTTTGTTAGTTATCAACTACTTGGTTCCTACATGAATCAGGTCTAATAAGACATTCTAGTTACATATGTGAAAATGTTAAGCAAGGAATTAATGAGGACTAGCTATACCCTACTAATTATACACTGTTAGGAAACTACGCAAAATTTACCGTGTTCAGATTAAAGTGAAAGTAAAAATGCAGAATAATAATACAAAATTGATAACGGAATTCGACTAAATTTGCCTACGTCTCCGGGCTATTGCAAACCTTTATATTGACAAAGGAATTTACACAAAGTGTTTACAAACACTCACAATCTCTCACTACCCAAAACCCAATTACACCCAAGAATGTCACTCCTAGAAATCTCTCTAGCTCTCTTGAAATTCTCTCAATGTTTGGATTCTCTTCAGGTTAGAATGAATTTCACTTTTCATCCATCACCTCTATTTATAGGTGATTTAGATCACTTGCTTCATGAGCAAGTTTTTTAATGGCCATGTTACTTCATGGCTAAGCAACTTCCTTCATGGTTAAGAAACTTGCTTCTTGGCTAAGCAATCTTACTTGGTTACTAAGTTTACTTAGTAGTTAAGTCTTGTCTTTACTTTAACAATCTCCCACTTGAAGACTGATTTTAATCGGTCTTCACACCTTGATCATGCAGCAGCCTTCTCTGGTCTAATACTCTAGTAGGCCAACTGAAGTTGAGCACAACTTCAGTTTGTCGATGGTTACTACTTTTGTCAATATGTCTGATGGGTTCCTACTTCCTTCCTTCCTTCAATTATCTTCAGTGCCAACACCTCATCCTCAAGTAGAGATCTGATGAAGTGATAACAAAGATCAATGTGCTTTGTTCTTGAATGAAATGTTGAATTCTTTGTCAGATGTATTGCGCTCTGACTGTCACTAGACAAAGCACTTTGCTCTTGGATGAAACCCAACTCTATTAATAACCCTTGAAGCCATATTATCTCTTTGCTAGCTTCTGTTACTGCTACGTACTCAGCCTCTGTTTGGGATAACGCAACAATCTTTTGTATCCACGACATCCAACTAACTGCTGTAGTACCAACAGTGAATATATAACTAGTGGTACTTCTTCGGTGATCGACCTCACCTGCAAAGTCTGCATCTACGTAGCCTTGTACTTTCATTTCTCCTTTATCGAAGTATAAACACTTTGCTATCGTGGCTCGTAGATATCTCAAAATCCATTTTATTGTTTCCCAATGAGCTTTATCTGGATTTGACATAAACCTACTAACAACTCCCACTGCATGGCCAATGTTTGGCCTCATACAAACCATTGCGTACATCAAACTTACAATGGCTGAAGCATATGGAATGTTAGCCATCAATTCTCTTTCTTCCTCAGTCTGAAGTGATTGTTCCTTGGTTAGGCGAAAGTGACTTGCCAAGGGTGTGCTAACAGGTTTGGCGTTACCAATGTTGAATCTTTGCAAAAACATAATTGATGTACGCTTCTTGAGATAACTGCAAAATTATTTTTTGCTTATCTCTCGTGATTTGCATTCCAAGGATCTAAATTGCCGTACCCAAGTCCTTCATGTCAAATTCTTTTGACAACTGCATCTTCAAGTTTCTGATCTCGTCCATATCTAAACATGCTACTAACATATCATCAACATAAAGTAGGAAAATGATATAACTGGTCTTGTATCTCTTGAAGAAGCAACAGTGGTCAGCGTTGCACTTTTGGAAATCTTCCTTGTGCATAAAGCTTTCAAACTTCTTGTACCACTGTCTTGGAGCTTGTTTTAGACCATACAAGTTCTTCTTTAGTCTGCACACCTTACTCTCATTCCCTTTTTCTGGGAATCCTTCAGGTTGGTGCATGTATATCTCCGCATTTAAGTCTCTATGAAGAAACGCAGTCTTCACGTCCAACTGCTCAAGAAAGAGTTCTTCATTGGCAACAATACTTAACATTGACCTGATAGTATTGAGCTTCACAACTGGAGCAAAAATCTCATTGTAGTCAACTCCTTTCTTTTGTTGGAATCCTTTGACCACTAGTCGGGTTTTGTATCTTTTGGAGCCATCACGATCCTCCTTAACTCGATACACCCATTTGTTGTGAAGTGCCTTCTTTCCCATGGGTAAATTAGATATATATGATCTGACATGCCTCTGCATAGTCTTCAGGCTATCCTCCATCTGTCAGCAATATCTAGTCCATATACCTCATATTAGGCATATGAGTTCGAAAATACCTTCTCAACGAATGAGCTGGAGTAGAATGCTCTGATGTGTTAGGTTCTTGTTCGCTGCTCTATTCAATTGAATGTTCTGATCGAGAAATTTCAACTGTACGACTTTCTGGAACATCATCTATTTGTGCATACATAGGCCCAATATGTTTTGAATCACTAATGGATGTGTTATGTCTATCCTTGTACATCACTCTTTCATTGAAGATCACATATCTGCTACGGATCATCTTTTTGTTTTCATTGTCCCATAGGCGGTAGCCAAACTCATCATCTCCATAACCGATGAAAGTGCACTTTTTGGATTTGGGATCAAGTTTATTTCTTCCTTGATCACTAATATGTACATAAGCTACGCAACTGAAAACTCTAAGATGTGAAAGTTTTACCTCTTTTCTGCTCCATACCACTTTTGGTATTCTATGATCCAATGGCACTGATGGACCTCGATTAATCAAGTAAGCTGCTCCGTTGACTGCTTCTTCCCAGAATTGCTTTGGTAGGCCTGACTGCATACGCAAACTTCTAGCTCTCTCAATCAATGTATGATTCATACGCTCAGCTCCACCATTGTGTTGAGGCGTACTTGGCACGATTCTCTCCATTCTAATCCCGTGCTCATATCAAAACTTCTTGAATCTGGTGTCATCATATTCACCACCATTGTCAGTTCTGAGCTTTTTGATCTTCAATCCTGTCTCATTTTCTACCATGGCTTTCCACTTCTTGAAAGCCTCAAATACTTCAGATTTATGTTTTAGAAAGTATATCCATACCTTTCTATAGTGATCATTGATGAAAGTCACGAAGTAGTGTTTCCCATCAATGCATGAGACAGTTGTTGGTCCCCAAACGTATGAGTGGACCCACTCCATTTTCTTTTTCTTTGGGGTTCTTCCACTTTTCTGAAAGCTGACTATTTTTTGTTTTCCAAGTATACAATCTTCACAAATGTCAATTTCTATTGACTGAAGATTTGGAAGTTTTCCCTTTAAGTGCATAATCTTCATCCCTTTCTCACTCATATGGCCTAGTCTCTGATGCCACAGATTGGAATTTTCATTTGCTGCAATTGCAATCAAATGACATGCTCCTGTTGTCCTGTAAAGAGTGCCACTCTTTTTGCCGCGAGCAATCTTTATTGCACCTTTTGAAATCTTCCAATCATCTCCGTGGAAAACTGTTGTGTAGCCGTCATTGACTAATTGGTCCACTGAGATTAAGTTCTTTGTCAAGTCGGGAATATGTCTGTCATTTTTCAATTCCCATACAGACCCATTAACTTAATCTTCACTCATTTGCCCACAACATCACAAGGTTGTTCATTACCAAGGTTGTCGAGGACATAATTCTCAAAGAATTTTTTCTCCGAAGTAGCATGAAATGATGCTTTAGAGTCTAATACCCAAGACTCTTCCTTGCTCTCCAAAGAGCATATTAGTGCATCAGTTTCTCCTGATGTGGAAGCAACATTCGCCTCATCCTTCTTCTCTTGATTCTTTGGTTGACTTTTGCATTGATTTTTGTAGTGCCCACTCTTTCCATAATTCCAACACTCGATAGATTTCGAGTTATTAGAATTTCAATGATTTTTAGATTTGGATTGCCTATCCTTTGATTTACTACGTCCATTTCCTCTGGTTGAATTTCTTCCTCTTGACTCTATATGTAATACTGAAGAGGATGACAATTCACCCAACTCTCTTCGTCGGAACTCTTCACTTAGAACCAGATCACGAACATCATCAAATTTTAACCTTTTATTTCCTGAAGAGCTACGCACAGCCGTGACAGTAGCAACTCGACTCTCTTGTAGGGAAGACAAAAGTATCAATGCTCGTACCTCATCGTCAAAGTCGATTCCAACCAAACTCAACTAGGTTGTGACGATGTTTTCATTGGGATGTTGCGCCGCAACTGCGTCTTCTGTCATTTGTAACGTAAACAACCGCCTCATCAAATGAACTTTATTTGAGGCTGACAGCTTTCCATACATGCTAGAAAGAGCCGACATAAGACTTGATGTGGTCTTTTCCTTTGCAATGTTAAAAGCAACATTACGAGATAACGTTATGCAGATATCACCAAAGGCTTGCCTGTCGAGAAGTTTTCAATCATCTTCCTTCATTTGGGCTGGTTTCTTTCCAGTGAGAGGTTGATACATATTTTTCTGATACAAATAATCCCTTAATTTGCATCTTCCAAAAACCAAAGTCCGCACCGTCGAACTTTTCAATTTTCACTTTTCCTTCGTCTGCAACCACTACTCTCACTTAAATATGACTTCCTTAGGATCGTTCTCTGAACTAGAGCTCTGATACCAATTGTTAGGAAACTACGCAAAATTTCCCGTGGTCAGATTAAAGTGAAAGTAAAAATGCAGAATAATAACACACAAAATTGATAACGGAGTTCGGCTAAATCTGCCTACGTCTCCGAGCTGCTGCATACCTTTATATTGAAAAAGGGATTTACACAAAGTGTTTACAAACACTCACAATCTCCCACTACCCAAAACCCAATTACACCCAAGAATGTCACTCCTAGAAATCTCTCTAGCTCTCTTGACATTCTCTAAATGTTTGGATTCTCTTCAGGTTGGAATGAATTTCACTTTTCATCCATCACCTCTATTTATAGGTGATTTAGCACTTGCTTTATGAGCAAGTTTCTTAATGTCCAAGTTACTTCATGGCTAAGCAACTTCCTTCATGGTTAAGAAACTTGCTTCTTGGCTAAGCAATCTTACTTGGTTACTAAGTTTACTTAGTTACTAAGTTTACTTAGTAGATAAGTCTTGTCTTGACTTTAACATACACTAGAAGTGATATTCGCTAATATATTACTAGGAGTAACTTAAGGTAATTACACACGTGGAAAGCTTGCACTGGAAGCCCTCAAATTCACATTCAGATTTGAACTAAATAGAGCTAACTAGGTGTCAAACTAAATCTTCAATTTATGGTCTCCTATCATCCTCAGGAGACTAACTTATAGAATTACACACAAGGTGGAAAGGAAGGGAGGAACTCGCTTGATATAATCTCCAGAGCATGCACCAATGAATGAATTTTGAAAAGAAACCCAAAAAAGGACGAATGATAAATACCCATTCTAAGGATTCCGAGTCGTGGTTTACAACTCATTATATTTATGGGGTTTAAGCCTTTTTTTCTTATCTATTTAATTTATAAATTAAGTACTGAATATAATAGCATATGTTAGAGGAGGTCAAATTGTTAGAACTAGGTTGGTTTGAAAAACCATGACTTTTACGTGTTTTGATGACATTATTTTGTGGGAACAATTTAAAGCACTAATGTTCTGTTTTAGTGTAGAGTCTTTCGAACAGGTTATTCCTTATGAGCTCACGTAGCATCCTCTAATGTTTGATCTAAGTTAAAGAACACCAAGACTCCATTTTTAATTTTCGTACTCTAAGTCTGGTGAACGTGCTTTGAAACGCGCCTCTGGTGATTGTTTTATTGCAAGAAATTCTTTGATTATTTTGGCTCTGACGACTACAACAAGCATCTGACTATTCTGCCTCTGATAAGTGTGACAAACAAGTGATCTTCTGATTCTGATAAGTCAACATTTTGATAATAGTTAACGCTCTGATAAGTCAATGTTATGATAATAGTCAATGCTTTGATAAAGACAAAGCTTTTGTGCATCTCTAATAAACACCATAAATGTCTATGCGACATAGTCTGGTAACAATATCCTCCGCTCCTTCTATCTCCATGTCAGGATTTACATAATCAATTTCAAGGATATTTTTTATAAGATTTAATGGCGAATCAATCTTAGAAGATTTGATACGAAACTTCATGATACATGCTGATTTCTTGCAATTAGAACATCGATCAGAAACCCTAAAAATCTCTATAAAAGTACGTGAAACTCTCATTGACAAGCACAAGCAACAACATACCACAATAAGCATTTTATGGTCACCTCTAAACTCTCATTGACATACCACAAGCAACAACATACCACAATAAGTGTTGATAAATTTTTTTTTTTTTTTTTTTTCTGAGAATACAATATTGTAAACACTATCTTGTGAGAGTTATTCAGAAAACCCTCAAACCTTTCTTTTGTAACTTAGCCCAATAGTGGGTGCATTCCTCCAAACATTGATTGTACTAAGCTAGAAGGTTGAGAAGACTTGAACGCAATCAGGTTTACTAGTAGGTGTTCAGTGGAAGTGTAATTCAGTGGTGAATCAGTGGATTAAATTCTTTAGGTTGAAGAGGCTGTATGTAGCTACTAGGTTGGTGGTGAACCAAGATAAAATGGTTGTCGTTCTATTTTATGTTTATTTGCTTTTCTTTGATCACTTTACTTTAGAGTTGTCAAAGCAGTTTTAAAATAAAACACAATTTAAACCCCTTTTTTCTTGTGTTATTGTTCTACAATTGACATTAGAGTTCAGTCTCAAAGTTGAGCACTTGATTGTGTTTGAGTAAAGATCTGTGTTATTATGACTAACTCTGGTGACATAGTTATAGGTGGAAACATTAATCGACCTCCTCTGTTTGATGGAAAGAGATTTAAGTAATGGAAAGACACGCTCAGAACTTTCTACATCTCTCGTGATCCTGAACTTTGGGACACAATTGAAGATGGCTTTGAGGCCCCAAAAGACAGTGCTGGTGTAGAAATTTCTAGAAATGATCTCAACACTGATCAAAAGAAACAATACAAGATGCATCATAAAGCCATAACTTTCATGATGAATGTTATCATCTTCAAAGAATTTGAAAAATGCAGCAACAAAGAAACAACAAAAAGTTTCTTTGATGCTCTAGTTCTCAACTATGAAAGAAATAAGCAAGTACATGAAGCTAAGGCAAATTTACTAGTCAGGAAGTATGAAATCTTCCAAATAGATGAAAATGAAAACATTGAAACAATGTTTTCTACATTCCAAACTGTATTTTCTAGATTGAAGGTCCTCCAAAAGAGTTACACTACAACTAACCACGTCATGAAAGTCCTCGGAAGTCTTACTAGAAAGTGAAGACCAACGATAACATCAATTTAAGAGGTTAAGGATCTAAACAGAATACCTTTGGGAGAGCTGATGAGTTCACTCAAATCCCATGAGAATAAACTGGTTGTAGATGAGCCCAAGAAGAAGTAGTAGTTATTGGCTCTCAAATCCCAAGGAAAGAAAACAAACTCCAAGGCCCTACAAGCTACTGAAGACTTAGAGAAAAATGAATCGGATAATCAAAGTGAAGACTCAGATGATGAAGAGTTGTCTTTTATCTCAAGAAAAATCCATCACATATTAAACAACATGAATAAATCTTTCCCCAAAAGAGATTTCAGAGGCTCCCAAAATAGCACAGAAGGAAGTGAAAAATTAGACAAGAAAATCTCAAAGAACCAAATCATTACAAATCAAAGTGTCCTAAACTTGAGAAAGGAAAATCTCAAAGAAAAGTGATAGCTCTTCATCATATGCATATTTTTCATTGTTATTTATCTTTATTCACTAGTTAATTTAAGAAGTTTTATTTTTTATTTTTTATATATTTTGTTGATTTTAGTTCTTGGATTTAACGAAATGTTTATGTTCTTATTTCCTTGATTTAGTAGAGTTTTTTTCGTAGTTTTGCGTTGTTTCGTTGTTTTAGTGCAGTGTTGTATTATTTCCATTGAAAAAACTAAGTATTATTAGAAAAATTGAATATCAAAATAAAATTTGTGATAATTGAGTCATACTATCGAGTCATCTAGTTTAATCATGCGGTTTGACCAGTAATTCAATACCTTTCTCGAGTCGATTTTTAAACACTGATTCCAACACAATTTTTACCGAACCCGACATATCTTCCTTATTATCATGTTAAAGTTAATCCAAGATTAACATGCTTCATGTACAACCCACATAAACAATTAAACATAGTAATCAAACATGCAATGAATCTACAACTCAAAATAAGAACTAACACATCAACACATAATCCAAAAAATACTGAGCAACAACAAGAACATGATAACGACCATATTCATACCCCAAGAAGGTTTAATCTAACAAGAACACAAAACCTCAATCTGACATAGTAGTACTTATTAATTTCACAAAAAACTCACAAACTCGGAAGATTAACCATTTATCACAACCTAAACAGACATTTGAGAGGTTTTAATGGGGTAATTTTATGTTACTGCTATATCGTTGCTTTCTTACGGCCTGCTCTAGTACCTCATATCACTGTAACCACCTATTCTTTGCTTTCTTTCATTGGGATGTACAATTTTGATGCTATGGTTTTGGTGCAGACATCCTATTATAAATAAATAACTATAGACTATTTGTATATTTTAGATTACAATTTGATACTAATAGTAAACTAGTAACATGATAAAATATCCATTGGTTTAGATTAGGACGGGGCAAGGGAAACCGACCGACCCACAAATAGAAAAAGGGAAACAAACGGGTCAAATTGGGTCAAACGGGTTAGCGGGTAGAAAGACCGGGTATCTATGGATGGATGCGGGCAGATTCGGGTTTGTAAATAACAATAATTGGTATCCAAACCCAAAAGTGGGTTTAATGAAGATGGTTTGGGCTAACTAAATAAGAAACCCATTAACTAAGTCTAGTCCAATCCACACTTATGAAACCCTAAGTATAAAAACAATTTTTTTTTGAGATGGGAACCATAGTTCTTCTCCTCTATGCCGCAGCCGCCGTTGATCCTCTCTCTCTCACTTATGTATGTTCACTTCTCTTGTTCTCAATCTCTCACCTCTCTCATTCTCATAGCTCTACGACTCTGTCATTGTCATCTATCTCAAACTCTCAACTTCCCTTGAATATTTTTCTTCCCCTTTCTTTATCAATTTTGTTTTGTTTTTGGGTTTTCATTTTCTAACTTTTTTGTGTTTTTTCCTTTTATTCTGAACCGGACAATCTTGAAAGATTAGAGACCAACAAAGAAAACACTATTAAAAGTTTTGTTCTATAAATTTTGATTTTATGCTTTTACTCTGTTTTGATTTTAATTTTAGGTTAAGTTTGTGATAAGATCTTTTCCCTTATGGCTTTTTCTATAACAGTATTAAGGATTGTTTTTCATCTTTATTAGGGTTTTGATATTTGAAGTTGTTCAAATTTCTAACATGTTTATTTTTTATTTCTTTTTTTTAACCTACTGAATCTACCAAATTGACGGACTGAAAACATGGTTTAATAGAGGAAGAAATTATCTTGAAACGTTAGTCTATTTATTTTGTCCATCTCAGTAGTTTTTGTTTTTAAGGATTATTTTTCTTCTATATTAGGGTTTTTATTTTCGAAATTGTTCATAGTTCTAACATGTTTATTTTTTTAACCATATGAGCCTTACAAATTGATGGATTGGAGACTTACTTTTACGAGGGAAGATATCTTGAAAGGTTAGTTTATTTATTTATTTGTTATACTTTCATTATTCTAAATTTTTTAATTTTTATTTTTCATTCTACACTATTTTAAAAAATATATATGGTTTAGTGATTAAAGTTTTTAATAGAGCTGAATTAGGTGTGGGGGACCAAAGATTCATCTTTTTATTTATACACTGTTTTTATTTTTATTTTTATTTAGAGTTCAATCTTTTTCATTTTTGCTTATGTCATCCCTCGGGTTTAGGTTGTTTTAGTATCATTTATGGTTGGTTTATTAAAATTTTATTTGTTTCAGTTTTATTTAAATTTGTTTTCATTTTTAAAAAGTTTTAAGATTACAATTCATGTTTCTAGACTTTAAACTTTTCGATCTAGTTTGTTTTTAACTAACTGTACCTTTTTTTTAATCTAATGTATGTTTTTTGGTTAGTTCTTTTATTCTTTTTGTTTTGTTGTTTGGTTTTGATTATTGCCAAGTTTTTTTTTTCTTACTATATTATGAGGGGGTTTTAACAATGAAGTTTTTTCTATATAGTTTGTTTGTTAACTAACAGTATTTTTTTAACATGTTTGTGTATTTAGATTAGTGTTTTTGTAAGTCTTATCATTTTTCTTTTGTTTTGTTTTAATTCTTGTTAGATTTTTTAACTTACCTTATTTTGATAGTGTGTGTTTGTAGACTTCAAGCTTTCTTCTTCGTAGTTTGTTTTTAACTAAACGTACTTTTTATCATGTTTTTGTTTTTTGATTAGTTTTTTTTTATTGTTATGGTTTTTGCTGTTTGATGTTTATTCTGGTTGTTTATTAATTCTTATTTTTATTCTAAGGGTTTGTGTTTAATTCTGGGTTTTATTCTTGTTTTTAACATGTTTGTTGTTTGGTATTTCTAGCTTTTTTTCATGTCTGGTTAAGTTATTTGTGTGCTTTTAAAATTTTCTCTTTTAAGTCTTTGGAGAATTAGTGTGGTTCTAACTTTAGAAGATGGAGTAAGGAGAGGGTAGCACTCAAGGAGGACAACAAGGAGTAATCGAGCAAAATCATTGTAAGTTTATTATGCTTAATTATGTACGCTGATGCTTAATATGTAAGCTTGTAAGTGTTATGTGGAAAATTTCCAACTATTTTATGTTAGGTATGTATGCTTCATGTTTATTGTTTAATGTATATGCTTGCAACTATTTTATGTTTAATGAGTATGTTTTCTTTATGTTTAATTTGTATGTATGCTTCATGTTTAATTAGTATTTAAGGCTTGCAACTACTTTATACTTCATTAGTATGTATCTATTATGCTTAATTTGTGTACTGGGAATTGTTTTTGCTTAGCACGTATCTTTTATTCTTAAATATTATGTATTCTTATGCTTAATTAGTACGTATCTTTTATTCTTAAATATTATGTATTATCATGCTTAATTAGTAATTATACCTGATTTTAGTTTTTATGTAATATGTCAAGCACTCTTTTACTAATTACTAATTAAACATTTTAACTATCTAAAAAACTTTAAACACTCTAACTATAATTTTTTCATAAATAATTAAAAAAATTATTTTAACTGTTAAAAATTTAACAATTAAGCTCTTAAAGTTTTTCAGTAATGGAGAACTCTCGACCTATTGAATCTTCTTAACCAACACAACCAACTGCTACTGCAGATGGGCTTCTTGTTCTTCCTATGGGTAGTACTAAAATAAAACCTAATGCTAGTGGTCGTAGGTGAAGCTCTAAGGTATGTTTGGACTTTAACATTCTACCCGATGAGCCTATCCTTACCGCTGCTTGTAAATATTGTCACCAAAGATACCTTTGTCATTCTAAAACACATGAAATCTCCAACATGAAAACACACTCTGAAAAACGCAAAAGTAATACAACCCACATTATTAATGACCCCACTCAAACAAACCTTTCTTTTGGTGAGGGTGGTAGTTTGGTTCCATCAAGCCAAAGGTTCAATGCAAAGGCATGTAGGAATGCCATTTTCATTTTTGTTATCCTTGAAGAATATTCCTTTAGAGTGGTTGAAGGTGAAAATTTTAAGCAATTATGTAAACAGTTGCAATCACAAATGACCATCCCTTCAAGGAGGACTGTTGTTAGGGATTGTTTTCAGTTATATCTTGCTGAAAATTGAAGCTTAAGGCCTATTTCAAATTTGATTGTAGTAGAGTAGCTCTTACTATGGACTATTGGACGTCCGTTAAAAATCTTAGTTATATGACCCGTATTGCTCATTTCATTGATAAAGAATGGAACTACCAGAAACAAATTATAAGCTTTAGTTGAGTGTCAAATCAGAAATGGGACATTATTGGTAGGAAAAATGAAGAGGTATTGATGGAATGGGGTCTTAAACATATGTCTACAATTACCATTGATCGCGCATCATCCAATGATGTGGTTGTATCTTATGAGGTGTTGTGCCCATTTTTGAATCTAGTAGTCCAAGATTGGTTAACATAACAAGATTTATCTATTTGTAGCATTCACAATGCAGTTAAGTTTGTTCAGTCTTCTCTGCAAAGAGATTTGAAGTTCAAGGAATGCATTAAAATTTGTAATATAACACGTAAAAAACTTCTTAGTCCTTATGTTTCCACAAGGTGGAATTCAACTTACATCATGTTGGAAGCTGCTGAAAAGTATCAAGTAGCTTTTGATAAATTAAAAGGTGAGGATTATGGGTATTTGGTTTGGTTTGGAGCTACTGGTTCTCCTACTTCTAATGATTGAGAAAAAGTTCGAGCATTAGTGGGTTTTTTAAAGATTTTCTTTGATGTGACAAAGGTTTTTTCATCGTCGCAAAAAATGTCCCTGCACAAAGTTTTTAATAACTTGGGATCTATTCAATGTGAGCTTGACAAAACATCAATGAACTTGAATATTATTGTGGTTGTAATGGGACCCCTCCCCCCCTAAAAATCCATCATTTTTTGCATGAGTAAATGCCTTTAAACAACACTTAAAAGAAAAAGATTCTATTGATAAGAAAATTGTAATAGCCCAACCCAATTACCATTACCAGCAAGGTTATTCAAGATCTTATCGCCCTTTCCACCCAGTTAGGAAATAGCGAGTTACCAAATATATGGCCATAAGCCAATGAATTCGTCAAAATATTACAGAATGGCTAACAACGAATACTGAAAATATTACTATAAAAACCAAAGATCTTAATATTGACAACAAAAAGATCAAAATTACACAAAGAAATCAAGTATCCACATTATACTGCCTAACTTCAACGGTTGTCCCACCTCTTACGCCTTCAACATTCTTTTCATCATTTGGAATTTCAACAATTTCTTTGTCCTTAACTATTTTCATATAGTCCATCTCTTCCCTAGTAAAGGCGTACAAAGAAAAAACATACGAAAAGATCGTTTAATCCCCAACACAAATAAACAAACAAACATTTAAAGACGAACTCAAATCACACAAAATACCAACAGAGCTGCCAAATATATGGCCATAAGCAAAAGAAGTTTCAAAGTATTACAAAATGGCCAACAGCTAGCAGTGCAAATATGACAATAAAAACCAAAGATCTTAGTCTCGACAAAAGAAAGATCAAAATGACACAAAGAAATCAAGTATCCACATTCAATTGCTCAACTTCAACGGTTGTCTCACCTCTTGCGATTTCAACATTCTTTTCATCAATTAGAGTTTCTGCGATTTCTCTGCCCTTAAATATTCTCGTATAGTCTATCACATCTGTGTAAAAGACGAGCTCATGATTCAGTAGTAGGATTTGAGCAAAGGCATTCTTAAATAAATCTTTGGTTATCGGATACAGATTGCCAACCAAATTAGCATTTTGTCCTTCCAAGTCCTTTTTGAAGGTGCAAACACAAGAAATGGGGATTGAATTGTGTTTGTCTAAGTTGAATTGTTTTTTTAATTATTTATTCAAGAACTGTTACAGGTTTGGTGATTTTCTTAGAATAGAAGCAGTAGCAATCAAACTTAAAGAAATCAGAGGGAGCAGTAAAGTAAAGTAAAGTAAAGAGTGTAAAAGTAAAGTGACACAAGAAAATTTTATCCTGGTTCACCACCAACTTGGCAGCTACATCCAGTCCCCTCACTTAGAAGGATTTAACCACTAGTTCAAATCCTTGAATTACACATCACCTGACCCTACAAGTCAGTCTTCTCAAAATAACCTGATACGTAAATACTTTTTGAGGCAAACAAACACCTTGACCCTATAAGTAAATTCTTCTTCACACAACTTGAAAACCACAAATTAAAAACCAATGCAAACTACACCTTGACCCTAAAAGTTGATTCTTCTCAATGCAAACTAAAAACCACAAATGGCTTGAGGAACACTGAAGCCATTATCGGACTGGGTTACATAAGTTTGGAACATATTGTGTTTTGCTTCTACAAAGAAGATTGTTACAATTGATTTCTCACACTAAAACACTTAGAATTTTTTTTTTGAGCAAGTGCTTCTCTAGAACTTAAACCTTTGAACTTTGAATACTTAGGAAATTTGAGCTCTCAAAAGTTTTTCTCAATTGTATGGATTTTTGAGTTTATGAGTTCGTGCTTTCTTCTTCAGCTTTGAGTATCTATTTATAGAATAGATTAGGGTTTCACTTTTTCCTTGTAAAATTTGGATCATATCTTTCTTGTGAACAAATTCTGAATGTATCTTCTTGTGAACAATTTACGAGTGTATCTTCTTGTGAATAATTCTGAGTGTTTCTTCTTGTGAATAATTTTGAGTGTATCTTCTTGTGAATAATTTTGAGTGTATCTTCTTGTGAACAAATTATGAGCATATCTTCTTGTGAACAAATTCTTAGCATATCTTCTTGTGAACAAATTCTTAGCATATCTTCTTATGAACAATATTTTAACCATATCGCTTTGTGAACAATATTTTGACCATATCTTCTAGTGAACAATATTTTGATCAAATCTTCTTATGAACAATATTTTGGTTATATCTTCTTGTGAATAATATTTTAACCATATCTTATGAATAGTATTTCGACCATGGTAAAAGATTTCCTACAATTATAATTTGGAATTGTATCTAATTTCAAATTGTGTTCAAAAACTTATTCACACGAATCTTCCTTCATACTCTTGACTGATTGGAGCAGGAATGAACTTGGACTTGTTTTTGGATCTTTAGAAATTTTGATTCGGCTAAGTCTTTTCTTTAGAGTTATTTTTTCAATTAGAGTCGTTGACTTTCCCTCAGAGCCATTGACTTTCTTGTTGGAGTCAGACACTATGTTTCTTGGATAATAATAGTTAGAGGCAGAATTGCATGACTTACAATTAGTGGCTTTGGGTAAATCACATTGTTGAATCATTAGAGTCAATGCAACATTAGAGGCTGGATATCAAAGGCAACATTTGGAGTGTGTTGCAACTTTTTGATCAACAGAATATGAGCTTTGAATGCATGGGTTGAACAATCTCTTCAGAGTTAATGATAGCTTGATATGAACTCTTTAGAGGCATGCTGAGTTTGTGCACATAAAAGGAACGCAAGGGCTTTATAGGCATGCTTCCAATTCAATCTTCAGACCCAATTATCAGAGGAAGTATTCAGGCCCAAACATCAGAGGCAGTCTTCGTAACCTTCATAGGCACGTTGCTTTAAGAGGCTTATATTCAGAGATAGACGCGTATGCTTTTGTGTTCCTATGATCTCATCCTTTGACCACTTCCTCTAGTAACTTCCTCTTGAAGCCATTATTCTAATCAAAATTTTCTCATAAAATACCTTTGTTAACATCAAAACCACAAGAGGATAACCAACTTGGTTCCAACAATCTCTCCCTCTTTGATGATGAAAAAAATTGTATTTTATTTTGATAACAATTTATTTGCTTTTATTACTTGACTCCCATTAACTTAAGGCTCCCCTTAAGTCTAAGTAGTTTTACATTTATTTTCTCCCCACATGCATTCAAAGTTATTGTTCTTAAATATCTTTCTCCTGTTTTTGTCATTTGACAAAAAGATTTGAAAGTTGAATTTTTTCATATATATATATATATATATATATATATATATATATATATATATATATATATATTTAAGATAATAACAAAACGTAAAATACATACTAATATGAATGTAAACTACTCTAGGCATATCATAACATTATTCAAATACAAAGGTAATGTTAATATGTTTCTTAATGAATTCAAATTTGTCTTCAACTAGTGGTTTGATGAATATGTCCGGCCATTGGTGTTTAGTGTCTATAAACTGGATATTTAGTACTCCTTTTTGAACAAAGTCCCTAACAAATTGAAGTTTAATTTCTATGTGTTTAGCCCTAGAATGTAGGATTTTGTTCTTTGTTAGACAAATAGCAAAAGTATTATCACAAAATATGGGAGTGTTACTCTCAAGGATTTTGTAATATTCCAGTTGGTGTTTCATCCATAACAGTTGAGAGCTGTAGCCAGCTGCTGAAATGTAGTCAACCTCTGTTATTGACATTGCAGATGTGATTTATCTCTTATTTGACCAGGAGATTAAGTTTCCTCCAAGAAATGTGCAATTCCCATTGGTTCTTTTTCTTTCTAGTTTGTCTCCAGCATAGTCAGCATCACAATAGCCATTTAGTAGTACTTAGTAGACTTCTTATAGAACAAACCAATGTTGGAAGTACCTTTTAGGTATCTAAGGATCCTCTTAACAACAGTTAAGAGATATTCCTTTGGATCAACCTAAAATCTTGTAACCAGTGTGACCTTATTTCTAACTTTTTCTCCTTTTTCATTTAACTTGTTTCTAAAAATCCACTTGGTTCCAATAATGTTTTTCTTTGGTTTGGGTACTAGACCCCAAACATCATTCCTTTTAAATTCATTCAATTATTCTTGCATTGCGATGATCCATCCATTATCTGCCAGTGCTTCATCACCAGAGGTATGTTTAATTGATGATAGTAGACCAAACAAGGTTGCGTCCTTTAGTGATGATTTAGTCTTTATAGGATCATTGTAATTTTCAATAATCAAAGTTTCATGATGGAATGACTTGTAATTCCATCCAATTCTGACTTCTGAGTTATTTTGATTGCTTTTAACTTGATCAGATTCATCTTCTTTTGTTTTGTCATTTTCCTCTAATTTACTTGAATCCTCTGATTGTTTGGGTTTTTCTGGTTTGTCTGCATTCGCTTCCTCTGGTTCAGTGTCCTCAACATGCTTTGACTTTTTAAGGTCAAGCTGTTTGTCAACAAATTTACCATGTATTGACTCCTCCACAATCTGAGTTTCCCTATTGAACACTCTATAAGCTTAGGAACTTTCAGAGTATCCTAGGAAGGTACATTTGTATGAGCTGGGATCAAACTTGCCAAGGTTGTCTTTAGTGTTTAAAATATAACAAATACAACCAAATTTCTTAAAGTAAGAGATATTTTGCTTTTTACCCTTCCACAATTCATATGGTGTTTTATTTAATATCGACCTAATTAAAATTCTATTATGAACTAGCATGCATTGTTAATTGCCTCTGCCCATAAATATTTTGTAGCATCCATCTCGTTTAACATGGTTCTAGCCATTTCTTGAAGGGGTCTATTCTTTCTTTCCACTGCTCCTTTTTGTTGTGGTGTTCTAGGAGAAGATAAGTTGTGTGAGATTCCACTCTCATAAGAAAAACTTTCAAAGAACTTGTTTTCAGATTCTCCTCCATGATCACTTTTAATTGTTAAAATCCCAAGACATTTTTCATTCATTACATGTTTGCAAAATGAAATAAACACTCTGTGGCAGTCATCTTTATTTCTTAAGAATTTTACCCAGGTCCATCTAGTGTAATCATCTACTTTCCAAAGCCATATTTCTTTCCCATTACTGAGTTTGTTTTCATTGGGCCAAATAGATCTATATGTAATAGCTCAAGGGGTTTGGAGGTAGAGACTAAGTTCTTAGGGGGTAAAGGAGTTCTTAGTTTGTTTTCCCTTTTGACAAGCTTCACACATAATTTCAGTTTTGTAGCTAAGCTTAGGTAGACAATAACTCTTCATGGTATGCATATTTTTCATTGTTTTTAGTCTTATTTATAATTAATCAGTAGTTAATTTAAGGAGTTATTTGATATATTTTTTTATTTTAGTTCTTGGATTTAATGAGTTGTTTATGTTCTTATTTCCTTGATTAAGTAGAGATTTTTTGCAGTTTTGGGTTGTTTCGTTGTTTTAGCGCAGTGCTGAATTTTGGTGAGAAATCAACATGACATATGTGGAGTATTTCAACCATATCTAGAGTTATAGATGTCCAATTGGAGTCAAACCAAGTGAAAATAAATTATATGATCCATATCTACAACCTTCATGAAGACACCCAAACCAAATTCAAAATCAAAAGAGGAGAAAAATGATGTAAAAATTATATAATAGATGTTGTGCGTCTAGAGCGCAAATGCTTGCGCTTAGGGCGTATTTCTACAGTATTTTGACATTCTGTTTCTCTCCAGGTGCACCTAGAGAGGAAATGTTTGCGCTTGGGGTGCACGACGCACTGTAGAATGCACCATTGAAGGAGTTTTATCAAGACTTATTCATGAATCTTTTTTGTAATCCTTCTTTAATCTCTATCTTCTGTATGTTTTTCATGAGTAACTAAACCCTACTTGTTAGGGATGTGTGAAACAAGATAAAACCCTTATTTGTCTGATTTTATTTTTAGTTATATGAATGAGTTTATTGAATTATTTTTCTTATCTCAGTGCTGAATTCTTTTTATTGTGTTATCAACTTTAAACTATTTTATGTTTTGTATTTTGAAACGGAAGTAGACTTTATAAATGCTTGAGATGAGAAACTTATGATATTGTAGTCTAGGGATAAATGCAGGTCATGAAATCACGATTTGTCTAATCATGTAAGTGAGGCTGGTCCTCAACTAAAGATCTTTCTGATTCAGAAATCAAAAAAATTGCAAAAGCAAATCGAAAGGCAGTTCGAGAAATGAGGCAA
This sequence comes from Cicer chorassanicum, assembly GCA_037974735.1. Taxonomy (NCBI): domain Eukaryota; kingdom Viridiplantae; phylum Streptophyta; class Magnoliopsida; order Fabales; family Fabaceae; genus Cicer; species Cicer chorassanicum. The sequence goes on from JBBPBP010009777.1 coordinate 16,733,983, forward strand.
AGGGAAAGACAATTAGTAGTGGAAGAAGAGGATCTGGGAGAATTCTTCATCTTTGTGGAGATGGCTGATCCACCACCACATGAGCGTACCCTCGGCGAGTATGGGAATCTAGATAGAAATTGTGCTCGATTGGCCATCCATAACCAACCGGTTACAGTTAACACATTTGGAATAAGTCCCGCTCTGTACCTAGATTTGAAGGAGATTCATTTTTCCGGTAAACATAATGAAGATGCCAATAGACATATCACAAACTTCTTTGAACTATGTGAAAATGTGAAGGTGGATGGTAACTCTGAAGAAGGCAAAAGGTTGAGACTATTTCCATTGTTCTTGAAAAGTAATGTTAAGGACGGGTTAATTATTTACCCTCCGGTAGTATCACCACATGGAATGACCTTGAAGATAAGTTCTTGGAACAATACTTCCCCCCAACTATGTTAGTTAGAAAAAGGCAAGAGATTTTCGGTTTCAAACAAAAAGAAGGAGAATCTCTTCGTGACACTTATAAGAGGTTCAAAAGTTTACTAGCATGGTGTCTTAATCATGCTTATGATGACACTGCTCAGATGCTAATAATTTGTAAATGTTTGAGGCTTAACACTAGAATCATGTCACATGCTACAACAAGCAGTTATTTGAATTACAAAACTGCATCAGAAGCACAAAACATTATCGAGATCATGGCATCAAATGAGTAGATGATGTTGTAAGATAGATATGGTGGATCAAAAAGTGGTATGTTGGAATTGAATGTTATGGATGTTGGATGAGCTCAAGGGAAGTTGCTCTTAAAACAAATAGAAGATGTTATCGCCGCTAAGATAAAGAAGGGGATGCTAGCTTTAAATATACAACCTCAAGTGGCCCCAATCAAATTATTGGAACATACAGGTTGTGACTTTTGTGGGAGAGCACATAAAAATGGAGCTTATGAAATACCAGATGATGATATAGAAAAACAAGAAGAGGTGGACTTTATGGGTAACAATGGGAAGCAGAATAATCCCTACTCTAGTACGTACAATCCGGGGTGGAGAAATCATCCAAATTTTTAATGGAAAGATCAACGGGGTGGACCTCCATCTCGTAAAGTTCCTTGGGAGTGCTTCAATTCCAACCCAGCTGAAGGAAATGGTGAAGAATTTGTTTTTGAATCATGTGTAAACGTGCACTATGATGAAGAATTTGTATATTTTAATTTGTTTTTGAATCATGTGTAAACGTGCACTATGATGAAGAATTTTTAACAACTTAAAGTTGGTCTTCAGTTATTTGTTTGTGATTTCGAGTTTTAAATTCTAATTCTTCGATCACATTCATGCTTTCATTAGTGGTGAACCAGGATAAATCTATGTGTCAAATTATAAATGCTTTCATTGTTTGCTACCTCTGAATCTGATTGCTTCTACTCCAAGTAAGTCACCAAAACCAAACTAGTTTTTTTATTTATTTATAAATTATCAAAAAGTTATCAACTTTGTCAAACGCAATTCAACCCCCTTCTCGTGTTTTCGAATTCAATTGGCATCAAGGCTCGATCTCAAGGATGAGAACTTTACAGTGTTTGAAAAAAGATCCAAGGGTTCAATATGTCTGGATTCAGTGAAGAAGCTGCTGGAGGAAACATCAACAGGCCACCTCTGTTTGATGGAGAAAGTTTTGAGTACTAGAAGGACATTTTGAGATGTTTCTATATTTCACAAGATCGTGAACTTTGGGACTTGGTGGAAGATGGTTATACTGCTCCGAAGAATATTGATGGTATTGAAATTCCAAGAAAAGAGATGAATGTTGACCAGAAGAATATGTACAAGATGCGTTAAAAGTCCAGAACATTCATGTTAAATGCAATCACCTTCAAGGAGTATGACAAATTTGTTAACAAGGAGACAAAAAAGAGTATTTATGATAGTTTGATTCTGACCTATGAAGGAAGCAAGCAAGTTCAAGAAGCAAAGGCCAACCTCCTAATAAAAAATGATGAGCTGTTCAAGATGGAAGAAGATGAAGATATTGAAATAATGTTTTCCAGATTCCAGACTCAGGTCTCGGGATTAAAGGTACTTGAAAAGAGTTATACTACTATTGATCATGTGAAGAAGATACTAAGGAGTCTGAAAAGCAAGTGGAGACCTAAGATCACTGTCATTCAAGAAGCAAATGATCTGAATACTCTTAAGCTAGAAGAATTAATCAGCTCTCTCAGATCACATGAAATTGAGCTTGTAGAGGATAAGCCTAAGAAGAAGGAACCAACCTTGGCTTTGAAATCCAAGTAGAAGAAAGTTCTGAAGGCAACAACAAAATCAGAGGATGATGATTCAGATGATTAGAATGAAGAGTTAGAGGAAGAGGAACTGGTGTTTAAATGCAAAAAAGTTCATGAGATGTGGCACAACAGAAAGAAGAAATTTCCCCAAAGGTATTCCAAGAAATCCAACAAAGGAAAGGATGATAAATATGACAAGAAAATCATCATCTGCAATGGATGCAATAAACCTAGACATATCGGGTCAGAATGTCCAAATATGGAGAAAGGGAAACATTAGAGCAAAGAAACTAGACCCAAGAAGAAGAGTCTGATGACTACATGGGATGATTATGATGAATCATCTAATGATGAAGAGCATAAAGATTTGGCTCTGATGGTTCATACCAATTCTGCCTTTGGATCCAACACATATTCTGACTCTAGAAGTGAAAAGAAATTGAGGTATTTTCTAACTTTACTCGATCTTATTTAGTTTTTTCTATAAATGATTTGTTTTAAAAGAATCACAAATTGTCTTTAAAACTAAAAACACTTAGGAAAGAAAATACAAATCTAACTGAAAAAGTTAATGTTTTAAAGAATCAAAGTGCTGAATTTAAAACAGAAAATGCAACTTTGAAAACTGATATTACTAAACTTAACATACATAATGCAACTTTGAAAATTGATATTACTGAACTTAAAACAGGAAATGCAAATCTGAAAACTAATATTGCTGAACTTCAGGCTGAACATCTAACTCTGAAAAGTAATTATAGTTCAATATCAATTGAAAATACCACATGTAACTTTGATAAGCATGAAGAAGTATTTCAAGATTTTCTTGATAATAGTATGGAAAGAAGCAAGGATGCATCTATGATTTATGGTGTTAGTAGGAATGGTAAAAGAGGAATATGATTTCAAGAAAAGTAACTGAACTTAAGTTTGTCCCTCTGATGATTTATGTACTATTTGCTATAAGAAAGGTCACACTAAAATATCTTGTCCTATGTTAACCACATGGAAAAAACAAGAAACCTTTAAGAACTAACAAACTATGACCCAACCAGATTTGGGTACCAAAGGATAAAGCTGTTTATGTTGCAGATGTTCTAAGCAACAAAATTGAAACACCAGTCATGGTGCCTAGTCAATGGATGCTTGCAATATATGAAGGAAAAAAGGTCTATGTTCCAAGACTTAACAAGCAGAAGCCAATTGACTCTGGTGGAAGTAGGATTGGTCAGCACAAGACCTATCACAACCAGAACCATATGATGAACCAGAAATATCAAAAAAACCTGGAGTATCAACATAATCAAAACGAACAGAGAAATCACACATATCAACAGAACTGGAACTACCAGAAGAATCAGAATTACCATCAGTTCTAAAATTACCAGAGGAACTTGATACATCAACAGAAATAGAAGTGTTAGATTAACAATCAGAGAATATGCAAATTCAAAATCAAAAAACCAGAAGAAAAAAAAGAGGGTTTTCAGAGTGAAACTGAAACTATTGACGTATAGGTTATATCTTTCTTTAAATTTAATTATTATCTAATTTATATTATGTTATATGAAAAACAACTTGACCTTAAAAAGTCAAAGCAAGTTGAGGATAATGTAGGTTTTCTGGAACCAAAGGAAGCAGATGTAGACAAACTAGAAGATGACAAATCTTCAAAGGATGAATATGATCAAGTTAGAAACAATCAAGATAAGTCAGAAGGAAGATCTGGATGGAAGTACAAGTGATCCTTTGAGGAGCAGATCATCACTAAAAGATACCACTTTGTTTCGCTTACTCTCATTAATTTAGCCTACCTTTATTGATGAAGCATTGGCAGATAATGGATGGATTCTTGCAATGCAAAAATAGTTAAATGAATTTAAGATGAATGATGTTTGGGATCTAGTACCTAGACCAACCAAGAACATTATTGGAATCAAGTGGGTTTTCAGAAACAAGCTAATTGAAAAAGATGAAGTGGTCAGAAACAAGGCAAGACTTGTCGCACAAGGCTATAGTCAACAAGAGGGCATTGATTACACTAAGACATTTGCTCTAGTATCCAGGTTAGAAGCTATTTGTATCCTACTTTCTTTTGCTGAAATAATAACATGACATTATTTCAAATGGATGTTAAAAGTGGTGTTCTAAATGGTTATATAAGTGAAGAAGTCTATGTTAAACAACCCTCAGGTTTTGAAAGTTCTGAATTTCCAAATCATATTTTTAAACTTAGGAAATCTCTGTATAGTCTAAAACAATCACCTAGGGCATGACTGATGTACATGACTGATGTTGTGATAACTTCAAAGTAGTTTATTTTTACATAAGTTTTTATATATTTTTGTAATATGTTATTTTCATGTTATTAAAAAAAACGAAAAAAATTGGGAAAAAAAGTCTCACTTTCAAGTCTTTTTGTCTAATGACAAAAGGGGGAGAAAGTTATTTGATAAAATGGGGAGAAAATGATACTTAGACTTAGGGGAAGCCCTAAGTTAGGGGGAGTCAAAGAAATACAAAGAAAAGTTGTTATAAAAAATACAAGTTTTGTCATCATAAAAAAGGGAGATTGTTGGAACCAACTTCATTTTATACTTAGAGTTTTTTTGATAACAAAAGTATTTTATGAGACCAATATATTTGACTTCAAAGAGTATGAAAGACGATATGATCAAGATTTGTAGAAGATTTGATCAAAATTTATCCATAACAAAATATGAACATAATCAATCTGAAGAATTTACCAACACAATCTGAACAAAATACGAATAGAGTCAATCTGAAGAATTTACAATCTCAATGTAAACAAAAAAGGAATATAATCAATTTGAAGAATTTACAAACGCAATATGAACAAAATACAATTCCTAATTAAACAAGGACTGATTGAAGCCCAAATTTTAACTATAAATAGATACTCAAGGCTAAAGAAGTGAGAGTTATTATTATCATCACCTTTGTTAGAACCAACTACTCAAGTTCCAATCTTTTGTTTCCAACCCCATAATGGTTTAGTTCCTTCTTCAATCTAGGGTTGTCAAGAGAAGACTTGGCTTGTAGGGTCAAGGTGGTTAGTTCCTCAAAAGTCTAGGGTTGTGAGGCTGTTTGGGAACACTAGCTTGGAAGGTCGAGTGCTTTGTAATTCATGGTAATCGAATTAGTGGATTAAAGCCTTCTGAATGAGGGAACTGGATGTAGCCAAGTTAGTGGTGAACTAGGATAAATCTATGTGTCAAATTATTTATGATTTCATTGTGTGCTACCTCTGAATCTGATTGCTTCTACTCCAAGTAAGTCACCAAAACCGAACTAGATTTTTTATTTATTTATAAATTATAAAAAAGTTATCAACTTTGTCAAATACAGTTCAACCCCCCTTCTCGTGTTTGCGCCTACAGACACCAGAACCAAATTCGGACTCAAAAGAGGAGAAAGATGTAGTAAACGTCAGACAACATATGGTGTGCACCTGGTGTGCAAATGCTTGTGTTTGGGGCTCATTTTTACAGTATTTTGACATCTTCTTTCGGCTCAGGTGCGCCTAGAGCGCAAATGCTTGCGCCTGGGGCGCACGATGCGCTGCAGAATTCATAAAAATGTGTTTTTCTCGCTTTCTATGCATCTTTTTGGCTATTTTGAAGTTTGGAGACTTGTGGCCCAGCAAAGAAACTCATAGAAGGTTGGTTCTGACACCATTGAAGGAGTTTTATCAAGGCTGGTTCATGAATTTTTCTTGTAATCCTTCTTTAATCTCTATTTTTTGTATCTTTTTCACGAGTAACTAAACCCTACTTGTTAGGGATGAGTGAAACAAGATGAAACCCTTATTTTTCTGATTTAATTTCTAGTTGTATGAATCAATTTATTGAATTATTTTTCTCATCTCTGTGTTAATGCTTTTTATTGCTTGATCAACTTTAAACTGTTTTACGTTTCGTATTTTGAAACGGATATGGACTTCACAAATGTTTGAGATGAGAAATTCATGATATTGTTGTCTAGGGATAGATGCAGGTCATGAAACCAATAGTTTAATAAGAGAATTCTTGTACTGTAAAGCTTAATTCTAATCTTAAATCCACTAAGGAATTAGGGTTTACTTTGGAATTAAAGGTTCTATCACTAAGACATTAGGGCAAGAATAATATAAAGAATTCGATAATAGTTCAATAAAGGAATTTAGTAACTAGGATCAAATTAGAAACCAATATTGGATTCGAAGTGAAACTCATCCTTGGAATTTTTCTTATTATAAAAATTCAAGTCTATTACTCCTGTTACTTTCAAATACTATTTCAATCAATTGAAAAACTTTTTGTTCAATTTTAGTATTTAAACACAATTCAATAGTATAACACAATCCGTGAGTTTGACACTCGGTACTATCGTTTAAACTATTACTTGCAACGATTCAGTACACTTGTTAAAACTTTATCTGTAGACCTCTAACAAGTTGAAGTTTATTCAATTTTGAGATTAATCTTAGGTTTGCATGACCTAAGCTTTTGTGCCAAATTAATTTTTCTTGGTTTACTGACATGAGACACCTCAGATCTTGTTTCTCTAAGCTAAACAGATTTATCTTATATAGGTTATTTTACCTCTGACCTGTAAAGATTACAAATTCATCTTTTTGACTAATTGCTTTGCATGATTTTTTATTAAATACAATATCATAGTTATTATCACTTAATTGACTAATACTTAATAAATTATGTTGAAGACCTTTAACAAACAAAACATCTTCAATAGAAGGAGAGGTGCCATTATCGACTATGTCGTGTCCAATGATCTGGCCTTTCTGATTTCCTCCAAAAGTCAATATGCCTCCTTTGGTCAAAGTTAGGTCTTGGAACATAGACTTTTCTTTCATCATATGTTGCGAGCATCCACTGTCGAGGTACCATGACTGGTGTTTCAACTTGGTTCTTAAGAACATTTGCAACATAAATAATTTTGTTTTTAGGTACCCAAATTTGATTTGGTCCTAGCTTGTTAGCCTTTAAAGGTTTCTTGTTTTTCCTTGTGTTTAACATGGGACAAGATATTTTGGAGTGACCTCTCTTGGAGCAAACAGTACATAAAATATTAGGTTTGGTAAGTTCTGACTTAGTTAATATTTCTTGGTATTCTAGACCTCTTTTACCATTTCTAATAACTCCATAAATCATAGAAGCAAACTTGTTTCTTTCTATATTGTTAGCTAGAAAGTCTTGGAATGCTACTTCATATTTATTAGAATTACATATGACATTTTCTGAAAGTTTTGAGACAAGATTATCTTTCAGAGTTGTATTTTCTATTTTAAGCTCAACACTTTCTGTTTTTAAAACATTAATTTCTTCAGTCATGTTTGCATTTACTTTCCTAAGTGATTTCAGTTTTAGAGACAATTTGTGGTATATATTTAAGAAATAATTTATGACTTTAATTAACTTAGATCGGGTTAAGTTGGAAAGTACCTCAATTTCTTCATTTGTTGATTCACTTCCAGAGTCAGAATCAGAGTGAGAATTATGATTAGTGTTGGATTGAGAGTCAAAGTTAGTATGAGCCATTAGAGCCAAACCTGCTTGTTGTTCATCATCAAAGGATTCATCAGAACCATCCCATGTAGCCATTAGAACATTCTTCTTGGGTCTAGAGTATTTTCCTTGATGTTTCCCTTTTTCCAGATTTAGACATTCACAACAGATGATTTTCTTGTCAGACTTGTCATCCTTTCCTCTACTAGACTACTTGGAATTTCTTTAAGGGAATGGCTTCTTTCTATTTTTCCACATCCTCTGAATTTTTCTGGATATGAAAGTCAGGTCCTCATCCTTTTGTTGTTTCTTTTTCAGTGCATTCTTCAAAATCCATAAAGGTGATTGCATTTATCATGAAGGTTCTGGACCTGTGATGCATCTTGTCCCAAAAATCAGTATCTTGTGAGACAAAGAAGTTGTTGAGTTTGTCCTTCCAATACTCAAATCTTTTTCCATCAAACAGAGGTGGTTTGTTGATGTTTCCACCAGAGGCTTCTTCACCGAGTCTAGACATGTTGAATCCTTGGATCTTTCCTCAACCACTGTAAAGTGCTCAACCTTGAGATCAGACTCTTGATGCCAATTGAAGATGCAAACACGAGAAATGGGGGCTGAATTGTGTTTGTCTAAGTTGGATTCTTCTTTAATTATTTATTCGAGAACTGTTTTAGGTTTGGTGATTTTCTTAGAACAGAAGTAGTAGCAATCAGACTTAAAGAAATCAGAGGCAATAGTAAAGTGCCAAAAGCAGATTTATCGTGGTTCACCTCTAACTTGGTAGCTACATCTAGTCCCCTCACTTAGAAGGATTTAACCAATAATTCAAATCCTTGAATTGCACAGCATCTGACCGTACAAGTCAGTCTTCTCAAAACAACCTGACACCTACAGACTTTTTAAGGCAAACAAACACCTTGACCCTATAAGTCAAGTATTCTCCATACAACCTGAAAACCATAGATTGTTGAAGGCAACTACACCTTGACCCTACTAGTCAAGTTTTCTCAATTCAACCTGAAAACCACATATTGCTTGAGGAACACTAAAGCCACTATCGGGCTGGGTTACACAAGTTTGGAACGAATTGTGTTTTGCTTCTACTAAGCAGATTGTTACAATTGATTTCTCACCCTAAAACACTTAGAAAATATTTCTTTGAGAAAGTTTTTCTCTAGAACTTAAACCTTTGAACTTTGAATACTTAGGAAATTTAAGCTCTTAGAAGTTTTTCTGAATTGTATGGATTTCTGAGTTTATGAGTTTGTGCTTTCTTCTTCAACTTTTCACTAATGGTTGCCCCTAATTTAATGTTGATGTCGAGTATTGCCCTTTGACCTAGTGCAATGCATTGGTACGCGTTCCTAGACCTTTACTTAAGTCAAAAATCAGAATTTTGTTAGGGTTCGGATTTTTGGATGCAAAGGAGAAGGCGTTTGCACCTTAGAGGAGGCCTTGTGTAACCTTTATGTGTAATTTTATTCTTTCTATGTATCTTTTGTCAAACATTATGAGTTGTTAATTCACTCATAGATTATAAAGTAGATGAACCTTCTTGAATCTACATAGTTTTGGTTTTCATATGTTATTTATGAAATTTCAACGTATTTGATTATTCATATATTTTTGTTCTTAATGCTTTGTTGTGCTTGATCACCATAGAATTGAACCTAGGTATTATTACATTATTGGAATATAGGCTATAATAACCTGAACAAAAATATATGTTCATGTCTCAATATTGTTATAGAAATATAAAGTATTAACATGTGTCTGCTAAATTAACATTCATATATGCTTTGAATATCAAATCTGATCACCTAAAGAATTAAGGGTTTCATTGTTATAATAAAAGGATTTGGAGTCTAGGAATTGGTCTTAGTCTAATTGGTTAATTTGACGTAATCAAATAGGTTAGATTATTAAAATTGTAAATAAAAAATTACATAGTGAAAATAAGGTGATTTTAACTCCCTAATTGTTTTTCTCATAATCTCTATCTCGTTAAACACTAGTAGAAAAATAAGTTTTTAATACAACAGGTTAAGTCGTTTATGTGCCACCAGACTTAACAAATAAAACGGATGTATGTTTAAGTCAGTTGCCTACATAAACGAGTTAATAAAATAAGGCGGTGTCAATTTTGTAAATAGATGAAACACGTTTAATACGGTTATATTAGCAACCGAGTTAAGAGAGACGGTAAAAATAAAAATAAAAAATTAATATATCTCTTTAACTCGGTTACTTGATTAAACGACTTAATAAAAAAATTAGGCAGATTAAAACTTGTTTAACGCGGTTGTATTGGTAACCGAATTAAGGCAGATTTAAAAAATATAAAAAATCCCGTGCACGCGTGCGTTTTATCTTCCACTCTATTAATCAATGCACTTTAAAGATGTTATCTAACCTCGTGAAACCTTCTCTATTCTCTAATCTCGTGAACGTTCACTTCCTGGCTTCCCTCAAATTCAAGTTTACCTCTTGACTTCACGACAATCTCCGCCAGTTTTATCGCCACCATTTCAGGTTTGATCCTTGTTCATTGAATAATAAACTTTATTTGCGTAGAGATATCACTGTGAGCAATTTTTTTAATAATTTTCTACTATTATAATTGTTGATATATAACAATAATTTTGACATTTGCTAGAATGATTAGTGTATATAGTAATAAGTTCATAATAACATCTTATTTGAGGGAAACCTATATAGTATGGGAAAAAAAGTAAAAAAAAATATTGTTGGTTGTAAAGTTAGATTACATATTTTATATGTTCCATTTTAGATAATAGGGAGCAAAACAATAATCAAAATAATAACAATAAAGAAGAAAACAATAGTATACTTTTATATATTACCGCCTCTTGAACCCTTTCAAAATAATAGCACACAAAAGTTTATGTGTTTCTTCTGACCTCGTCACAAACTAGTTTCTTCTTGTAACACCCCAAATTTTATAATAAACTATTTTATTAATTAAATAGGATTTTAGATAATTAATTTTGTGTTAAAATTATTTTAGAATATATGTTGATTAGTTTTATAATTAATTTTCTTTATAGGTGTGTTTTCTATGATGTGTTAATCTTGTACATATTTGACCAAATATGTTATATTTTATTATTTTATATATTTTTCTAAAAATAATAGTATATTAGTGTAAATATTTTAAAGAATAAAATTTAGGAGATTTTAGGTGTATATGTGAGTTGGTAATTAATATGATATTTTCTCGTGTGTTTGACTAATATTAAGTGTATGTGCACTTAATTATATTTAATTATTTCTAAATATATCTTATTTTAATTATTTATTTTATAAATAATTATCT
>JBBPBP010009777.1:16749467-16763211 GCA_037974735.1 Cicer chorassanicum
ACAAAGTTTTTAAAAAGAACAACCTCAATGGTGAAACTCTTTTTAAAACGTTATCTAAATTTTGGATTCTATAATCGGTGTATTTTATGAGTATAATGTTTTTTTTTTGTAGAATTATAGTTGTTGTGTTATCATTGTTGAAATGTATATTTGAGTTTAATATGAGCAAGTGACATGTTGTTTGTACATCTTTTCTTGTTACATAAATTAACCTAACAAAATGGTATGTATCATGTAGATTGGTATGTGTAGAGTGCATCATGTAGATTACTTGTCCCAAGACTAAAATTTATTTTACCAACTTTTTTCTTTTTGTAAATTTTGAGAAAATAAATTAGAACTATTTTGGAAGTGTTAATTTATTGGAAAACTTTTTATCTATCTATATATATAATTTAAATCTTCTTTCAAAATATAAGTTGAAAATAATAATTTTTATAATGATTAATTATTTAGAAATGTGTTTTTGATGATTAAAGTACGAGTGATTTTAGAAATCTTCTAGATTTTAAAAATACATGTGATTTATTTTATTTTTAATTGTATTTAGAAATATGATTTGTTTTAGTTGTTTTTATTTAGACGTGATTTATTGAAAAGTGATTTAAGGAAATGGTTTGAATTCCCAATGATTTTTTTTTTTTGTGCTAAATGTGTAACCTTTAAAGTGGTTTATGTAGTACTTGATTCAATTTGGTTTGGTAGCGTGTTGTGTCTTCTAGTAAATAATTATTTATCTTATTTGCTATATGTTTTAGTTTGTTGTAACTTTTAAGTGATGATTAATTCAAAAGAAAATTTGAGCGTGATCAATTTGGAGCAATTAGAGTTCTATGAGGATAGGTTACATTGTTTGAGTTATGAGATGATCGTAAAATTTTGGTGCTAATTTTTGGATTAGTAATGTGAATGTTATATGATTATGTAAATATGAAATTGTTTGTGTTTCAAGTGTTCTAATTGTTGGAAATTAGTGTATAGCGTTAGAGTAGTTGAGATCATCTAAAAGTGAAATAGCTCTATATTTCTTCAATCGGATTATTGATTATATATTGATGTAAGTGTTGTTGTTACTACTTGTAAATTACAAGTAAATTATTGTGAATGTGTAATTAAGTAAGTTTTTTAACTTGAGGTAAGGAGTAGGAGTTGTGGCGCCGCCTTCGCACTCCTGAACCACGTTAAAAATACTTTTAAGTACCCATGTTTGAATTTGAATGACTGTAGTTATAGTTACCTTAAGTAGTTGACTACATGAGTAGGAGGGACTAGCTACCCCGATGACTCATCGTCGATAAAAGAGGCAACGATAACCCATTGTTCTTATTGTTATAGATACTTATTAATTTTATTTTGGAAATAGTTAGAAACCATGTTCACCTCTTATACAACTTTGAGTGATTATGAGTCTTATGTGGCATCAATGTTGAATGTTAATAACTGATTATGTGACGCGAATATTAGGTTGGTGGTGTGTACTTAAATTAAAACATTCAATTAAGTATGTTTGATCTTCTAAGTAATTTGCTTAAAATGACTAAGGACATTGTGTTAGTATCTTATTTGTTCTATATTCTCTCATTTCATAAGGACTAGAACTATTGTATGAGTTCTATAAATGAATTTTGTTTATAAGACTTTAAAATTAAGTTATACTTTGAGTGTGTTTGACACCATATGTGAAAATATTTCTCCCATTTCACTATGATTATACGCTTAAGTGACTGCATGTCATTGAGTTGTTATATGCGTTTTTGTTTCTTATTATCGAAAGTGTGAAATATTTTAAAAGTTTCTCTAGATATCTAATTTTTTGAAACCTGTAGAATAATTGTTGTTAGGATTTAGACATTCTTTAAAGAGACCAAAACTAGTAGAATATTGTTTAAGTTGTTAGTTGAACTTGATAGCGTATTTGATATGTGTTAATTGATTTGTTGTGTCATATTACCTTATCATGCTAGGATTCTTGACAAGTTATGTCTAAGTGAGTAGTAAATGACCTAAATATGTTTATTATATCATTTGTGACTAAGTTTGAATCTTGATGGTAGTTAGTTAGATATTAGTTTATTTATTATTCACCAAAATTTCGAGGACGAAATTTCTTTAACGAGGGGAGAATTGTAACACCCCAAATTTTATAATAAACTATTTTATTAATTAAATAGGATTTTAGATAATTAATTTTGTGTTAAAATTATTTTAGAATATATGTTGATTAGTTTTATAATTAATTTTCTTTATAGGTGTGTTTTCTATGATGTGTTAATCTTGTACATATTTGACCAAATATGTTATATGAATGATAAATGTTATATTTTATTATTTTATATATTTTTCTAAAAATAATAGTATATTAGTGTAAATATTTTAAAGAATAAAATTTAGGAGATTTTACGTGTATATGTGAGTTGGTAATTAATATGATATTTTCTCGTGTGTTTGACTAATATTAAGTGTATGTGCACTTAATTATATTTAATTATTTCTAAATATATCTTATTTTAATTATTTATTTTATAAATAATTATCTTAGGATAGTAACAATATTGTGTTTGATTTCTTTTATTTTTATATACTTGTTGTGACATTGTGATTTTATATAAATTTATTATGATTTAGTAATTAATATAAAGTAGCAATGTTATATTTATTTATTTTGTGATTTCGACTATTCTCTAATGATTGTAGTATTTTAATATGAGTATTTTGATAAATAAGTATAATTATAGTGACTATTTTGAATATGAGAGTTTCAATTGTTAGTAATATGTATTTTTTTAAAAGGTTAATTATTTTAATTACTCTAATTTATCATATATTAGTTATGAAATAATAATAGTAATAAAAGAAAAAAAAAGTAAATAAAGAGACCAATGGGTTTGACCCATGTGTGAACCCTAATTGTTAATAAAAAAAAAAAAACAAAAACAAAAGGAAAGGAGTTGGGCAGCCGTAAAGAAATACAACAACAACCTATCATTTGGCACCGGTGATCGATAACTTTTTCAGAAAATTTCTCCGTTCTCGTCCAAATTTCAGTATGTTTTTGAGAGGAAAGACAATCACCAAGAGAGAAAAGAGAAGAATAAACCCTATTCCCGATTTTGTTAAATCAGTCTCAGAAAAACATCGATTACGCATTCGTTAACCGTTGGATCGGGCTGAAATTTGGACAGTAGGTTCGCAACACTCAGGGCTTCGTTTTCAACGGTCGGATCGGCGAAAAGACGTCTGGAGAGGGAGAAATCGTGCTCGCACAGCAGCAGGGCAAAGAGTCAAAGAACAAAGACTGTTTGCTCGTGGAATCTTATTCTTGTGTAAGAGCGTCGAAATAAGGTAAGGGGTGAGAAAACGTTTGAATTCATGAGTGTAATATATTGTGAGATGAACGGGAAAACCGTATTTCCCAATTCATCCGGGGCTTGCTACGTACGGCAGTAGCCCTTTGAGGGATAAATTAATTAATGTGCAAATATGGAAATTGTGAGATTAAAATATAGAATAGAAATATTTGTAAGGTGTTGATTGATTTAATTTCTTTAAATATGTGGTATTTGATGTTATTGTGATATTGAGTGTCGAATTAATTTTATGTATATGTTTGATTAGATGAGTTTATGTGATATGATGATAAAAGATGGATGTGTTGTGATAATTTTATGTGATAATGATGATGTATGAATAATAATTTTGATTTCATAAATTTGTGATAAGTTTATGTGATGAGTTACGATTGATGATAGTGATGCTCTAAATTTGTGATAAGTTATGTAATGATGATGATGTGTGATTTATAATAGTGATGTTATGAATTGGTGATGAAAAGATTGAAGTAACCTCTGATGAAATAATTGTGATTCCAAATTGTGTTTGAGATGACGATCTTAATGGAATATCATAGGCTAACGAAGGGAGAAAATAAATATTGAGAATTTGTGAAGTGAATATTATTTTGTCATCATATAGGTAGGGCCTGACAAGCCTAGCGATTCCAGGGAAGTACAACTGAATTGAGCCTGATCGTGGCGGTCTACTGTTGAGCCTTAAGGCAAGATTGTTAGACCTTGGAGGTATTCGGGTGGGGAATTCCTAGGTGACTTGGAGGTAGCACTCCAAATGTCGGGAGCTACCATGCAACACACGTTTACCTCGACTGTCGCGTATATGTGTCTCAGGTTGAGTTGAGGGGATCTATGAGGACAGGGCCAATTTGAATTGTCCGTCCACCGAGATGGTAGCATAGTATCATGGCCTCCTAACCAAGTACTTCAGAGTTAGAATGGTACCACATTGTGAAGTAGAGTCTAAGCTCATGCATATCATTGCATTTTTGTGTGATTGTTTGTCGTGATTAATATGTATTGTGTGCGATGATAATTTCGTAGATGATTTGATGTTATTGTGAAATGTATTGATTTCCCTTGGTTTTGACTTTATAATGTTATGTTTTTCCTTGAAAAATGTTTGTCTAATGATACGGTTTATTTATGATTAATTGCGTGTTCTCCTTACTTATATTATACTATTAACATGATTTCAAAACTCACCTCCTTCGTTGTTTGTGTTTGACTGGCTTGGCCCTGCGTTTGCGAAATCGCAGTTGTTACAGGTTAATGAATCTTGAAGCTCAAGTTGGGAGGAACCCCGCTCTGATAGGTGATACCGGGAATAAGGGTTGTAATTTGTATTTTACTTATTTAATTTGAAACGACTTTTTGTATGAAAACCATATAAGTACTAGTTAGTTTTTAGAATTGAATCAAGTAATTATACTTAAATCAAATTTTATGGAATTTGCACTATTTTATAGGAAGAAAAAGTTTAAAGTGTTCCTTTTGATTTTTGAGAAACGTGATATTTTAAATTAATTATCAAAGTTTTTATTCCCTTAAAAACGTATTTGTTTTACCTTCTGCGAAATATAAGTTAAAAATTCTATTGTAAATTATAATATATTATTTTGGGGTTTAGGGTGTCACACTTCTGACCTCGCCACAATATAATAATACCGCCTCTTGAACCCTTTCAATGAGTCGGTAAAAGCCATGAAACACTTCTTATTCTGCTTGAAAGACATGTGCCCTTGTTTAAACTTCGAGTTCTCCTTGTGCCAGAGTAATTTGAAGATATTAAATAAAAAAGGCATAGAACGAATCAATTACAAGTTGTGACTAGTAATTTGAAAGGCCATCATATAGGTCTAGAAATTTGGATGAAGCTACGAGGGGGCGAGCTGAAAGTGGTCCAATACCTCTATTTCAAACGACCTAGAGGGGAGGCAGAACCTCTGTATGTCTAAAGATAGACTCAGACATGGTAATTGCACAATTACTAGGATCATTGCATATTCTTTTTGTCCGTTCAGGTCTCTGGGTAGTCCAATCATCCTTTGGTCCTACTCTTCTGAATGCATCTGACGAGTCCTCACCTTCTTCCGAGAAGACAAAAATAGCTCATATGAGTTTTTCAGTGACCCAATCCATATCTTGGAAGTCCGAAGGGAATATTTCTATGTCTGAAGTTGAGGCTCGATCATTCGCTATTTCAAACCATGTTCGATCTAAAAGGGATGAGAATGAGTCAAACGTAAATTACATTCCTTCATCCTCTTTGATGAAGAAGGAATTAAGGGAGATAAAAAGTCGTTAGAACTAAACTTGATAGGAAGTTTAAAGAACAAAACCCATAAAATGAAAGTAAGATCTAAAACCACTATTCACGACGGGAAAAGAAAGAATAATTCCCAAAACCACTGAAAGCTTCGTCGTGGACAATTGCCATAATCGAAGAATTTAAAGAGGAAACAACAAGTAAAGCACACGATCATGTCAGCAAAAGAAACATGTGTAAGAAGATCGTTGAAATAAAATCAAAAGAAAAGAAAGAAAGACATGAAAAAGCTAACCTATAAGAGTCTTATGAAACAAAGAAAAATAAGCAGTGGAGGATGAAGTGAGAAATTTCTAGAGAGAAAGCAAGAATCTTAGAGGAAAGTTGTAATTATGGCTCTTAGCTTTCCAGCGCCTGCTTGCACGCGTCAATCCGATATCTAGAGCTCATGTTATGATCGGCAAAGCGAGCAAGGATCAATATGCAAATAATTACATTAAAATTCAATTATGACCTAAAGTTTAGAAACAAGCTAAAAAACTAATTTTAGGCTGAAAATGCTTTCAAAATGCCACAATACAAAGATAGAAACATGTGCCCAAATGCATTGATCACAGGGGTTTGAATTTTGTTTAATTTAAAAAAAAATATTTTACCAATATTAAAACCAAGTGATGAAAAATAGAGCAAACAAAATAGAAACACATAACAACACAACTTATTTATCCTGGTTCACCACCAACACGACAACTACGTCTAATCTCTTCAAACTGAATGATTTAATCCACTAATTCACCAATTGAATCACACTTCCACTAAACACTTGCTAGTCAAACTGATCGTGTTCAAGTCTTCTCAATCTTCTAGCTTAGTACAGTCAAGTTATTGAGGAATACAACAACTACTAGGCTAGGAAACAGAATGTGTTGAAGGGTTTTTTGAATAAATCTCACAAGAGTTTGTTTACAAGTTGTATTCTCAGAAACTATTTCTTAGCACTTAGACAAAATAAATGATGGAGAGCAAGAGTACAAAGATGGTTGTATTGGCTTATTGCAGTGCGTTGTTGTTGTGTCTATCAAAGAGGGTTGCTCATCCTTTTATACAAAAACTTATGAGTTTTTGGTTGTTGTCCTGATTGCAAGAAATCAACATGTATTATGAAGTTTCGCATCAAATCTTCAAAGATTGACTTGCCATTAAATTTTGTTCAGAAATAGTCCTTGTAATTAATTCTACTTATGTTGATATGGAGACAGAAAGAGTAGAGTATATCATGATCAAAGTATGTTACATAGACCATCAGACAAATAAAAGATTCTGAGTGTTGAGCAGGGGATGCACAAAAAATTTGTCTTCTTCATAGCATTGACTTTTCATCAAAGCATTGACTTTTTAGAAACGTTGACTTTTCATCAGAGCATTCACTTTTAAACAAAGTCAAAGGATCAAATGCTTAACATGATTATCAGAGGTAGACGATCACTTGCTTTTTCAGAGGCAGAGAAATCATATGCTTGTTGTGATTATTAGAGGCGGACAATCACTTGCTTCTTTAAAGGTAGAAAGAACAGATGCTTGTTGTAGTCATTAAAGTCAAACTAATTAGAGCATTGTTTGTATTATCAGAATTACCAGAGGCGCGTTCACTAAACTTAGAATACAAAAATAAAAGCGGAACCTTGGTGTTACTTTAACTTAGTCCAATCATCAAAGGATGCAACGTAAAGTCATTCAAAATAAAGTTGATCTAGGAACTGTATACTTAATCAGAACATTAGTGCTTCAAATTTTTCCCACAAAATAATTTTGTTATCATCAAAACAAGGTAGGGTCATGGTTCTTTAAACCAACTTGGTTCTAATACCTAGGGCAATGATGGCTACTCCAACTTGACACGTGTCACAAGAAAGTAACTGAAAAGACGCTTGGAAAAAGAAACCACTGACACACGCTCAATAATGAAACGACCCTTCACAATCTGAAATTTGGAAAGACAACAGAAAAATTTAAATTCAGAGTTCAAATTAGTCACGAATTAGCAAGTGACCACCTATGTCCAAAGTCGTACTATAGGATATACGCTGCTCCAACTACAGTTAGATACATTTGTACTTAAGTCAACCATAGACTTTTTCCTTGATCGACTTGGGGGGGTGTAACACCTCAATTTTTAATAGCGCGAGTGCATTTTTTTTTAAAAAAACAACTTAATAATATAATACGTCGTAACACAAAACGATAAAGTCATTAATAATTACATCATAAATATACCAACAACCTAAGATAGTTTTTGGTACAATAATCCAAGGTATACAAATAGAAAATACACCGGGGATATGAGATCTATCAGACATCGCTCATACTCCTGGGGTATTCTCGGCAGACACTTGCACAGAAGTACTGCTCCAAGAATGCTATCCCCTATGGTCACGTAAAAAAAATAGAACACTGACCCACTAAAAAGTCAATTGTCAAGTTATGTCATAGATACAGTTATCCCAAAACAAAATAAGTACAACCACCAAAAGAAAGACACTAAGGCCCTATATAACAAAAAAAACTAATCTGATCATCCACTAACAACTATAGTAACATGGGCGACCTCCACAAATTGCACAAGTTCCTTCTAACGCAGTATCTCTCCTCGAAGTAACTTCTTCCTCCTCATCAGCCATGGAGGGATCAGTCTCCTTAGAGGTCAGGTCCACCCACGAGATAAGTGGCTTCGGCGGCGCAGAAATCTCAAAACAGCTCACCACCGAAAGTGGGAGCTCTAACTCGACCCGTATATGTAGCCCTGCTAGAGATGGGGTCGTATGCCCAAGCAGTCGGCGAGTGCCGCTCATGGAAGTTTAACGACGTTTCCGTCGTTAGGGTAACAATCGGTAGGACGAACTCGGGTATCATCTGAGGGCAAAGCCCAATTTCCACAATAATGTAAAGGGTCACCAACCGAAATTAACAATTACCATTTAACAATTTTGTCATGAAGACAAACAATAAACACTTAGCAGTTATTACATGATAAGAGACAATAACAGAGCATGTATATACATATATCATATCATAACAAACATGACTTGCGTGCCAAGCACCCTAATGCAATGCTTATATGACAGTGCACATGATTCCAGAATTTCCAAACCCTCATCGAGGGGCGTAAATCATAAATGTATCGCCTCTCACAGACTAGTACTAATTACTGAGGTGCCACCTATCATGGATCATCACGATTTACTAGAGTGCGGTCTATCACAGACCTACACGACAAAAAAAATCCCCATAAGGATAAGATGGACCAATCAACTCATGGAATCATCATGTGGCCCATCACGTTCACCACTAACACTGTGGCCCATCACGGTCACCACTAACTATGAATGCATGAGCATACTCTGACTCTTCCCTATCAATCATGTAAATGCAGCTATTAAAAGACTTCTCTTTTAATACTCATTAAACACTAATAATTTTTTTAATACTTTTCCACAGAGTATACTCAAGATATATTCTCATCAATAAGTTCATAACACGTAGCAACACATATTATCACTCAAGAATGCATAATCACATCAATATTAATCATCACATATTCACACAACAATCATACATCAAGCACACATATAAGGTCCCTATGTGCAAACTAAAAATTTGGAAGGAGCCTTTACCTTAACTATAACTTTTTCATCTCTTATCACTACCACAACACAACGAAAAATCTCGCTCGTGCCGACACCTTCAATCAAATAGTGTTTGACTTTGTCAAATTAGTCCTTGAGACTTTAACTACCTTACAAACCTTTTCTTACTCCTAATTCCCTTATAGTATATTTACTAAAGAGTTTAAAACGAGTAAGGACTAATAGTATTATTATTCACAATACACACTTTTAACATATAAAAATATATTTTTAGAAATCAACATCCTTCAATCTTTCTGAGAATTCACTAACAATTATTCGAAACGTTTTAAATTATTTTTCTCAAACTTTTTCACACAAGCACAAACTTTTTTCTCAAATTTGCCATAACTCATTTTTTTCTCTCAATAACTACAAGTTTGATCCACTATATTTTTTAAAGACTAAAAGTTCAATCAAAGTATTTACCTCATAACAACATAATCACACAAAACAAATATCAATGAATATTTTTTTCTAGTTTCAAAGTTGTAACTCTTTGAAATATTTTCATCCTTTTCAAAATATATATTTTTCAACAAAATTTGTATTTTAACTCATGAAACTTGGAATTTAAAAAAAAAAAAAAAGAATTTCTAACTCAAGACTTTAACCTTTACTTAATAAACTTGAAGCTTTAATTAAAATCATGCAAACTTTTCTAAAAATTGAAAGTATACATCTACAAGCTTGAAACCACAATTCACTAATTTTCCTTTAATCACAAGTTCAAAAATTTGTTAATCATATGTATACATTCTTGATCATCAACCATAACCACTATTCTTGGAAATGCATAAACTAAGAAAAATCATTTTTCTTTAATCACCACAACAACATTAATATATCAGAGTTCTCCCCACTGTTAACTCGGTGTCAACGGTCTCGATTCCTTTTCGAGACTCAAGGAGCTAACTACATAAACATAAGGATTCATAACAATTTGTTCAAAAAACAATTCCAAAATTAAATATTTTTCACATAAAAAATAACTTTCACAACCAAGTGATACATTATTTATTTAAAACTAAATAAAAATGAATATTTTCCAATTCACACATATGCAAACTCGACAATTCAAATATTTTTATCCTTTAAGTTATATCATTCAACTATTAGAGCACAAAAATTTGAGTTAATAAAATACTCTAAACTTCTTCTTTAAACTCCACCGAAGAGTAATTAAAAGAGTAACATTTTAAACTCTAAACAATTTAATTTCAATCTAACTTTTTTCTCAAACTCTTTAACTTAGTTAAAATTTGAACTTTTTCACAACTTTAACAACTCTAATTTTTTTTGTAAAGTTTCAACTTCAACTGAAACTCATTTATTTAAAAATAACTCATTACATAACTCAACCACTCAAAAATCAAATTTTCTTTCTAACCATTACTAATAACATCAATAACAAGGATAAAAAATTTATTTTATTTTAAAACAATACCATCAACATCAACACCTCCCTATATTCACATTTAAACCAAATTAATCAAATAAAACCAACAAAACATCATCTCTCCTTGGTTTGAGAGGGAGAGGAGGAACTCATTCACTTTTTTCAACAGCAACATCAACAACAAGCAACAACAACATCAAAAATTTGATTAAGAACTCAAATATTTCACTCATCCCCCCACACATATAAGATTTTTCGAATTTAAGAAAATGAGAAGGAAATAAGTGTCTCACCTCAAATAAATTAGCTCACAAGCACCACCTTGTAAATGAGAGTAACTTTTCTTCCTAACACTTCTTGAATGGAGGCTTTGATCTAGTAGAAAATGGAGGTTTTTTTTGTTTTGTTTTTGTTTTTAAAACCAACACTACTTTTTTTTTTAAAACAGAAAGAAAGAAAAGGGAGTGGGACGAGACTGAAGGGAGTCGGTTTCCTTATTCTAGGGGCTGGGTTCATATATATATATATATATATATATATATATATATATATATATAATAAAAATATTTACTTTCGTTGTAACTCAATTAACAGATGAATTTATCAGTAACATGTAACATTTTAAAATAATTTATTTGGTAATAAATTCTCCGTAACTTAATTAAATTATACTCTAATAAATAATTTTAATCGGGTCTCCAAAATTACATATATTATATATATATATACATATCAAACATATTACTGACTCTAACAAAATATATTTTTGGTACTTAATTCACAAAATA
The DNA here is from genome assembly GCA_037974735.1 of Cicer chorassanicum. NCBI lineage: Eukaryota > Viridiplantae > Streptophyta > Magnoliopsida > Fabales > Fabaceae > Cicer > Cicer chorassanicum. The sequence goes on from JBBPBP010009777.1 coordinate 16,760,954, forward strand.
AAAAATTGGGCTAAAGGCCTAAGCAATTCAACACAAAATACACTAAAATTGCATAAATTAGAGTTTAGAAAATTTAGGGTCTTACAGGGGGCAACTATTATGGGTTGGACTCGCCCCAACATATGCCAAGTCCAATACAAATCCGAACTAACATGACCCAATCAAATAGCGTCACGAAACCTACTTGAAACTAGGGCAAACCGCCTACAAAGATGGGATATGAAGTAACAATCCACCAATCATAACCATTATATGGATAAGGAGAGAGTCTAGTGAAGACATACACGATAGTTCACCTATACCCTCACTCTTAGCCACTTGATGAAAATCATACTGTGATCACAACGACAAGGTAGAACTCACATCTCGTTGCAAGGACAAGCATTCAACATCAGAGGAAGGTCTAAAGATCACGGGCCCCTTCTCTATGATGATCATAAGGAGAATCTTCTTGAAACACTAAAAAGAGTCACTATATAAGCAGGACATACTAGGTCATGAAGGTACACACAAATTGTAACCTAAAATATCTCTCATTCTTTGACAAATTCTTACTTTATTGTTGAAGTACATGCAAGTACACCCCCATACAACGAGCTACAGACGGAGAGAGCCAACAACTTCTACCATCCATTGTTCACTGACGCATTCAAGATCAAACTTTTATATTCAACATTTTCGGTACTGAATAGAGACTATTTTCATCAATCAAACAATAAAAGATTAAAGTTGCAACAACAACACTCCATAACTTCATTCAAATATTTGGGGTTGAAGATAAAGAATATAACAAATACGATCATTCTAGATATAAGACCAAACACAGAAAAAATAAATACTAATCAAGATACAAGTTTATATAATTCTAGAAGAGTGCAAGATAGAAGCTACATGGACAGAGTTAGAAATCAAATAGGCATGGCTTTGATGGAAAACAAAAATTGTTTTAATATTTTTATAATTATGCTTTTAATCATAATGTATTTGCTTAACTAAACTCTTTGAGTATCATTTATTTATGATATTATTAAAGACTCCTTAAATTATTTCTTCTTATAGAATATTTTGACAAATTATTTTATATAATAATTATGAATTTGTAATCATACTATATAAAATTAACGTCTTTGAGTAAAGAGAGTTTTCTTAATGCATTGAACTTTTGTACTTTAAAATTTTATTTATTTATTATCACTTATTATAAAATCAAAGCTTTAAAAAAATATTTTACTAACAACTCTTAGCTTAAAAATATCCATTAAATTAAAAAAAAAATACAAAAAATATCAAACAACTTTATTTTTACTTTTAAAAATCTTTTTTTTAACTTTATTTTTAAAATAGTTTTTAGACTCTAAAAAAGTCGGGCCAAACGTGCCCTTCATCTTCTTCTTTCTCTTTTTTTCTCTCTCTCAAAGGTACTCTCTCAAATCTCATTTCTTTAGTTTGCTTTCCTTTTCTACAAGCAAGTGAAGGGAAAGGAAGGTTTGTAGGAGTATATGAGGAGTGATAAATTTGAGGAAGGAAGGAGATGGAGAGGGTGTGGAGACATGCAAGAAGGAGAATGAGTTTGTCATCTCTTTTTCCTTTCTCTCTTCTTCTTCTCGTGTGATGGAGGGAGTCGTCTTATTTATTGATTTGTTTGGGTTTTTTGAGTGAGAGTAAGTTTGCCGTGTATTTAAGCTTGAGAGAAAGGAAAATTTATGAAGTCTTTTCCTCTATTGTTCTTCCTCAAGTGTCTTAAAACCTTATAAGTAATATCCCTATACACTTGGGCTACATGGAATTGAGCTTGGAATATAATTTGATTGTCTAGTCCATTTTTTTATTTTACTAATCCACAGGACGAAGCCTCTAAATGCTATGGGGTAGTTTTGACTACCAAAAAGAATATTATTTTTCTAGAACCCGCAAGTATAGCTTATGTTTAGCTACCTCAATTTTATATACTTAACTATCTTAAATAAATTTATTAGTAAAAAAATTCAGAAAAACAAATAAGAAAAAAAAATTATCACTTCATATATATTTATTTATTTGTATTTTTTAACATTTTTGAATTTCTATTGCAACTTTAAACAAAATATTTTTAATAATAAAAAATATCAAGACATTACTCATAAATAAAATTGATGATGAAATTCTTACAAACACTTAAACAATTTACATTGAAAAAGACATTGTTAGTTATTATAAATTTAATATAATAAATAAATTTTGATTCTTTAAAGCATCGTCGAATGATATTTTTTAAATAA
>JBBPBP010009777.1:16767761-16785916 GCA_037974735.1 Cicer chorassanicum
TGGCACATCTACTTAACCACAATTTTTTCTTCAATTTAATGTGTTTTATTTTATTTTATTAATAGTATTTTGATTTTTTAAATATTTTAATTATTTTTAATTTATTAAATAATCAATTACTCAACTGTTAACAAAATAATATTAAGTGCTAATTTAACTGCAAAATAGAATTAGGTTGTTAAAATAATATAACGCGTTATTTATTTTCACACATCTACTCAAACGCACGTTAACTTTGATATTTTGTTTGATTTTATTATTAAAATTTTGGTTTTTTTTAAATATTATTTTTTTAATTACATTAACAATATTTTATATATTATTATTATTATTTAATTTTTTTTGGTTTATTAGATCGGAATAAAAATAGAAGAGAGTTGTTAAGAAAATACAATTGTGTTGCTATTTTATCTGCAAAATATTAGAGACACATTATTTGTTTTGGCACATTTAGTCAACTATTTGATGTAATTTTGTCTCAATTTAATGTATTTTAAAAAAATTACCTCACTATATGTGACCTTCTATTGGATTTAAAAAATAATAATTCACTTAGTCGCAGGCCTAAGATGCGTTGTCCTAAAGAGTTTAAAAAGTATGACAGTTTAATATTTTTTTCAAAGTAGGACAATATGGTACAAAATTTAAAAAAAATGGATATTATAATAAAAAATCCGTAGATTGAAAGATGTCCAAGAGCATCTAGAATCTTCAACGGTAGTAATTTAAAAACACTATTTAAATTGAGCGACGCTTAGATATCACTTATATATATGTGGTTTAAATATAATATAAAATGTAAAAAAATTTAATTTTAATTTCTATAAAGTCAAATTTTAGTTTAAAGTTCACTTTGGTAAGGTCAGAAACAAGTTCATAGTTTATACACAGATATTTTATTTTCATTCAAAATTTTGTGTTATATTTTATATTGAAATTTGTATATCAATTTTTTTTTTTTGTGATTTTTAAGAGTTTGTAAGACGGGGATGCGACTATGTATTGTCATTTTTTTTTATAATAAATAATTAATTGTCAATTTAATAAATAAAAAATAATTAAAAACTAAATTATATTAATAAAATACATTTAATAAAAAAGATACATAGTTAATGCGGTTGAGTAGATGTGCCAAAACAAAAAACGTGTTGTATTATTTTAACAACGTCGTTCATATTTTTTCTCCTGATACATGTCAGTTTTACAACAACAACAACAAGAGGAAAAATAGGGCAGCCTATGTGCAGTAAGTTATTTGTATTGGTACATCTAGTCAACCAGATATATCTAAAATCTTTTTTTACTTTTTATAATTTATTTATAAACAATTTAGTTATTTATTTATTTTAATTAAAAATAAATAAAATAGATAAATAAATAAAAATATATTAGATTAATTAAAATAAACAAGATACATAAATAAATAAATAAATAAAATATAGCATATTAATAAAATTAATAAAAATAAATAAATATTAAATTATTACTTTTAAAATATTTTGAACATTAGTTGATAAAATTTATTTTTAATTAAGAATGTCTTTTTATATCATTTTATATTTAAAGATAATTAAACTACTAATTTTACTAAATACTTCAACTAGCTTAACAACAATCCGCTATAAGCTAATTTTACCAAGTAGAGCATCAGTCCCTGCAAAATGCAAACGTTTTCGTTGTAGTCCATAATACTTAACACCGTTAATTTTTAAACGGTTGAGTAATTAACGATCTTAAACTTAGTCCCTACAAAATCTAAAAAATTAGGTTTTAGTCCCTATAAAATACAATAAATTTGATTTTAGAGCCTACATAATAAAAAAAAAAGTTGTTTTACTCCCATGTACAATTTTTATAATAAATATAATTAGTGTATTATAATAATTATCATTTTTATTTAGAAGATCTAAAAATATTAGTTTTGACTAACTGGTTAATAACAAATATTTATCCCGTGTATTATTATATGTTCCACCAGTTTCTTTAGCGACTAATTTTCAAACAAACAACGTTAAAATTACCGTTAATGTATTACATTTAATGTATTATAATTGTTTTTATTTTTATGTTGACGATATTAAAAGAACACTAATTTTAACTAATTATTTATTAACAAATATTTGTCTGTGTATGGTTTTTATAATACATTTGTAATTTTTATATTATAATTATTCCCATTTTTATTTAGAAGATATAAAAAAATAATAAATTTAAATAATTGTTGTGTGTATCAATTATACGTTCTAACAACTTCTTTTGCGATTTATTTTCAGAAAAAAAAAAAATACATGAAAAGTTAGAGAGTGAAAAAATTATAGTTATTGTATCATAAAAAAATTATCTTTTATATGATTTTTATAAGGGCACATATTAAAAATACCAAAAGTAGAATATTTTAATTGAAAAACATAATGTTTAAATTTTTAAAGAGTTAAAAAGACAAGTTTCAAAACAAAGTTTTCATATTTAAATCATTAATATATACCTTAAGGACACATGTTAGCTTTTCTCTTTTTATAATTAAAAAATTTCACAATTTTATTTCATATGTTGCGGGTTTTATCCCGATAGTGTTATTGGAGGGAGGTAAATGTAAATCCTTTTGCAAGCGTTCTATGAGCCTAAAGTATTCCCTACCTTAGACTTGGTTATCATCCTCTCACCCTAAATTTTATTCACCAAAACAAAATTCACAGTTTTTGTTTCATTTTTATTAGGCTAAATTGTGTTTTTGGTCTCGTAAGTTTTTTTTAAGTTTCATTTTGATCCTTTATGTTACAATCGTTTGTTACTTTGACCCCTCAAGTTATTTTTGTTTTATTTTAGTACAAATATTAAATATTTTGTCCCTTAAATTACAAACATTATACACTTTGGTCCTTTCTAATAGTGTTTAATATTGTAAATTAAAGGATCAAAATGTTTAAGTTTTGTAACTTATGAGACAAAAATGTGTTATGTTTATAACTTAAGGGACTAAAATAAAACGAAAAATAACTTAAGAGATTAAAATGTCTAACGTTTGTAACTTAAGAGACCAAAATAAAATTAAAAATAAAACTTAAGGGAGCTAAGTGAAACATAAAAATAACTTAGGGGACTAAAAGTGTAATTTAACATTTTTATTATAAAAATCATATATGAGAAAAATATTGTCACAAAAAAATTAGTATTTTTATTAATATCGCCAATATAAAAATGAGAATAATTGTAATAGAATAACTAAATTTTCACACTCTAGTTTTCCCCGCCTTTTTTAACTGAAAATAAGTCACAAAAGAAGCTGTATATAAAAATGAGAACAATTTTAATAGAATAACTAAATTTTCACACTCTAGTTTTCCCCGCCTTTTTTTTAACTGAAAATAAGTCACAAAAGAAGCTGTTGGTATGTACAATTCATACATGGAACAAGTGTTTGTCCTAATCAATTAGTTAAATTTAATATTTTTTTTTATGTGTTTTAATAAAAATGAGAATAACTATAATTTACTTATTAAAAATGTATACAAAAATCATGCATGGACAAATGTTTGTCAATAAAGAATTAGTTAAAATTAGTATTTTTTTTTAATATCATCAACATAAAAATAAGAACAATTATAATACACTAATTATAATTTGTTTACGTTGTTTGTTTGGAAATGAGTCGCTAAAGAAGTTGGTAGAACACATAGTCATACACCTGATAAATGTTTATCATTAATCAATTAGTCAAAAGTAATTTTTTATATCTTCTAAATAAAAATGATAATGATTATAATACACTAATTGTAATTTATTATAAAAACCGTATATGGGGAGTAAAAAGAATTTTTTTTATAATGTAGGGACCAAAATCAAATGAAAATTTTACCCCATACCCCAAAATTTATACTCCTACCCCCACATTTTAGTAACAATTCAATTTTACCTACAATAACCATCACCATGTATCAAGACTATGATAATAAATTTATACATTCTAATTCAACATAGGCAATCATTCAAAATATCATAAGTACAATCATTGAAATAAATTGTAACTACAAAATATATAGTTTACAATTATCCTCTAATATACTAAAATTACAAAATGCATCAATCTTTAGACAAAATATAAAAGTAGGACTATATCCTCTGGTTCTAGATCCTACCTAGCTCATTTTATATGCTATAATACATAAGAAAATATGAGGTGAGATAATAATTTGAGTGAGTTATATAAAAAGGGAGGGGTAATTCAAAATTCTTTCTGTTAGATGCACATAAAACATGATATGAACATGAATTTCATTCTTAAAACAATCTTTAACTTTTATTTTTCCGGAAATTATGGAAAAATATCACATTCCTCTTTTTCCTCTAAGTATGGAAAATATGAATGTCCTCTATCTTTTCCTTAAAGTATGGAAAAGTTTCCCCAATCATCATGATGTGGGTCACCAAGGTAATTGAAGACCTTGTTAAGATAAGTCAAAGATTGTATTAGCTAAATTAAGTAGGGAAATATTGTGTGAGCTGTAAATAATTTATTTGTACAGCTGTGTAGTTACTTTGTGTAGCTGTCATTCCCTTAATAGAAGAGGAATTATAGGGACTCTTTTGTATATATAGGATCATGGTCAGTGAATAAAATATCATAATTATTACTTTGAAACTTTTATATGGTATCAAAGCCTACACCGACTCCCTTTCAATATAGGAAACGGTGGTTTTTTTATTTTTTATTTTCTTAGTAATTTCTGATGGCTTCTGATAAAAACAAATCGGAGAATTCTGGAACTTCCGCTGTTGTACAATTCCACGATGCACTCACCCCAGAACGGCTTGACGGCACTAACTACGTCGAATGGTCGTTGAATGCACAAAACAAAATCAGAGGCAGAAAACGATGGGGTTACGTTACCGGAACAAAGACTGCACCAGCAAAAGATAAACCCAATGAATATGAAGCATGTGAAGATGAAAATTGTTTGGTCAAGTCTTCGCTTCTGGACTCTATGACCAAAGAAATCAGATCCCTTTTCGTTTGATTAGCTACGAAGAAGGAAATTGAGAAAGCAACGTACTCAGTTGACCAAGATGCGTCAAGAGCTTATCAATCGCATCATGAGGTAATCTCTATTCAACAAAATGGTGGATTTGTTATTACATACTTTGGAAAATTGCAGAGGCTATGGCAAGAGTATGATGGTATTAATAGTTGTACCATGGAATGCACTAAAGACGTTGAGAAATACAACAAGATGATTAATTCTCAACGAGTTTATGTTTTTTTGGCTGGTTTGGATTCACATTTGAATGGAGTTCGTGGTCGTATTATGGCTACCACTCTACTTCCTAATGTCCAATAAATTTATGCAACTGTGTGTGCAGAGGCAAATCGCCAAGAAGCTATGCTAAGTGGCGAGTCTTTGAATGGGTCCGCCTTTGCTGTCAAGAAGTATCCGAAGAAAGAAATCCGCAAGTGTAGTCACTGTAATGGAGATAATCATGTCATGGAGACATGTTTTAAACTCCATGGCTATCCGGAGTGGCATCCAAAGGGAAAAACTACTTCGAATAACAAGACAGAAACCAGCAAGGCTCATCTTTCTACTACTGCTGGCTTTGTAACCAAGTCAGGTATATCTAACTTTGCTCATAATCTTTCTGTTATTAATAGAAATAGCGATTGGATAACCGATACAGGTGCTACTGATCATATGACTTGTGATCAACATATGTTTACTAATTTATCTCCTAACTGTCATAAAATATTTATTATTACTGCCAATGGAGTAAAATCTCCCATTGAAGGTGTTGGTATGGTGACCCTATCACCCTCCCTATCAATACCTAATGTCTTATTTGTTCCTACCTTGAATTGCAATCTTATCTCTGTCAGTAAATTAACAAAATCACATTCATGTGTCGTTGTGTTTTATCCAACCTACTGTGTTTTTTAGGATATACATACCAAGGAGAAGATCGGCAGTGGTAGATATAGCGAATGGTTGTATTATCTTGACAAAAATTCACAAATCCATAAAGGAGCATTGGTTCATCTTGCAAGTGATCACATAAAAGATAAAAATAAAAAAGAAATTTGGCTATGGCATAGACGATTGGGGCATCCCTCTTTTAGTTATCTAAAAAAATTATTTCCATCGTTATTTCATAAATGCAATATTTCATATTTTCTTTGTGAAACTTGTGTAATGGCAAAAAGTCATCGTGCTAGTTTTCCCTTAAGCAATAACAAAACAGATTTTCCTTTTTCTTTAGTACACACTGATGTTTAGGGTCCTGCTCCACAATCTACACATAATGGAAAAAAAATGGTTTATTAGTTTTGTTGATGATTGTACACGGGTAACCTGGGTATATTTGCTTCACCATAAAAGTGATGTGTATGATGTGTTTCGCTCCTTTCATCAAATGATAGTAACACAATTTAACACATGTATTAAGGTAATTAGATCAGACAATGGAGGGGAATATTTTAAGAAAGAATTAAAAGAATTTTTGAACTCTAAAGGCATTTTGCATCAAACAACTTGTCCTTATTCCCCCCAACAAAATGGAGCTGCCGAGAGGAAAAATAGACACATATTAGAGGTGACAACAACACTCCTAATTGATGGTAATGTTCCATCTCATTTGTGGGGCGAGGCTGTGAATTCTGCAGTTTACTTAATTAATCGAACCCCTTCTAGTGTGCATAACTTTAGAAGACCTCTAGATGTTTTATTTGATCATTGTGTTCTCCCTTCCATCATTCATTTACTACCTCGTGTTTTTGGATGTGTTATATATGTTCACTTACACCCACATCAACGTACAAAACTTGAAAAACGGGCTCTTAAATGTGTCTTTGTTGGGTAGGGATCAACTCAAAAAGGTTATCGTGCTTATCATCCATCATCTAATTTTTTTTATATTTCTATGGATGTAACTTTTCATGAAGATAACATTTTTTATGGTGATTCTACACTTCAAGGGGGGAATGAAAGAGAAGTGCAGCACCATGATGTTAGCATGTTTGACTTATTTTGTGGAGATAGATTATCTTGTGAGGATCATTCTACAGGTAATGAATCAATCTCAAATATGGACACATCACCTTCAGATAATACAGTTTCCCCTAACCATAATCAACTAGCTCAATCTTCTCTACAAGATCAAGTTGACTCTCAAGAGGTACTCCCTAATTCTATTCTTGATAATAAAAATATAAATGGAGTTGATACTAATGTTCATTCTGAAATTGATTCCCTTTTTCATGAAATTGACCCTTGTTTGCATGATGCCACAAAAACACCTAACATTGAATCTACTACTGTCCAATATAATCTTCCACCTCGTTCTAACCGTGGTCAACCTCCCATTAGATATGAACCAGACCTTATATCCAAAGTTAAATATCCCATTAGTAATTATGTGTCATTTCACAAGTTATCTAAGTCATATGCATCATTTGTATCTCAATTATCCTCAATTTCTATTCCTAGTAATGTACAAGAAGCTTTAGCAAATCCTAGATGGACTGAAGCGATGGTTGAGGAGATGGCAGCTTTAGAAAAAAACAACACTTGGGATCTTGTGACGTTACCCTAAAGGGAAGAAAACTGTGGGGTGTAGATGGGTTTATACAATTAAACACAAAGCTGATGGAACTATTGAGAGGTATAAAGCACGACTAGTGGCTAAAGGTTACACTCAATCTTATGGTGTAGATTATCAAGAGACATTTGTGCTGGTAGCCAAGCTCAACACTGTGAGAATACTTTTGTCACTAGCAGCAAACCAAGATTGGCCTCTTCTACAATTTGATGTGAAAAATGCTTTCCTACATGGAGAAATTTTAGAAGAAATTTATATGGATTTACCACCAGGTATGATAGATTCAAATGAGATAAAGGTTTGCAAGTTAAGAAAGGCTCTATATGGATTAAAACAATCCTCAAGAGCATGGTTTGGTAGGTTCACTAAGTCTATGAAGGCTTTTGGCTATAAAGCAAGTAACTCTGATCACACCTTATTTTTGAAGAAAAGAGAAGGTAAAATTACAGCCTTTATTATATATGTAGATGATATGATTGTTACAGGAAATGACCAAGATGAGATTTCTAGTTTGCAAAAATACCTTGCTTCTGAATTTGGGATAAAGCAACTTGGAAACCTCAAATATTTCTTGGGTATTGAAGTGGCTAGATCAAAACATGGTATTTTTCTATGCTAAACAAAGTATACTCTTGATTTACTATCTGAAACTGGACTGCTTGGGTGTAAACCTATTGATACCTCAATTGAACAAAATCATACGCTATTTCTGTGCCAAAATTCAGTCAACATAGATAAGGGGAGATACCAGAGACTAGTGGGCTAACTAATTTACTTGGCTCATACACGACCAGATATTGCATATGCAGTAAATGTCGTTAGTCAATTTATGCATGATCCACGGGAAGCTCATATGGATGCTGTTGAAAGGATTTTGAGATATTTGAAATCAACTCCTGGAAAAGGAATTTTATTCAGAAATCATGGAAACTTGAAGGTAGAAGGGTATACCGACGCTGATTGGGCAGGGTCAAAAAAAGATAGAAGGTCTACCTCTGGTAACTTTACATTCGTAGGGGGAATCTTGTAACTTGGAGGAGTAAAAAACAACCGGTAGTAGCAAGGTCTAGTGCTGAAGTTGAGTTTAGAGGCATGGTACTGGATGTTTGTGAACTTTTATGGATACGGAATGTTCTATCAGATTTGGGTTTTGAACCAAGGAAGACTATGACTTTGTATTGTGAGAATACATCAACAATTGCAATTGCTCACAATCCTGTGCAACATGATAGAACGAAACATGTAGAAATTGATAGACATTTCATCAAAGAGAAACTTGAAGCTGGAATAATTTCTTTTCACTTTGTAAGATCTGAATTACAGTTAGCTGATGTTCTCACTAAAGGAGTGGCAAGTAGGGTATTTAATGAATCTTTATTCAAGTTGGGAATGTGTGATATCCATGCACCAACTTGAGCGGGGGTAACTTTAATGAATCTTTATTCAAGTTGGGAATGTGTGATATCCATTCAAGTTGAGAATACACCAATAGTGGGGGTAACTTTAAGGAATACATAATCACCTTCATCAAATTCTAAGGGTCTTTTTTTTTTTTTTATCAACATAAGTTTTTTGTCTATTATGGGTTACTCTCAATTTGTAACGAATGACTCTGATCTTTTTAGTGGTTTCTTGAATAATTTCAGGTCCTAGAATTCCCTTGTCACCTACCTCTAACCAACATAAAGGAGTTCTACACTTGCGTTTATAGAATGCCTCATATGGAGCCATGTCTATACTATTGTGATAACTATTGTTATAGGCAATTCTATCAGAGGCAAATGCATGTCTCAACTTCCCCCATCCTCTAAGACACAAGCTCTCAACATGTCTTCTAAGGTCTGAATGGTTCTTTCAGTTTGGCCATTAGTTTGTGGATGATAGGCAGTACTAAGGTTCATACAGGTTCCTAAGGATTTTTGAGAGGCTTTCCAAAACATGGAAGTGAATTTAGGGTCCCTATCTATTACTATCCTAGGAGGTACTCCATGTAGCCCCACAATTTACTTTATAAACAACTAGGCCATTTTAATGGCATTGTAACTGGTTCTAACAGGTAGAAACTGAGTTGTCTTGGTCAACCTATCTACAATTACCTAGATGGAATTGTACTCTGATTGGATGTGAGACAAACCTACAACAAAGTCATGGATATGGATTCCCATTTCAATTCAGGTATTTCTAATGGTTGTAATAGGCCTATTGGCCTCGGATGCTCTATTTTCACCTTTTGGTAGATCAGACAGTGGGCCACAAAGGTGGCTACATCATTTCTCATGCATGGCCATCAATAGTTTTTCCTAAGGTCCTAGTACATTTTTTGTAGATCTAGGGTGAATGGATAAGTTAATCTTATGGGCTTCCTCTAATACTATCCTATTTAGATTCTGATCCTTGGGAATGCAAATCTTGTCTTGGAATAGAATAGTTCCATCTGCTACCTTTGATAAATTTCGTTGGTCTTTCCTTGCTTGCAGCTTTCCATCTAATTCTTGGGATTGTCTGATCTAGGTTCTAAGGTCACAAGAGATCTCCATCTGATTTAGAAGGACTTTACCCTAAAGAGGAGTCATCTTCAAGTTAAGGTCCCTAAAGCTTTCTATTAGATCTAATTCATGAATCATCAAGTGAGATATATGGAGTGACTTCCTACTTAAGATATCTACACCACATTTGCCTTACCTAGATGGTATCTTAATTCAAAGTCATAATACTTAAGGAACTCCACCCACCTTCGGTGTCTCATGTTAAGTTCCTTATGATCAAAGAGGTACTTGAAACTCTTATGATCACTGAAGACATCAAAATGCACTCCATACAAGTAATGTCTTCAGATTTTAAGGGCAAAAACCATTGCAGCAAGCTCTAAGTCATGTGTAGGATAATTTCCTTCATATGATTTTAGCTGACGTGAGGCATAAGTAACTACTTGTTTTTTTTTTTTTTTTTTTTTGCATCAATACACAACTTAAAACTTTCAGTGATGCATCACAAAAGACTCCAAAACCTAAGGATGGGTTTGAAATGGCCTGTACAAAGGCTGTGATCAATCTTGTCTTTAGAGTTTGAAAATTCTTCTCACATTCATGGTCCCACACAAAAGGATGATCCTTACGTGTTAACCTTCTCATAGGCAAGGCTATTTGAGATAATTTCTTAATAAACCTACAATAATATCCTACTAAGCCTAGGAAACTTTTAAATTCAGTTACATTTTTAGGTTGTTCCCATTCCAACGTTGACTCTACTTTAGAGGGATCTAGTAATACCCATCCTTTGGAAATTTACACGACCTAAAAATTTCACCTCTGGCATCCAAAACTCACACTTACTAGGTTTAGCCTACAACCTTTTATCTTTCAGTATTTGCAACACAATTTTGTGGTGTTCTACATGTTTTGCTGGGTCTTGGAATAAATCAAGATTTCATCAATAAACACTACAAATTTTTTACCAAGATAAGGTATGAAGATCCTATTCATATAACCCATGAACATAATTGAGGCATTTGTCACACCAAAATGCATAACCAAAAACTCATAGTGTCCAGAATGAAATAGAATGTCCAGAATGTTTTGGATATGTTAGAAGTAAATAAAACTAATTAGTTTATAATGAAGTTTGATTTGTGTGTGAAAATTATTAAAGATAAGGGATAGAAAGATCACACACAAAAAGTATATTGGTTCACCCAACTTGGGCTAGTCCAGTCCTCACAACCGTGAGATTTTCATTACGTGCTTCAGAACCATAATGTTCTCCTTCACACATTTTCTCTTGATCACACCTTGATCAATTACAATCTTCACCTTTCAACCTAGAAAGGGTTTTACAATTTCCTTTCAACCTTGAAAGGATATTTACAAACACATTCAATCTAACATAAAAGATAGACTTGAGTTACAAATGATGTGTGTGATAAAAATGTTTGGGATCTTGAAACTTCTCAACACTTGTTTGAGATAAATAAAGACAAACTCAGTAAATGATGTTCCACAAATATAATGAAGAGAGCTGAAGTTTACTTAAAGAGTTTTTGACTTGTTATTACTTGAACAAGTGTTGGTTGATTTGTAAATTGAACTCTTTCCTTCATCTTCCAATTCATCTTCAATTTATAGATGATAAAAGACTTTGAATATTTAGTTTAAACTGAATATAGTCGTTGGGCACACTTCCCAAGTGTTAGATCTATTTTAAAGCAATTAAACACATGCTTATATTGCTGTCTAGACGTTCTTGACAAACGAAGAACGTTCTTGCTTTTGAGTCTGATTGAAAATGTGACTAAGTGAGTGAATGAGTTGTGAAATGTTAGTTGGTACTGTTTCAAATCAGAATTATGCAGAGCTTTCTGCAGAATATTGTAAGTACAATGTACTTGCATCCTTGCTCACAACTCATCAATTTGGAGATCAATCTTGAGGTTGTTTTCCTCTTTTGGGCATTCAACTCGGGTTTTGGGCTTCACCATTAATTTGAGCAGTCTTAATACTCTTTAAATTGTGGTTTGGACTGTGGAAAATGATCTGCTTTGATTTTGTCTTTAAACGAGAATAACCAGAATGTTCTTTTGTAAAATCAGAACGTTCTTAGTTTTGTGTTGTATGGAAAACGTGGATGAGTGATTTAGTAGTTGTCTAGTGTCAATCCTTTGTCTCAAAAGCATGATGTACTTTCTGTAAAAAGGTGAAACAGCAATGTCCTTGTTGTCCTAGTTGTCTTTGCTCATAGCTCATCAATCTAGAGATTGATCTTGATGTTGTTTGCTTCTTTGGGCCTTTAGCTAGACTTTTTGGGCTTGAGTATTGTTTTGAATAGTCTTGACATGTGTTTATCTTAAGGTCTGGACTATGGAAAATGATTCATTTTACTTCTGCCCATAAATGAAATAACCATAATGATCTTCATTTTTCCAAACTTCTATTTTTGAATAAACCATAATGATCTTCGTTTTTCCAGACTTCTGTTTTTAATAAACCAGAATACTCTTCGTTTTTCCAGACTTCTGTTTTTAATAAACCAGAATGTTCTTCGTTTTTCCAAACTTCTGTTTTTAATAAGCTATAATGATCTTCGTTTTTCTAGACTGCTGTTTTTAATAAACCAGAATGATCTTGATAAACCAAAATAATCTTATTATAAACCAGAATGATCTTGTCATTAATTTTCAATTTAGTTAAGACATGATTTGCTTTGATTTATAACATGGTGTGATAATTGATTTTTGTATGAATGTATTTGATCACCCTCTTCATGAAGCTGCTATCTTGAAGATGTAATAATCATTCTCTTGAATAATTGATATATGATATATTCTTTTTGAGATTCTTTCTTTATTGAGTAGATACTTATGCACTTTGATAATGTGGATGGCTTCTTGCTTGTTCACTTATGCAATTCGTGTTCCTTAAATAAAACTCAAGTGCAATCATTTGTAGATCACATAAAACTTAATCATTTATTTCATAAGGTTTGTTGTCATTAAAACATACATCAAAAATGTTTTTACCTCAACAACTACGTCTAATGACCTGTTTGTTTATAAGATCCTCTAATTGGTTTTTGAGTTCACTTAGTTCTAGAGGTGACATCCTATAAGGAGAAATGTATATTGGTCCTGTTCCAGGGGTTAAATATATGGAAAATTCTATCTCACTTTCTGGAGGCAAGGATAATATATCCTCTAAGAAAACATCTTCAAACTCACTTACCACTGGAATATTTGAAATCTCCAATTCTGACTCTGAATTCGAAGATAACAGTAATAATATACGTTGATCCCCATTGGCTAAGCACTGAAAAAGTTGAGAAGCATGGCACAAAGAAATAAGTTATGGTTCCTTTGGTTGGGGAATGTTAGGTGGAATTATGACCTCTTTTCCATAACAAACCAAAGTTACAAAATTTTCTAACATCTAATCCATTCCTAGGATAATATCTAGGCCCTTAAGAGGTATAAAACTTGGTCTACTAGAAAGACCCTATCAAATAGACTAATGGGACATTGAGGGAATAATAGGGAAGTTTCAATTTAGTTCTTAGCTGTAGTAGTTACAACTAAGGTAGAAGGTAAATTTATCAGAGGAAGATTGAGTTGCAGAACGCAATCAGAGAATATAAAAGATTGAGATGCACCCATGTCAAACAAAACAATCAAGGGTGTCTGGGCTATAACACATGTACTGGAAATCAGATTATTGTCCT
This sequence comes from Cicer chorassanicum, assembly GCA_037974735.1. Lineage (NCBI taxonomy): Eukaryota > Viridiplantae > Streptophyta > Magnoliopsida > Fabales > Fabaceae > Cicer > Cicer chorassanicum. The sequence continues at coordinate 16,781,556 of JBBPBP010009777.1, forward strand.
TAATTTTCTTGCCATCAAGGGCATAGACCCTGCTAGAGCTTGGCTTATTTTGGTTGGATTCACCTTACTTCTGTCTTGTTGGACAAGAAACAACAATATGCCCTGGTTGCTTTCAGAAATAGCATACTTTTTTCCCCTCTAAGCAGTCTCCTCCATATCCTTCCCACACCTTAAGCACCTTTTTGCCTTACGAGAACTTGAGGTATGGGCTTGCTTCCCTTTTCCTAGGGAGGTATTCACCCTTAGTTTCTTATTAAATTTATTAGAGTCCTTACTCTGTTGCCATTTAGCCTCTTTCTCCTCTTGCAATTTTTTCAAATTCTCCTCAATGATATAACTCTTGTGCACTAGGGTGGAATAATTTGTGATTTCTAAATGACCAATGTTGCTTCTAATGTCAGGCCTTAAACCCCATTCAAATTGATTGATTTTCCATTCTTAATTTGGGGCATACTGAGCATGTGAAAAGAACCTAGCTAATTCCTCAAACTTGGCCACATATTCAGCCACAAACATTTTCCCTTGTTGCACATGAACAAACTCTAACTTCTTTTCTCTCCTAACACTTTTTGGATAGTACTTATCTAGGAAGGTGGTCTCAAAGTGTTCTCAGTCTAGTGGAGTTCCTAAAAGTTATCAAATGGGCCTTTTCCCTCTTCCACCAATGTTCTGCCTCACCCTTTAGTAGTTGGGCAACAAATATCATCTTTTGTTCTTCAGAGCAGTGCACTACCTCAAAGGCATTCTTTATTTCCCCAATACGGTCAGAGCTTCCTTTAAACACTAGGGATTGCAGTTTAAGGAAATAATAGAAGATCATGTTAGCTGTTTGGTTACCACCCCGTTGTAGTGCCATATGTTAAAAGAGGTTGTTGGTGGTTGTTGCCTGTAGTTGGATGGCCTCCAACACAAGTTCCCAGGGTTCTACAGTAGGTGGTGGGGAAGAAACACATTATCCTCTCGTGGAGTATTTCGCCTTAGTCTTCCACGTCTCCTAGATCCCTCAGCCATCATTATGCATACCACACATAAAATACTAAGTTGATCAGACTTAATATTTGGTGAAATGATATTTAAAACATATAATAAAAAGGAAAATTATCCTAAATTTCAACCCACTAGCCACAATTCAATTGGTTTGTCACGCTTTGATACAAAAAATATAATAACCATCACCATGTATCTAGAATATGATAATAAATTTATACATTCTAATTCAATAGAGGCAATCATTTAAAATATCATATGTACATATCATTGAAGTAAGTTGTAACTACAAAATATATAGTTTACAATTATCCTTTGATATACCAAAATTACAAAATACATCAATCCTTAGACAAAATATAAAAGTAGGACTATATCCTCTGGTTCTGGATCCATCATAGCCCCTCTTATCTACTATAATACATAAGAAAATATGGGGTGAGGTAATAATCTCAGTGTGTTCTATAAAGGGGGGGGGGGGGGGGGGGGACAGTTCAAAATTCTTTTCGTTTGATGCACATAAAACATGAATTTCATTCTTAAAACAATATTTAACTTTTACTTTTATTTTTCCTGAAAGTATGGAAAAATATTGTATTCCTCTTTTTCCTCTAAGTATGGAAAACATGTATATCCTTTTTCTTTACCTTAAAGTACGAAAAAGTTTCCTCAATTATCTTGATATGGGTCACCAAGATAATTAAAGACCTCTTGGTAAAGTTGGTCTGACCATGATCCCAACTGGCGTCCTGATTATTCTTCCTTTACCTATTGTTTCATGCATGAAACAATCCTCAATGTCCCACTGTAACCTCTTTGGACCATGCATGTCATGACATTATGTATACAATGCAAATGTGACTTCATGTATGCAATACATATCTCATTACCACATCAAATGCAAGTAATTAACTTAATCCTTAGCATAACAATATGTAAAATAGAAGATAAAATTAACTTCAAGTCATTCATTAGAGAAGTCTTAATTAGAAAGAATATTTAATTAGAGGAGGTCGTTGAATTAGAGGCAGCCTGGTCAGAGTAAGGATTGGATCAAAGGCAGCCCAATAAAAGGATCACTTGGACTAGAGGCAACCTGATCAGAGGAAAGGTTGGACCAGAGGCAACACGGTTAGAGGAAAGCTTGAACCAGGGGCACACTTGGTCAGAGGAAAGCTTGGACCAGAGGCAACTCGGTCAGAGGAAAATTTGGACTAGAGGCATCTTAGTTAAAGGAAGACTTGGACCAGAGACAACTCAATCAGAGGAAAGCTTGGACTAGAGGCAACTCGGTAAGAGGAAGTCTTGGACTAGAGGCAGCTCGGTTAGAGGAAAGCTTGGACCATATGCAAAATTGGATCAGAGGCAACATGATAAGAGACATATTCTGATTAGAGGCAGTATAAGAAGAAGAGAATCAGAAGTAGTAGAAGAAGAAGAAGAAAACCAGAGTGTAGAAACAATTAGGGGTAGGAACTAATCAGACATAAAAACGAACCATCAGCAAAATAGAACGAACAAAGGAAGGTGTTCAGAAACGCGTTAACACAATAATTAGCCTGTTATAATTAATCTTCATTCCTTCAGTTCTATCATTGTAAACACCAAGCGTGCTTTATATCTTTCCTTAGTGCAGTTTTTGATGATTAATGAGTTTTGAGAGGAGGAAATGGACATGCAAGGGTTCAGAGTGAAGGTAGAGGACTTTAGAGGACTGTTGCCCTTGAAGGAATTTGGGAGGAAAGGGAAAAGTGAGAAATGATGAAACAGATGAACAATAATCGAGGGATTGTGTGTGGAGTGTTTTGAGAGAAATTGAGAAAGAATTGTAGCTGGTGATGGAAGAGATGAACGTCATGCTTAAGTGGTGCACCCGTGGTAGAGAGAGAGAGAGAGAGAGAGAGAGAGAGAGAGAGAGAGAGAGAGAGAGAGAGAGAGAGAGAGAGAGAGAGAGAGAGAGGTGACATGTTTCATGTTTCGACACTTGGACTGATTAAAACTACAACTTTCCTATTCTCACTTGGAACATAAGTCAACTATTAATAAAAATAAGGTATTAATGTTTAATAGCTTTCAAAAAAATCTATTTGTTAATTAAATCTTGAAAGTATTTTTAAAGTAGTGAGAAGGGTGTTACATCACATTTTTCTAAAAAGAAAAAAGTCAAACTTTATGTTTTCGGGACATGTTTGTGTTCTGGAAAACTTGAAAAAAAGTTTTTTGTACACAAAGTTCAAATTTTTTAAAACACATTTGAATACTCGAAAACTTAAGTTTAATTTTCTAAAACACATTAGTGTACCGGAAAATTTAAGTTTTCCGGTACACAAAGTTCAAATTTTCTAAAACACATGTGTGTACCAGAAAATTTGGAAGTTTGTATCGATTGGTTATAACTTTTTTTAAAAATTGAAAAGTTAAAAATAATCTAAAAACTGTTTAATATGATTTGTTTTTAGCAGCTTCGCAAAAATCTCATTTTTAATAACTAATTTTTTTAAAAATGATTTTTACTACGACATACTAGCACAAACCAACTTTTTATTTTTTAAAATTTTCTAAAAGATAATATCTTAATTATGAAATACCAATATTACTTTTTTATAATCTATAATAGGCGGATCATAAACGGGTGCCTCTAATAACCTATGATGCATAGGTACGGATACAAAATACGGTATTTAAAAAATATGATGGTATAGGTTCATCATTAAAAAAAACAGGATTTTTTTTAATAATTTAGTTAAGAGAACTAAATTGTTCAATTCATAATAAGATAAAAATTTTAAAAGTCATCAATTGTGTTCAGTTACACCAATAAATGAATTCAAATACACAAATAATATTATATTAATATATAAAAGTTATCAATTTTACTTATAATAAAATAAAAAAAAATAAAAAAGATTATTGACGAGTATAGTATAAGTACTGGTACTGAGTAAGTACCTCATATGACGCATGCTACATAGCTAATAACTTTACATCATTATTAAATTAAAAAAAAAATAATTTACCAACACAAATTCTATCTTTTACGATTAATGTTTTCTTTTTTTAATAGTGGAGTCTGCGTGTCATTAAAGGACCAAATTTTTTTTAAGGGTGTTTTATATATAAGAATGAAGATAGTATTAAACACTCTCTTTTTCCTCATCTAATGGAGGTGGCTAATAAATTAAGTACTTATTAGCTAAAATAACATTGGAGATGATACAGAAGAATGATTAAGCTACGTTCGTTATTTCTCTGCTAATTTATTACTACTTCCATCTTTAAATATACCATCGCTTTATTTATCACTTTATTTATCAAATCATTGAAATTAAAAAGGTTAATACTAGATAGTTATACTTCTTATGTGCATATTTATA
>JBBPBP010009777.1:16786660-16804480 GCA_037974735.1 Cicer chorassanicum
TTAATAAATGTATCTAGAAATTTGCATACAATCTTATATTTAAGGACAAAAAAAATCTTGTAATTTGGGCACACATGAAGTATTAAGTTTGTTAAAAATTGATATTATTTTTATAAATTACCTTTAAAGAGATATAATTAGTTAATGTTTTCATTATAGTTTTTATTATAAAATGGAGAAAAAGATATAAATTAATTAATGATATGTTATTAAAGAAATAAATAATAGGGTCATGATAACAAATGCTAAGGACATTTTTAAGGATTCAAAGTAAAATAATTAGTAATTGAAAAAGGAAAGAAGTCAAGTATATCAATTTTTAATTTATTGAGAGTCTGTTTAGATGGAGCATTTTAACGAGAGAATGTAATTTTTTAGAGGAATTAAAATAACTTTTTTATAAAATATCTTGTTTAGATAAATTATATGGGGAATTTTTTTAATTTTGGGATTTTAGGGGGTATTTTATATTGATTAGTTTTGGGGAATTTATAATTCCACCTCAAATTTGAAGATTTTAGAATTCCCTATAACTTTCAAGGAAATTTTACCCTGTACCCCCCATTTATCCCTATACCCCCAAAATTCATATAAAAAGACTAAAATACCCTCGTATATATTAATACCCACAGTTTTTTTTTTCCATTTCCTCACCTCAATATCTCCCGTACACACAAGTGCCAAAATTTTCATTTTTACCGGAAAACTTAAACTTAAGTTTTCCGGTACAGAACACCAATCCGGAAAACTTGAAAAAATATTTCTGGTACAGAACACACTACCGGAGAACTAGAAAAAAGTTTTCCGGTAGTTCCAGAAAACTTTTTTCAAGATTTCCGGAAATAATGAACTACTAGAAAACTTGTTTGTGACTTTTCCGGAAGTTACCGAAAAACTTCACCCACAAGTTTTCCGGTAGTTTCAGAATTTTTTTAAAATTAATTTATTTGTTTAATTTTTTTTTAATTATATTAGTATTTATTTAATTCGTTTGATTTTAACTATATTTTTTTTTCCAGTTGGTAGGGCTAGAGGTAAAGACGACAAAGTTATAGCAAGACCACAAGACTTAGAATGTTCATCGTCTATGTATGCTGCTCCCAAAAGAGTTTGTTCGACAACTTCACGTAGAAGACGACGATTTATCATGGAAGATGATAATTTGGAGGAGCAAGCTGACATATCTATCGCTGAGGAGGATCAGGCGGTACATGAGGAGGTATATGCGGTACATGAGGAGCATCAAATGCATGAGGAGAATGTACCTATACAGGAGGAGCATGAGGAGGTACCTGTACAGGCGGAGACACCCGTACGGAGGGAGGCACCTGTGCTGACACGGTATCTTGGAGGGCTGGATGATCTGTCGGTCCTTACTCAATACCGACATCATGTGTCGGCGAGACTATGGTTTGGTGAATTAAGTTAAATTAATTATTATTTATGGTGTATGAAAAAATATTTAATTTAATTATTATTTATGGTGTATTAAAAATATTTAAATGAATTATTATTTATGGTGTATTAAATTTTTTAAAATTAATTATTATTTAACGTGCATTAAATATTTGGTGTATTATTTATGGTGTATTTAAGTTAATTATTATTTATGTTATATATTTATGGTGCATTTTAATATTATATGCAGGAGCGGTCAATGCTAAAAATTGTTGTCCATGGAAAAAAATTGCAACAATTTACCACACCCGTTCTCCCGCGAAGTATAGAGATGTGGGTGAATTTATCTAGGTTATGACCACTACAGTGGGGGAGTCTGAAACTGATTGACAACAGCTTGATTTCTGCTTTTGTGGAAAGATGTCACCAAGAGACTTCGTCATTTCACATGCCATTTGGTGAAATGACGATTACTTTGGACGATGTTGCCAATTTGTTAGGCGTTCCTATTAGGGTGAGTTCTACACTCCACCAGCTGACCAAGATAAAGTAATGGCATGTAATCTTGCCATTACTTTATTAGGGGTGCCTCCTGAAGAGATATGGGAGGAAACAAAAAAAAAAAAAACCAGGGGTGCACAATACAGACTGGATTGGCTGAAAGATGTATTCAGAAGGCAGTGTCAAGCCCAAAGATTTGATTGTGCTGCTCGGGGTAGTTCTAGATGCAAAATACCTTCCTTTATTCAAAGATCTAGATGGTACCAGTAGATATGTTTGGGGTAGTGTTGCACTGGTAGTTCTTTACGACTACCTCTCCGATGCTAGCTATTACGACACCAAACAGTTAGGTGGATATATGTCTCTGCTGCAGGTAATAAATAATTATGATTTATTTTTATTTATGTTTATAATTAATTTATTACATAATTATTTATTTTTATGTTTATAATTAATTAATTTATTTTTATTTGCAACAATGTTGGATATACAAATATTTTCCAGATATTTGTAAAAGAGGTGATCAGGGTGTTAATGTTCAGTGCATTGCCTGAATGAATAGATGGAGCTACAAGCAAGGCAAGCACAAGATCCAAGAGTATAGACGTTTGATTGACGCACTGACACCTGCTGAAGTCATATGGAGACCATGGAGAATCATAGGGATGTGGTTCCCTTTGATGATATTGTGTTATACACTAGTCACCTCCGACTATGCAGCACAACAGTGGCATATCAACCAGAGAGGTGTCTTAGACATCCAACATATTCCACCACCGCCACTTCCTTCTCTTTCTAGATTATTTGATGCAGATGTCGAATGGCTGGGATATGTGACCCCTGTCACTGAGATATTTCACATGATACATGATGCTACGTATCCATCTGAGTGTCAGGAGGGATACTTGGAGTGGTTCTATCGGATATCTCATCCACTACTAGTGCGACCAAATGGTGTACCCCAAGTCTCAGATTATGGTGTCCCGAACACTGCGGCAGATGGTTCTACTTTACAGTCGCCATCTATCCTATAGCAGATCGGTGATCTTATACAGCAGGGGTTGAATGAACATGAAGCTAATCTAGATGATGAGTTGTATGTTCATTTTTACAAAGCTTTGTATTTATCGCGTCGTCATACTAGTTAGTAGTGGATGAGATATGGGTTGTTAACACTGTGCTTTTGAACATCTATGGGTTGTTATGTCGTTTAATTTCTTTTGAACATCTATTATAAACACTTTACTTTCTATTATTTGTGATGAACTATAACGAAAATAAATAATAACAAGATGAAATAGAGCGACAGTAAACTAAAATATAAAATTAACTAATAACAAGTGATTTTGTAACAGTTTTAAAGCATTAAGCTTCATCTAATGACATTGCATCTACGGATTCTCTAGGTGGATTTTGTGTAACACGTGGAAAATGACCTAATAAATATCCCCAATGTTGTAGACATCCTGTATATGCTATTGCCCAAGAAGTTGTTTCATCGGTGCGATATTTCTTCCAACCTGGTGCAATGTCTGACATTGGAAATCCGTCTTTCATCTTTAACTGCAAAATAAGATCATATGATTATTTTAAAAATTCATTGAATTATTTAAAAAAATTAATACATAAGAAAATTAGATATTTTACCGAAACCCAATGATTTCCATCAACAAAACCAATACATATCATACGATCATTTGTTGTCAATCCTGAATGTGAACCCCTCATAGGAAAGAAAGTCATTGAAAATGTCTGAAGAAACGTGACAAGAAAAATCTTATATGTTGTCGCTATCACGTAACCCATATCAGGTATGGACAACCATTTATCTATGGGTTGAACACCTAAGCTTGCTATCTTCAGCGAATCTCTTACTTCTCTAATGCGTCCTCGAAATAGTCTATCATATGGAGTTACATGAGAAGCAATCTCCTGGTCCAAACTATTGTGGACCAAAGACCAAGACTCCTCACCGTATCCAAGCAATAATGCAATAGCGCGAAAACCACAATTTTCATCCGCTATCACATCAAATATATCATCAATGTATGGAAGAATAACTTCGGGAAATTGTTTCCACAACAAATACTTTGAGGATTGAGATGATTGAGAGGGTTGTTTCTTTGATTGAGAGGGTTGTCTCTTTTTTGATAACTGAGATGGTTGAGAACCAGGATCTTCACAATACGTTGCATTAACATGCTCAAAGTAAGAAAGGGTCTCGATATACATCATATCCATCTGGCTTCTTACCCTTACTCTTCTTCACTCGACCTTTGGTTTTAACTTTTTCATGTGGTGGACACATTGAACTTATAGTTGGAAAAACAAGTTCATGCACCTTACTCTTCAACACTCGTTTTCCTATAACATCAAGTGATCGAAAGAGTTTCCATAAGGCATTCATCTCCGTAGACATATCCAACTCTGATCCATCTTTTGTGTCTTGGGTGAGTTCACATTCCATGCTTAATTTTCTCTATTGAATATCCATAGAATCTAGAAGAATTGGTTCACCCATCAATTTATATTGTGCCAATTCACAAACACAAGGTAACCCGTATGTCCTTTTGAGAGAGCACCCACATACAGATTTGTCAGTACCCACCCACTCAACTTTCTCGCATTCTTCAGCAATACGTCTTTGAGCTTCTCTTGATACAAATGTATTCAATCTATGATAAAATGGATTTCTGTGTTCATGCTCTTCGTCATAGAAACTTTTCTGAAATGAGCCCTTGATTTTTTTATGTTGCAATCTTATCATGTTGTTCATAGCCTCTCAACATTTACACATGTCACCCATGTTGTGTTCCAACATTAACTTCAGTTTCCAATGAGCTGACTCAACCCTATCATTACATGTAAATTGTCACCATTGAGCAATCCAACAATATATAATATAATTACAAAATCAAAGTTTTAGAGTCATATGACATACCTGTTACTCGTTGTGTTCCCCAAATCCATTACTCGATTTGTCCATGCTTCAACAAATCTTTCCTTAAGAGGAGTCAACCAAGTTTCTTTCACATAGTCAACAAACACTTTATTATCGACACATGATTGCTCAAACATTTGCAAGCCCAATATATACTCTTTTTCATCACTGCAATACATAATGTCTTTCATATTCAATACTAACTCTTGTCTATCCTTTAAGACATATTGCTCCAACATTTTTTTCGATATGAAATCGACAAAGCAAATTAACAGCATGTGGAAATACAATACCAACTGCATTCATTAACGTAAGATCTCTGTCTGTCACAATTACTTGAGGAAATTTGTTTTGTGTAACAAACAGTTCTCTTAGCCTCTTTAATGCCCAACAAAAGTTTTCTTCCCATTCACGTTCCAAATAAGCAAATCCAACTACAAATGTCATCTCAGTTGATGTCATACCAACAATTTCAAGTAATGACATTATGTATTTATTGGTTTTGTAGGTATTGTCCATAATCAACACAATTGGAAACAAATTCAACAACTTCACTGAATCTGGATGCGGCTAAAAATATCTCTCATAACATTTGAGCCTTCACGCTTTCTATTCCAACACACATATTTTGCATCTTCAATTAACTTGAATAAATGTTGCATCTATGTTCTATCACCTCTCACGTGCAATCGAATCATACTCATCTGTTTATATATTTGTGAGATCTTAGTAATATTATTCTTATCTCGGTCTTGCAATAAGAGCAATATGTGTCTCGGTGCAACATTATATTTTGTTAAGTCATGAACATGTTTTTTTTCTTCTTCATCTAAGCGTCCAACAAATGCACGCCCCTCCGAAGTATCAGGTAATTCATGGTTGTGAACTCCACAAATTACTTTAATTGTCCATCCTGAGCCATCTTTTAATGGTTTTGATCTAAGCTTGAAAGGACAACCACACATTTTTGTTGAACTTCGAGTTGAACTATCAACAGACTTGTATTTTTCTCCTTTGTCACTACCAAATATTAATTTATTTCTCATCCCTTTCTCTCATGTCTCTATATTCGATCTTCTGATGTTAACAGTAACTTATTTTTTATACCAATTTCTTTTGCCCAATTCACAACAGCGTCCCTTGTATCAAATATCTGAAATAAAATATTTAATAAATTATAATTAATCACAATAATATATTTTTTACAATTTTAATATTAAATATAATTATTCATACATGATCTGTGTCAAAAATGTCTGTAGTATCGACGCATGTTGTAACACTGGCTCAATTGGTAGTGGGACTGTGTGGAGGCGGTACTTATCCCCTAGGTACCGGGCTCGAATCCCACGGAAGGCAAAAACTCGTTAGATTTCCAACAGTGGGAAAGGGGGGAGCGAGAAGGTCGTGAGGTAGCATCGCCGGTAACGGTAATGGCCGGGGTGTTACATAAAAAGGCGCCTTTTTATGTAACACCCCGGCCCTTCCGCGTTACCGGCGATGCTACCTCACGATCTTCTCGTCCCCCCTTTCCCACCGTTGGAAATCTAACGAGTTTTTGCCTTCCGTGGGATTCGAGCCCGGTACATAGGGGATAAGTACCGCATCCACACAGTCCCACTACCAATTGAGCCAGCGTTACCGGTGATGCTACCTCACGGTCTTCTCGTCCCTCCCTCACCACCCAGTGGAAATAACGAGTTTTTGCCTTCCGTGAGATTCGAGCTCGGTACCTAGGGGATAAGTACCGTCTCCACACAGTCCCACTACCAATTGAGCCCTTCTTTCTTCTCTCTTTTTTCCTAAATATCATTATTCTTGGGTTTCATTGTCATCATCTTCTTCACTTGCAATTGTTTGATCCAAATTTTCACTTGTAAACTTGTTTTGGATGTTATTTCTTCCATACATGTCTGAATCTAAAAATTCAAAAGCCTAAATTGATTAGAAAAATTAGAGGGATTTAAACATGCAGATAAAAACAACAAATACAAGTGATGAAATGATTATGTACAAAAGCACTTTTGGAACAAAGGCATTTTGCAAAAAAAAAAAACGATCAAGAATTGTTTATATTGAAACATCAAACCTTTTTGTATTCTTGCTACTTTTTTTTTTCAGGCACTGCATGTTTGATTATAGTACCTTACCTCCCACATATTTGGATAACTTATTCACTTATTTCTAATCTTTCGTGAATTATTTCGTTGATAATGTATTTGAGTGTGTCTTCCTTTGCTTATATTTTCTTGTTTCTCTTTTAAATTCATTGGTTTTGTCTTTCCAGTTTCTCTTGTCTTGATTGGCCTCCCGAATGATAACTTTCATGTGTGTTTTGTCACATTTGCTTAGAGGTTTACCACAAACTTGATTAAGATTTGTTTGGTTGTTTTAAGAACTTGGAGAGTTGCATTTGGGAGTGGAAAAATGATATTATGAAAAAAGTCATCATTGAGTGATATGCACAAGTGATAAATTTCTTGAGTGTAAACACTTAGTGAGTAGTGAGGGCCTTATTATTATTTTCTTAACTTGCTCTTGTTATTCGTTTGATTATTGTGGTACTTGCTGAAATTAGAGTGGAAGTGAGCATAACCTCTCTTTTCCTATAACCGCTTCTCTAATGGATCAATTTATAAAAATATTGAATACTCAAATGAATGTCACAAGAGAAAATCTTGTGAATAAAAGAGATAAGAGATATAATCATGGAAGATCTTCTCAAAATGAAGATAGGTTTGAAATTGAGGGTAAAAGAAGAGATATATTTCATGAGGAGAGAAAAAGATATAAAGATTATGATGAGGAGGAGCGTAAGTATGAAAGGAGAAATAGAGAAAATAAAGAAGATGTAGAGATTATGGTGAAGAGGAAAAAGAGAGATGGGAAAAAGTGAGGAGGCAAAGAGATTTTGAGAAAGAGGATAAGAAGTATGCAAAAGAAAAAAGACACAAAGAATATCAAAAATATGATCATTAAAAACGAGAAGAAGTATATCATATGAATGATATATTAGAGATTTTGTGAAATATCTTTATGAAAATGGACATATAAAAGTGCCGAGAAAAGTAGAGAAGTTAGCTTTGAGAGAAAATGAAATAAAAGAGTGAAAGAAAACTTGAGTGTCATTGAAAAGAAAGTGGAAGAGGAATAAGAACTGAGTGACAAATAGCAAGAAATTGACTCTAACTATTTGTCTAACTTTATTGATTCTTATGTACATGAGTTTGAAGATGTGTCTCTAAAGAAAGAATGCCAAACTACATTGAATTTGAGAGTAAAGAGAAAGATGAGGATATAGTTGAAAATATCTTCAAACAAGTTAGTAAGGGGTATGGAGCGTTGAAAATGCTTGAAGGTGTTGGGTCAATGGTTCCTCAAAATGATGTTTGCAAACTAACTTTTGGTTTGACTACTTACCTCTTTGAATCTTTTTTAACCTTGTAGTACTTTAATTGATTACTCTTTTAATAAATGATCGTCCTCTCTTTGTGTTGAGAAGAATATCAACGTGATACAACTTGTCATAAAACATTTACAAAATCAAAGTAACTTCTCTCTTGTCTCCAAGTCTAAGTTGAGAAAGGTAAATTTGGTCATGAATATCAACTTCAAATTGTATAATTTTTTTATCACCTTTAAAATTCATTACCTTGGCCTTGAATGTGTACGAATGTTAATTGCACAAGATGAAAATTTGTTTCACCAACTTATCAAATTTGACGGCTTCTCCAAATTTCCATTTGACCTTTGTGGATATGATGGACTTGTGGTTGATTTGGGTTCTTTCTTCATGTATAGTATAATGAAGTTTGAATTCGTGGTTGAATTTCTTCAAGAAGGAGAGAATGATAAAGACTTGAAGAGAATGAAGATAATCCATATTTTAGTAAATTAGGAAGAAAATTGTTTATTTTTATTTGCTTGTAATAGTTCTTAGTTTCTTTTGATTTAGAATTGTAAGTTTTAATTTAGATTTTGTTGATGTCATGTGAAAGTCAAGATACTTTGCTTCCTTACACTTATTTTTTTTTTAGAAAAATATGATGTAAACCCAATATGGATAAAGAGAATGGTGTCACTTATGATCCATTAAGGTTTAGAAATAGTCTTGCTATAAATATGTATTTGTAACCTCATTTGAGATAGCTTTGAAATGAAATAGAATTTCTCTCTAAAGAGAACGTTGAGAGTGAGAAAATCTTCTCTTTGAGTTTTTGGATTATAACTTCTTGAATATTATCAATGGTTTCCTTACCATTGTGGCGATTCCTCATTGATTTATCAATCTTCTAGATTGTGGCGCATTCATTCTCCATCTTCTCAACCTAACCCATGTTTGTGTTTCTTTCTTTTCCCTTTTATTTTGCTACTTTATTTCAATATATTACTTGGTTAGATCTTCAATCTCATATGGAAGAACTCAAAACCACATCATAACCTAAAAAATGCCCTCATTCTCTAACAAATTCTTAGTTGATCGTCGGAGTCTATGCAGATACACCTCGCGACGGGATGGTGACATAAAGGATAAAGAGCCTCCTCTAATCGCCGTACACCACCGTTTATGGAGTCAAGTTCCTACATTCAATATCTCCATTACTAAATACAAGCTATTATTTCTGAAGAGTACATATTGTCGACCTTTTTGTTAGAATTTTCAATTATTTTTAAGTAACGGTTCTTCAGTACTAAATACAATATATTATTTTTGAAGAATATTATCACCCATAATTTTTAATGATTTTTAAGTACCGATCTATGGTAGTTTATAAAGGCGGTTCACGGAATATCTCAAATAAAATAGCTATATATAAAAAAATTTCTGTGACTTTTTGTTTTCTGTTATAGTTGTTTTTACTTTTACGTGTAATTAGAGTACCTGTATTTGATTTCATGTAATATCGTTTTTGTCTAATAAATTACCATAACTTACAATAAAATAAAATAAAAAAACGAAAAGGTTATTAAGAGTGATTCAAAGCAGAAGTCATTAGGCTCACCGCATCGCATTACATGATTTTAAGCGAAACATTTAATATATATATATATATATATATATATATATATATATATATATATATATATATATATATATATATATATATATATATATATATATATATAATGGGGTAGAGATCCATTGACTTCATGTAGAAAACTATGTGATAAATTATTTCACTTAATATAAATGATAAATTTTACTAACCCAACCGTCAAATTAAAGGTTTTTATTGAATAGATTAACTCCACAAATTTTTTTTAAAAATTAAAATTATTTGATACTTCATTAAATAATTTTAAATAAATATATAATAAACTTTTAAAAAGTATAACTAAATATCGATGACTAGATTACATAGATACGAATTTCTAATTTATATAAACTTTATGTGTTTGATCATTAATATATTATATCAAAAATCAACAATTTAATTAGTGAAATTGATCATTTATATTGAGTTATTAAGCATCATAGAATTACTCTTCGAGTCAACGGATCCTCGTCCATAATAATATATATAAAATATAAATATTATTGTGCGTGTACTATCTAATAAAAGGTCACGACGGCCCTGTGTAACACTCTAATATTTGTATATATTATTATATGTCTTTATTAGTAATTTTATTGATTTATTATTAAATTAATTATTTATTTTATGGGTAAGGTATCTAAATACAATTGGAACACCCTCTATTTTATTTCATTATTTATATCATTGATCTTTTCATTTAATCATTCCTTGCATGATTTATTTTTATTAATTAATTGATGAGTGATTTGTTAATTTAATTATTTAGAAGATATTTGATTTATCTCATTTGAGGGTGCAAATAACAATTTGATTAGTTGGGTTGATGAATGTTTGGGCCTTTTAGCTACTAGAAAATTTGGATATATACGTACTCTCTTCTTATTTGTTCACACGTCTTTTTCCCTCTTTGTGACAGAATTTGAATTGTTTCCTTTATGAAAAATCTATGCTTGAGGCGCTTGACTCCTTTCTTCTGAAATAACATAAACTAAAATATTTTTTATAAGGTGACATATATATATATATATATATATATATAAAATATTGTAGAGTATGTAATTAAATGAATATTTTTATTCGTAAAAAAAGATAAAAGAACAATGTCTTGTAAAAGTTTAATCATAAAAAAATTAATAATTTTACAACCGTTTTAAGTTAGATTTGAAATTTATTTATGATATCAAATTTGTACCATTTAGCTGATTTTTGATGGTCTATAGACATAAAATATTAACCATGATTTAAAAGATCAATTATATAATTGATAATCGTAAACTCTATTTTTATTAAAGTATATAAGTTATGTAGGAATTTTTAAAATTTTAGCATTTTTTCCTACACATATTAAAAAAAATTCAAAATAATGCGCATGGTAAATATATGCATTGATAACTAATAAGAGAAACAAAACACAAATTTTTTTATTAGATCGACTAATTGTTATTTGTTTTGATAAATATATGTGACGACACAATAATAAAAAAAATACAAAAGTTGTATATTGACTATTTTTAATGTCTAAATAAATATTTAAAAGTGTTTGAACAATTTATCAACTATATTGGTAACATTTATTAAAATATTGTGTATCA
Organism: Cicer chorassanicum; assembly: GCA_037974735.1. Lineage (NCBI taxonomy): Eukaryota > Viridiplantae > Streptophyta > Magnoliopsida > Fabales > Fabaceae > Cicer > Cicer chorassanicum. The sequence goes on from JBBPBP010009777.1 coordinate 16,798,132, forward strand.
ATATTTACTTATTTAATTTGGTTTACACCGGATTTAACGATTTCTACTTTTTAGACACTTCAGAGTATTATTTTATCAAAATAGTAATATTTCAGGATTTTGTCCTTAGAAAAAATGTGTTGGGTTGAAGTGTGCATATGTTGTTAATAAATTACAATTTTTGACATATCGAAATAGGTTTCATATAATACAAACAATGCTTAAAAAGTATTTGTTTGAGATAATTTTCTTTTTCTAGTAATGAAACAATTTACTATTTTGTACAAAAAAACACAATTTACTACTTGAAAAAAGTTAAAAATATATTTTAGTACATAACCATACATAACAATATCAATATTTCAGAAAATATATAAATTTTTCTCTAAGTCTATATCAGTAATGGTATAATAAGAAAAAATAGAAAAACAAATTGTTCGCCTAATTCTAAATTATATCTCTCTATTTGATTTAAATATTAATTTTAGTTATCTAATTAGTGACATGTGATAGATTTCGTAGATATTATAAATTTCATTAATTTTTTTTTTCTTGAGTAATGATACTATATAATATTCAGGAATAACCGTTATCAATAATAATGGAGGACCAATGTATTGTAATTTGTAACTTATGACACATGAATAGTTCCACAAAATATGGGGAAAAGGTATTTAGAAAGTGAATAAGGAAACTCTTTATGAAGACGTACACATCAGCTTTTTAGTTGAAGTGACAAATGTTCGCATATGTGAAGAAAATAGTATGAGATGGCAGCGAGGTCTGTTTTAAACATATATAAAAGAATATGTAATCTTTCTCTTTACTTAGAGATTGGCACCCAAGACTTGCTAAAAAAGGAAAAATATTTGATTTTTTTTTATTATTGTCATTTTTGATAAAAAAAAAATATGCTATGAATGTTTTGACCAAATAAATCAGGGATCCTCCTCTTTTAATTCTTATCTTACGGTGTCTCTCCTTTATTACTCACGTGTGACTTGATATACTAGCTTCTTCCACACATTTCTCTAGTAGTTTAATTCCTTTGATTTCAAATCAATTTTTTTTTTTTTTTATGATTTGGATTAACAAAAAAAATTGATATTGCCCCCTCTTCCTATTTCCTCATTCATGTCAACTTTCTCCTTTCCCACCTTTTTTACTTTCTCTTTTTCCTTTCCTCAAACACATTCACACAATTTCTATGGTGAAAGTTCGAATTTTTTTATGTTACAGACGTTGAACTTTTAATTTTTATGATGTATATGAAATAAAGTTTAATTTTTATATCATATGTGTCAAAGTTTTAATTTTTATGATTTTATATGAAATAAAGTTCGAATTTTTATGTTATATTTGTTGAAATTTTAATTTTTATATTATAGTTGTTGTGATGTGTGTCGATGTGCAGAGAACGTGGGTGAAAATGAATTTTTAAGACTGTTTTGTAATAATAAATTTGCTGCGGTATTTCTAAGTTTATTTTAATATTTGTAACTAATCTCTTAAAAATATTAAGAATGTGAAAGTGAGTTTCCTGCTATTAGAAACAATTGGAACATGATTAATTTAAATTATCATATTTTTGTGACATGATTTAAGAGGGTTTATCTTACTTTAGTGCATAAATAAATATTTTCTAAATAGTAGTAAATAAATGTTGTTATTAATTATTCAAATGAATAATAGTCTAAGTATTCTTATTTAAAAAAAAATTGTCGTAATTTTTCTAAGAAATAAATATTTTTAAGTAATGTTTTGGATCACAATATGAGATATTAAAATGTGGTATCAAAGCAATAATCATTGAATTTTTTTGGGTGGAACGACACTCATGCCTTGAATGTATGCCGTTGGACCTCTTTTTTTTTCTTCATAAAATTAAATAATTTGTTTTAGTAATTTATGTTAATTTTTTTTATATCTCCATATATTTAGAAAAGAAAAAAAAAACTAATACTATACATTAATTATTTCATCTTTTATGACTCTCTAAAAAAATTTCTCAAATTAATTGCAATTACGGTATGCCTTAAATTTTTTATGCTATGATTTAAAATGCCTTTTAATTTAATTCAATACCATAATTGTTTGTGCTTTTTTGAATTTATTGTATGAAGATGTGAAATAATTTTTATTTAATTCTTGAAACTTGTAATTTTACGACATTATGGGTTTATTGTCTATGATTTGAAATTATTTAAATTTAAATCATGTAATAATAGCTTCTGATTTTATGACATTATGAATTTTTGCTTATGATTTGAAATTATTTTAATTTAATTAAGAAAGGAGAATAAAAGTGTTTGTGTGTACATGTGAAATGGCAAAAAAGACTTATGTTTTACAATTGGTGGTATTAATAAGAGTAATAAGATGTAGTCATGAGACTATGACTATGACTATACTGGGGTATACGAGAACAAGATAATATTCACCAAAATATTCTATTTAGGTTAAGATTTTATAGGAATGTTTCAAAGTTAGATGTAAATATAGGATTAATATTTGAAATGAAATTTAAAATTTTTATGACCAATAACTAACTCCTATATAGGATAATTTAAATTTCTAAAGGAGATTTTAAAGGATAATCCTAACTTAAATATGATAATATTTTATAAGAGTGTTTTAAAAATAGTTGTAGAATGTAAATTAATAAATTTGTTGTTTAAATTTGATTAATTTTTTTTAATCAAGAAGATTAGAATGTACAAATATTACATAACAATTGTTATATCTCAATTATGTTGGCACCTCATAGCTATCACTTATCATTTGCAACACTCTAATTAAATATATTAAAAATAGAAAAAGAAAATAAGAGACCTTGGGGGTAGGCCAAAACCCAAGGAACAAAAATACAAAATATGCACAAGTGTATTATTAAAAATCTTACTAGAAAAACTCTATAGAATAAAACAATGGCAAGAAAAAAAGAGTGCAACAAAAGCAACTCAAAATAGGAAAAAATACTAAAACCATAGTCTAATGGAAACAAAAACTAGGAAGATCAAATATATTCCGAACTAAATCTTCCTTAATACAATTTGGCATTACATCCCACCAAATAAACATATCCTCGTTAAAATCCATATTAGCCAATTTACCGGCACAAGAGTTACCCTCATGATAAATGTGAGACAATCTAAAGCGAAAGGCTAAGATAAATTCAGAAAATTAATCAAATGATTTTGAAGCTTCCAAGGAACAATAAAAATGTTGCTAAAAGCCTGAATAGTTAATAGAGAGTCACACTCAAGCCAGATAGAATACCAACCACTTTGATGCCCAGTTTCAATAGCGAACATAGCACTAGACATCCCGGTGATAAAAGCAGAAGAGTCTCCTAAATTAGCAACAAACCCGCCAATAAAAGTGTCAAGATGGTCCCTATGTATGCTTCCATAGGAAGAGACTCGGAGAGCTATGAGAGACTCCATCCATATTACATTTCAACCAAGAAATAGGAGGCTTGCATCTATTAACTTGAGCGATTTTGGTTAAAGGAGGAAGGTGATACTTGAGATCAAAATACTTAAAGAATTTTAAATTATTGGACTGAGGAGTACATATGACCTTTTGAATACTTTGCAGTGAGAGAGATAAAAGCTTTCACAATAATAAATGAATGATTGAAAGAAATAACTTTGTTTTGAAATTTCAAGAGTATTTCTACAAGTCCAAGTAATTCTAACAATATTCGTAATAGCAAACAAAACTAAATCCTTTATCTGAGAGCTCCAACCTTTAGAATAGACCAAAAATAAAGAGGAAGCAAAAGAAAGGTCTAGCCTCATTTCTAGAACTAATTCCCACCAACTCCAAAATCTCATTATAAAAGAGCACTTAAAAAAAATACGATGGCATGATTCAAAATTTTGGCCACAAACTACAACAAGAAACCATAACAAACCTTCTCTTTTGAAGCTGGTCATCAGTTGCAATCACATTGTTAAAAATCCTCCAAAGGACCAAATCACCTTCCCCCAATTTACTATTGTCAAAGTATGTTGATCATATACATCAAGTTCAACAACTAAACTATTGGTCATATACATCAAGTTATGAGGAAGTTGGATAACATTGCAAAGACAATAACCTAGTCAATTATCATACTAAAAAGAAATAGCAGCCTCATCCCCAATGACATACATAATATTACTTGTTATGATACCATATACATTTTTCAGTCCCGGCAAAATTGAGTAACTAATGTGATAAGAGATAGACTTATTATTGTATAGCCTTATCACAATGAATCAAATCCCATCAAAGCTTAATGCATCCAGCTTTGTTAATTCTAGAAATACTCCTCATGCCTAGCCCACCAGAAGCAAGAGGGGAAGACATTTTATCCCATAAAGTGACCAATTTTTCAGTTTCAACACTACCAATCCACACAAAATTTCTAATCCTTTGATCCATTTGGTTCAGGAGACTCACATGCCAATAATAAATTTTAAAACTATAAAGAAGTGTGATAATACTGAAAAACACAAGAAAGAGAGGGTTTGAATTGTGTTGACCATTTATGAAAATTAAATTTGATTGCTTAATAGAAATATGTTTTCTTTATCAAAACATTCAACTTATGATTGTAAATCATTTTTTAGTATAACAAAGTTGAATCATAAAAAACTTAAATCAAATAACATAGTTGAGAACGACAAACAACACAAGTATTTTTATACTAGTTCACAATAATTATTGCTAGATCTAGTCTTCTCCTTACATATATATTTTTCCCCAATACAATTGAGAACTTAATAAACTATTAATCCAATAGCATATAAGTATTCTTTACTCTGCTTCTCCATGCTCCAGGCCACTATCGGGCTTGGATACATTCGCTCAAGTATGTTTTTGAGTTGACACATAATCTTTCTTCAGATGTTTAACTCTCGTTGAAAGGATAATACATTTCAATTCTTATATCAATTCAAGTCTATTAAAACAACTTGATTGATTACATCAGTTTCTAATTACTTTCTACGGAGAGAATTTTTCATTCAATCTTTTCTTTTGACGTGTTCAATGCTTTTCTAGAAATTTTCTTTGAAAATTGCATTTCTTTTATGATCAAATTTGTTAATAATAGTTTATCATAATATCCAACAACATCAATCTTCTTCAGTTTCAAAATGTTTCTATTTAAATACAGAAGAATATATTTTTTTGAAAATAGTATCGATGGAGATCTTGACACGTAGAAAAAATACATTGAATCGTTAAAAAATATGTAATAATCATAGTACTATTCTAGGCTATTATTGTATAGTTAGAGTATATAAATCATTCCCATGTTTTGATGCCATATCATCATAGGAACAAAATTATTTCTTTTCAAATTTTGACTTCAAATGAATATTAACACAGATCAATCTTCAGAAGTAATACATATACACTCTGATATATGCCTTCCTTTAATAAACCCTATTTTATTTTCATAAACGATTTTAGGAGCAATTACAACCAACCTGCCAAGACTTTTGTAATTAACTTGATTTCAAAATTTGCTAATGCAATTGGTCTAAAATTTTCAATGCAATCTGCTCCAGGAAACTTAGGAACCAACACAACAAGATTAGAGTTGAGATTGAGTAATATCCAACCTTGATCAAAGAACTAAGCAACTGAAGCAAATACATGACCAACAATAATGTCCCAAATAAGACTAAAGAAAACAACTTGCACAACCATCCAGACCAAGTGTTGAGTTACCATCCAAAGAGAAGACTATTGCTTTGACCTCATCAAATTAAAGAAGGTGCGTGGTCTTGTCAAGATATCATTATCAACAGAAGTTGTTAGATGAGAAATTGAGTTTTGAACAATGCTAGTATCAGTGCGGTGGTTATCAAAAGCGAAAAACTACTAAAAATGCGATGCTCGATTTCCTCCATGTTATTAAAATAGTCATCATTGTTTTTCAACCTAGTTATGCACTAATACAGGCTTAAGAGACCTATTATTCAAATTTCCTCCACAGTATTTTGAACAATACTAACTCTATTATGAATATTACCAAACACATTCTTGTTCCAGATTCTCAATACAGGCTTAAGAGACCTCAGTTTTCATGAAAAAAGAGGGATATAAAAAGTTTAAAGTGTATAAATTGATGACAAGTGGCACAAAATGACTAAATTTTTTTATGAATAATAAAAGGGTAGAGTTGATGAGTCTCTAAAGGAAAGGGTTGTGGTTTCCCTCTCTGGATATCAAAGAAGTAATAGGGATTTTTGGGTTTCTGGTTGAGTTTCTTCAAAGATAATTCATAGACCATTTTTATGTTTTTTTAATGAGTCATAAAAATTAATTGACACATCGAGATATATATATATATATATATATATATATATAT
>JBBPBP010009777.1:16805015-16821181 GCA_037974735.1 Cicer chorassanicum
TGTCTATATAAATTTTCATGAAAATAAAAACACTCATTTCAAAATATTAAACTTATAGATTGGATGAAGTATAAACTAGAGCATAGTTTCAATTAACAGCAAAATTAAAAGTTAAAAGTTATATTGAAAATAAGTCTCTTTGATATATTGGATTAATGCAAAATTAAAAGTTAATATATGCCCTCAAATGTGCGTGCATGTGTGTATATATACATATATAAAATTTGTATCATTATATTAAAAATCATATTTAAAAAACTATGGAAAGGCTAAATTTTTATTATCAACGTGTGAAGTAATGATATTTTTTGAATGTTCCATATGTACTTTATTTAAACTTTGTCCCTTAAATTTCTAATGTCAAACTATAGATATTAAAAATAATTAAATTCAAAATGTATTAATATATACATTATCAAATTTTTATGTCTCATTCAATGTAAATTTTTATTTGTAATTAGGTTCAACTACACTAATATAATATAGAACTAATCCTGCGTAACGCACAAGTATTATCCCTAATATTTACTATGTATTTTAAGCTTGCATTGTTTTAATGTAGCACCTCTAAAAATGTTTTGCATTTTTTCTTATTCTACCTAATAATGTACTGAATTAAGTTTGAGTTAGAGACACTTTTCACCCTTTCCTATTCTTCTGTGAGATAAATGTCTAATTAACTTATATATATATATATATATATATATATATATATATATGTATATATATATATTCTACTTCAAGTTCATTTTTTTCCATAAAATAATCTCACAATTTTTACATATATACATAGTATTGTGATAAATTTTTCGTTTATTCAAAGTTTAATTTTACTCGTATTCATATTTTAAGCAATTTAAATATTATTATTTATTCTTTAATTAACGGTGATTTGGCCTCAATAATTTATTAATTAGTATGGAAAATTGTGGTGATTATATTTTTATAAAAAAAATAATTTTATTTCTCAACATTTTTTTACCTAAATTTGAAGTATCATCGGCAAATTGAAGGTGAGACATTCTAAAATCGATACATCAGGAAAGCCTAAAAAACTACCACCTTCTAAAACCAACCACAAATTTGAGTTAAAACTCACAACTATTAAAAAAATAGAAAGGGGGAAAAAGGATCCACCTGTCATACGCCTCTCCGCAAGGAGAATTGTTTCGTCAAGCTCCCATTAACATGCACCAAGGCACCAGCCAAACTAATGCACTCAGTAATGCCTTTCCTCCACCTTGGTGCAAAATTCATTCTCTTCATCACATAATCCAAGTACTCTCAATCCACTTAGTCATAAGCCTTTTCAAAATCAACTTTAAACAAAATAAGTTATTTCTTTCTCTTCTTAGCTTATCAACAACCTCATTAGCAATAAGAATACCATCTAATATTTGTCGACCTTTTACAAAAGCCAACTGAGATTTCGAGATTACATGGTCAATTACCTTCTTCATTCTATTTGTCAACACTTTTGTTAACACTTTATATACACAATCGACTAAAGAGATAGTTCTAAAGTCACCAAATGAGGATTATCCTTTTTCGGAATTAACACAATGAATCTCATTAAGTCATTCTTCATGTCAACCCAAAACTCCTTGATGGACCTAGACTTTTAAGGCTATCACAATCCCAAATTGCCTGTTGCACTTCAACTTCATTGAATTGTATTTCTTACAAATTGTTTTATCTTGACTAAAAGATTTGAAATTCAATTTTTCTAGATCTAGATGAGTGATATGTCTACTAGAAAAAGGAGACTCAAAACATTGAACCTCGAATCATGTCAACTCCTTCCACCAGGATTCCATCCACCAAAATGTTAAAAATAGAGTTTTGCTTACTTTTATTTGCCATCAAGACATGAAAGAATTTTGAGTTTACGTTGACATCCTTTAACCACAAAGCTCCAGATATATGCCGCTGCATACAACTATAAATCCTTGATAAGGAGAATAAAGTGGTTGATATATCACGCCTCTCCATAATTTCTGATTCCAAGATAACCATAACTTATCCTCTAACATCCAACACATTTAATAAAATTTGGACTCTTTTAACCGTGCTTCCATATTTTGACTACGATGTTTGTGCCACTCTCCAAGACTTCCTTCAATAGTCTTAAATTTTTATTTTAAAGCATAACCTCTCCAACCCTTTACATTAATTTTTGTAGTGTTAAAGCTTATTTATCTTGAATGACAGGTGATTTGAGCAAACTATAATTAAAACTTCAACATTTAAGCTTATTGACACCTTAGACCAAATCCCTTCTAATCAAATAACTCAGTCCTATTTGAACCACCTGTAATATAAAAATATTTACAACTTTTAAAAATAAACTTTTAAAATTAAAACTAGACAATACTTCTTAATCTAGTTTCTTTGACGTAATTAAGCTCTAACTCGAGATATTGAAAAGTTGGTGAGCAATTCAAATATTTCTCATACTTTCTATAAATACCTACTACGTGGAAAACACCTAAAATTATAATGTACATAAAACTCAAAATATAAATTTTATAAAAACAATTTAGAGATGTTTTTCATCTATATCAGTGTGTTAAGCATGAAAAGTCCTCTAGACAATCTAATCATTAATAAAACTCATTGTTGGTCATTTATCTGCACATGTGAGATAAAAATATTTCACATTATTAAGGTGAGATAAAAATATTTCACATTTCACCAATCAAATTGTGTTTACTCCATTTATTCAACTTCTTTTTCTAATCTCAATCAGATATTGTCTCAAAGTTTGTTTAGTGCCAAGATATTGTTGTTGATTCTCTTTGGAAATAAACATTGGTATAAGGACTTCATATTTTCCTATTTGTGTTGACGTACTATTTTAGTTTGCGAAAAGGTTATATATAACATAAACACTTTAGTAGTCTAGTCACAACTTAATTGAAATTCTTATTATTCTGGTCATGGTTATTTTTATCTTTATGAGAAACTTTATGTTTGATGAAAATTATCTAAGGAAATACTACATCATGTGATTAATTTTTAACGGTAGATTGAAACTTCTTTCTATTTCTTTTTCTCAAAAATCTGCTTAAATATGTTATAAAAACTCTCTTAAGTTTATTTTAATTTTTTGATTGTGGTTCTTGAAACTCTTCAATGACAAAATGAACAAAACTTTTATGCTTCTACAAGGCAAAATGAGTTAATCAGAGAGAAAAGTCAATATGTTAATACTGAAATTTGTCTTCTGATAGAAAGAAGTATTAGTTGATATAACATAATGGTTAGTGAAAAGTAATGGAAAGATTATAATGCGTTTCAACACGGTAACTAACTAAACAAGGATAAGTCTACTAAAACTTCAATGATATATGATGTATGTTCAAATGTGCTGGTAATCTTTTAGAAGAAATGGTTGGTAAGGAAACCTCTCACTCAACAACATAAATTTGGAAGGTTGAATGGTAACAAGTTGAAGTTGTTCATCATAACAAAGGTTGGAGGATACACTTAAGTGTCCTTGGTTAAAATCAAGACAAAATCCAACTATGCTTCAAAAGGGTAGATCAAACAGAATCAATCATCTAATTATTAAGCAAGCATGAGCATAATTTCAATATTATCCTCAAAGAAGCCTAAATTGCAAGTATAGAACAAAAACTCTCTCATGGAAAATCATCATTTGATCTCTCCACTAGAGAAGTTTTTATAACAAATGAATTTTAATATCTCATCATCTAGTCAAACTCATATACAGATTAGAAACTAAAATGAGTCGTTTAGGAATTCCTCTTGCTACAAGGTCTGAAGTCATTCCTCTGTCTGCTCAAGGAAAAGATCTTTGCCTCTAGTGTATAATGTACTTAACTCATCATCTGAGACTCTCGTATACAAAATCAAAGCACTAAAACAAATGACTGCATCTGCTGATTCAGAAGAAAGAATGATCAGAACCAAGCTAACAATGCATCTAGTTAGAAGATCATCTAAAAGAAAAGTCTAATGAATTATGGTAAGACAAGAGTAAGGAAATATTTGCTAAATCAACCTTGTCTGTCATCGGTCAAATACTATGAATTTATTTCATTATTTTCTGTGTACTTGTTTGTCTTAAATGATATATTTTTGTGTGTTGGTGTTTTCTTTTCTAACTTATCTCGTGTCTCTGTAATGTCTTATGTCTTGGTCTGTGTTGTCATGTGCTTGATCATATCACCTGTGTTATTTTTGAAAATTGTTCTTTGGTTACTTTCATTAAAAACTATATTTTGATTCCTTTTTGTTTTCTTTGCTTATTTAAATTCCTCTTCTCTATAGTGTTTTTCAAAAATAATCTTTTTTCGTCAAAAACTTTTCTCTCCTAACCTAAATCCCCTTTCATCCAAAAAGTTTTAAACTGGAAATCCTCTAGAAAAAACCAATTCTATATCTCATCTTTTATTGAGTCTTCATATTCTAATGATCCTCTTCTTGCACTATACTTTCATAAAGACTTTAAGATTTTCTTAAAACATGAACTCCTTAACTTCACTGTTGAAAAGTTTAGAAATCTTAAAATCGTTACATCTGTGAACTACGATCAATAAGATGGATTATACAAAGAGATTCACAAAATGAATTAAAAGTTTCACTCTGTGCAACCCTTGGGTGTCAATGTCTCCTTCCTTCACTAAGTACCTTAAGTACAAGGAGGAAGTAAGAAAAAGAGCATTGAAAAGTTTGTGCCTCATTTTTTCTAAATCTTTTGTATTGGATGGAAATCTAAAAGTAATAATGAAGAAGGGTTGGAGCATTAACAATCCTATCAAAGATTTATCTTTGAAAGATTATATCTCCAATTTAATATTAAGAGAAAGTTCCATCAGACAGGTCAAAGATAATTAGAGAAATGAGAAGACTAAATCATCTCCTTTTCTTTAGTTACATTGAACAAGTTAGAAGGTAGACTCTTGAACATGAAAATGTTTTCGTCACTTTATCAGACGAAAGTTCAAAGAAGGGAGACACATACTGAAGAAGATGTAAATAAAGAGACTTAGTTTATTTATGTATTAGGAATTGGTGATTCAAACCTAATATGTAAATAAATTAATGGATCTGGTTTAGATAGCCTTAGAAAGACCTTAGTATTTTATTTTCCATTTTTAAACCCTTTTATGCATTTTTAGCCTTAGAAAGACCATATGTAATTTATTTTGCATTTCTTGCAAGTGAAATATGAATTATGAATTGAATACATGTTTTCCTGCTTTATCCTCTATTTCTGTTTTTCTTGTTTTCCTCTATTTCCTTTTTGTGCCCTCATTTTCCTTCTACATCCGTTTTTTTTTCTTTTCTGTTGATTTTATCTTTTTTATTTTTTAATTATTTTTGTTTTATTTAAAAATATTTTATTATCGTCTTTTCCGTCCATAACTCCTCGTCGCCTTCCATAAATCGTCTCGAGTCTTTAAACTGTTCCACGTGTCTTAAAGTGTCTTTCAAACTCTAGGCTCCTTCTCTGTCTCACTCTTCGTTTTCCTCCTCGCCCTCATCATTACGTTTTCGTTTTCTTTCTCAAAAATTATTGGTATTTATACCTCAAATATTTTCAATTCCTCGACCTGCGTTCCTTCGTTCACCTCTCAACTTCTTGTGTTTTTCTTTTTCATTTTTTACTTTTCCCAAACTCTTCTTCTATGGATGTCGGTTTGTCTTATGGTAGGAAAAAGAAGTCACCTTCTTCTCCCAAGAAGAAGGAAATCCCACCATCTGAAGTTGTCTCGATGGTGAGCGACATTCTTCTTGAACAACTTGAAGCTCGAATAGCTCTGCAAGAAGTTTACCACAAGTTGGACCTTCTCACCTCTTAAATAGACGAAATAGTTGCACTCTTGAGGCGTGTCCTTAGATGTCTTTAGATCTTCTATCTAGTATTAGGTTCCTTTTTAGTTATCTTTTCATTTCCCTCTTCCATTTGTTTTGTAATCGTGATCCTTATTTTAATGAAATGTTACCCCTTCTTTATTTTTTTCTTTTATGTTTGATGAACAACTTATTCGTGTTAATTATCTATATGTTTTGCGACAGTCTTTAATTTATTTCTTATTTGTATTTTTTTGCATGTTAGAAGATATAGTAATATAGTTAATTATGTGCTTGTGTATAAAATCTTCATCATATGCATCATCTTCATCATCTACATTTGTTTGTTGCATCTACATCTGAGTGTCATTTTGCATAACACTTGCATATCTGAGTGTCATTGTTTTGAATTGCTTAACACCCTATAAAAACATGGTTTATTCCATTAGGCTTAACATCCTAAGAAGAACAATATTCAAATGCTTTACATCTTGAGAATTGTGAATTGTTAATAAATAAACTTCATAAGAATCCAAAAAGTTAACATCCTAGGAATTCGTGAATTCTTATTGAAAAGTCTTGTCAAATTTATGATAATGTATATATGTGCTTGTCTCTTTACTTCCTTTAGTCTATGTGCATTCCTTTTGATTTTATCTTCATGTGTATAAAAAATAAAATCACTTAATAAGTTTGAAACTCTTAAAGAATCATGTTTATCATTTTTAGGAGGAGTCCTAGAATATTCAATTATAAGTTTTCTTTAAGAAGATCAAAAGAATATTAAGTTAAATAATTTTTTAGTACTACATTCACGGGGAGCATTCTTTTAAACTTTTTGTTAAGGAAAATTATTCATTAATTGTATAATTGTTTTTCATCATCAAAAAGGAAGAGATTGTTAATACAAAAATGGTTTTATCTACTATTCTCTAGTTGATATTAATCAATTCAGTAAACATAAAAGAACCAAAAATCAAAAATTTCAGCAAACTATAATTAATCAATTTAGTAAACATAAATAGAAAAACCAAAAAAGTCAATAAGATAATCCATAAATTCATTACATTAAACTATAATCAATCACAAAATAAATTTAAAACTAGAATTCATACAGTGTTCATACAAAAACTAGAATTTCAAGACCTTTTTTACTCTTGAAGTGTTTGACAACAAAAAAAAATTGAATTTTGAAGGACTAAACTATTGTTTTTATGATAGTTTATGGAGTATTTTAAAATATTTCCATAGTTTAGGTACCACTAATAGTCACTTAACCGATGCAATTAATGGAGGAACTAACTTGATGGATGGAAACAAAATTTAGGGATCTTTTAATTAATTTTAATAGTTTATTGACTAAATTGGCGAGAGAGTATTAATTTAGAGATTATATAGACGGTTTATATTGATTTATATTGAGTACTACATGAATGGAAGGATTCAAATCCTTATTGCATTGAGAATGACATATTATCAAAGAAGAAAGAAGTTTCCGTATTGTCTTGCAAAAGTTGATACAACACTTTATTAAAAAAATGGAGAAGGATAAACTATTATTAATAAGAGTGACACTTATGACTGTTACAACTCTTTCTTACAGATTTGAACTATATTCTTTTCAAATTACAATGTCAAGTTTTACCAATAAACTGATCCTTCAGGAACAACACTAATGAAACTTGATAAATGATACAATTAATTATGATACGACTTTTGATATATAATGGTGGATAACATATAATTGATTCAAACAATACTTTTATGCGCATGAGACCTTTGGAATAGTGGATCCAATTGTTCCTTGAAGATTTTGACAAAAAGCATTGACCTTTTTTCCCTTTTGAGAAGAAACAATGTTAATTTGATCCATTACAATATTGGAACAACCCAATGAGCTGCAGTCTAGTTTAATAGCTATGTCACTAGCTGAAGTTCCAGTAATTCCATGATATGTTATTTCACTCACTTTCACGTCTGAATCCTATAATAATTTCCACAAAATTCAAAGCATAAATATAATTATTGTACATGTAATAAATTATTATAGTAGAAATGAAAATGTATATATGTGTACCTTTTCATTTGCACCTTTAACGCCATAGTGTTGGTCTATAATTATTGCGTTGCTAACATTTTTAAGATATATTTGCTCAAAAGTAATCTTTCTAGCATAACCTGATCCACCCTGCAAAAAATTAAAATATAGAAAATCAAAAACTGAGAAATGATTATTATGAAAAAAATGAGTTTTTTAACCGTAGTTTCCATAAAATAAAACGAATAAAAAATAGGCGTGAAAAAAACATAAAAAGGAACCGCGGGAATAGGTTTTGGAATTATTTTGTAAGTTTTATAGCTAGATCAATATTTCCCTTTTTATGTATGTTTAATTTTCATATTTTTCTTTTACTAATTTATATATGAGTCAGTATTTGTTAACGTATGGAACTAAAATAAAGTATATTACAAATGTCTATTTACATAATTATACGATTTGATTTAGAAAAAAAGTGGAGAAATAAGCTTTCAAATTATAATTAGCAGAGTATATGTTTAAATATAGCATAATTTCCACTCACAGGAAATGTCTTGATTCTTGCTCCATTTGTGGTTCCAATAAAACTACAATTATGTACATGAACTTCTTCAACTGTCTCATAAGAGTGATTTCTACCAAGGCTTCCAACGCTGATTAGTTCACACAATTTTCATTATAATTTGTCAGATGTCATAATTCAAAGACAATATAACAATAACAAGTGTGATAATTAGTTTTCACTTTTCAAATGCTAAGTGTGTTATGACCAACTCCATCAAAATTCCAACTCTTAATTTCAACTTATGCATGAGGTGTAATACAACTTGTTTATATATATATACACACACGTGCACGCACACACCCACACGTTTAATGAATATGTACTCACAATATAAAACTGTTGTATATTGACATCTAATGAAAAACAGAACGATATGTATTTATGTTATACTACTAATTTCAAATAACTCTTACTAAAACTAGAGTGGCATGGCAAAATAGTAATTTGATTTAAACTTACCATTCATATAATTTAAATCTTACACACACACATATATATTCACCGTTTGTCTTATTTGCATATGAGCTACTATAAAATTGAACATAATAAAGTACAATTTAATTTTTCTTATCTAATTAACCATCTGATTTTTAAGGGATAGTGATCTTAGTAATCTAAAAGTATAGTCGAGAGATAAGTAATATTTGATCAGAGATTGTTCCAACTTATAGTAGAGTTTGGACTTGAATTCTCTCAATTGATTCTTTCTTAATTTATTGTATTCATTATCCACTTGATAAATTCAACAAGTTGGTTAAAACTAAAATTCAATTAAGTTTATATAAAATTAAAATACAAATTATATATAAAATAACCTTATTCCATGGCCTGGTCCACAGGTAAGACGAGTCGCATTGATGTACGAGGAACCACCATTGATAGCAATACAATCATCACCTGTTGAGACAATTCATATTAAAATTTCTCATATATACTAAGTAATTATTTTAAGATTATTGATCATTTGCTATGAAATGAAATTTTAAGTACACTTATACTAATGTATGTAGGTATTTTTCATATATATTTTCTTCTTTTTTATAATGATTTGTTATTTTTCTTATGTCCTTGGATTAAAATATTTTTACATTTTATATGTTTCATATATTATAAAAGTATTTTCTTTACATATCCATCATTGCAAAAATATTTTAAATATGAGTCTAATAATATTTTGCCATATCGTTTAATGAGTCTAATAATATTTGGCCATCTCATTGGATTATAATACTTTATACATATATATTAAACTCGTATTAAATTACAAAAAATTGTAAAATAAAAATAAACTTTTTTTATAAAGAAATATGAAATTTTTTTACCTGTGCCAATGGTCGAATCTTGTATTAAAATATTTTTGGAATTAGCGATGTCAAAGCCATCAGTGTTGGGACTAGTACTAGGAGCATCGACTAATAAATGGGAGAATGTTGCACCGTTGCAACCATTTATGGCTATATGAGCTCCTGCACTGTTACTCACCCTCAGGTTACTGACTGTAAGATTATTGCAATGATTGAAATATACGGCCTGTAAAATCAACATGAGTAAAAAAAGTTGATTAAAATATAATTTTTCAGACTGGATTATTTGAGATTATAAATTTTTTTGGTAAAAATATATTAATTTTTAGGGTTTTTATATAATGTAAAAATTAATAAAAATAATTTTCTTTAACATTTTTACTATATACCTGACAATTATAAATTAATCATATTTCTCATAAGCAACTCAAAGAAGTTTTCACTTTTATAACGGGAAACAATTTGAAATTTTTTAAAATTAAATAGTTTAAAAATATTTTTCTTATAAGATAATTTGAAACAATTCTCTTAGACCTTACTACAATATTATTGAATTTTTTACTTCGCAAGATGAAAATATACATATATTTTGTAAACTCATATATGCGTGCATTGTTAGCTTAATACTTGTATTCTTTTAAAAAGGTAATCAAATAATACATATTTAAACAATAATTATTTAGTTTATGATTTATTCAATGTCAATACATAAATAAATTAATTAGCATAAATTAGGTGTAGAATAATCATACTATAGGTCGAGGGCAACTTTTGTATTCCCACCAAGTAGAACCATAGCCGTCGACACTTCCTATGCTATGACCATCAATTGTGAGATTGTTTATAGATGTGATCCTAATCCAATATGACTTATCCTTTAATGCTTCCTTAGAAGGTGAAGCTATGTTCCCTTCAAGCTACAACATGAGAGTCCAAAATAAAATAATAAAAATGTACAATAATACTTAATTACAAAAAAAAAAGTATTCAAACAGCAATGGAGGTATCGAAAATTGAATCTCTTGTCATAGCTGCCAGCGAAGATCGTTAAATCTAAACAGAAAAATTTAAAGGAATATGGAGTCTATGGTGTATCGTTACTCATTACATTACTATAGACTATATATTTCATTCATTTGTGTACTATATTACCACATATTTTTTACCTATTCAAATGAATTCAAACAACAAAAAGATAATTAATTTTATTTAATTTTCATTTGATCATGATTGAATATATTAAGAATATTAATTTATTCTAATTAAATTATGCACATATATATGATAAAGTTTGATAGTGTGTGTGTGTATATATATATATATATATATATGAGATGTTAATTAACTATAGATATATATACCTGAATGGTGATACCTGTGGCCTTGCAAGGACCTGCGAATATTAAATTATTCACTAAGAATGTTAGTTTTGGTGGTATAACTAGTGTTGCTGCACCTTGTGCTTCACACGTACTATTCCATGCCGTTAAAAATGCCTACAATCAATTCAAAATATCAAACTGTTGTTAATCAAGATTTACTCAAATAATAGAAGATAAAGTTTCTCATGAATATACATATTAAAATTAAAAGGCTAGGACAAGAGATAATTCATTTAAAAAATATATACTTGTGAATCGTCCGATTTGCCATCACCACGAGCACCATATTTCATCACATTATATATATTATCGTTTCCATCAACTAGATTCCACCTCGTACATAGACAAGTTGAAACAAAACTAAGAACCAAAACTAAGGTGATTAGTACTTGCATGTTTGTCGCAATGAAACCTTTGCTAGAGGATTTTTTTTTAAAATAAAAAATGAATACCCACGGGAAATAGGATTAAGGGTTGCTATGGTGATTTGTGATGGAAGCTAGTAGTGGTGTAGGGGTTAAATAGAGTTACGAGAACAATATAATTAATTAGGATTAAGGAATAGGTAAAAATTCAAAAAAGTAAACATGCAAAATCTTTGAAAATACTATCTCTAATGAAAAACAATGAATAGTTAATGTCTTAGTGTATGACCTTTATTCATATAGAATCATATATGGAATAGAACTCTCTTCAATAGGTTACTAGTTTAGATAGAAAAAACTCATATATATCATTAAATAATTCTAACAGATTCTTTTGAATTTGTCAAGGTAGAGAGATGCAACACCAATATTAGAACTAAATCAATGTCTTCATAATCTAAATCAATTAAATTGGTCAATCTTTTTTCTGTGTCCAACTCTAAACCAATTTCACGTTGGTTTTTAACTTTTGAATTTTGCCACCTACTTTTATTTTATAGGACTTTAATTGAAATAGGTTTGCATGGTTTCCCTTTAGATTTGTTTAATTTTCTTTCTTTTTTTCATTTATTTAATGGGTGTCAATATAGATTATTTGTTTAAAAAGTTACCAAAAAAATATAATTAACTATTGATCAATATTTAATATTTTTTGGTACACTCATTTTATGAGATAAGGAATATATCAGATTCTCTCAACACTTTTATAAGGAAAATTATATTAACACAATTTAAAAGTATACCTCAAGTAGTTTTTATATCAGATACAAATCTGCATCATTGATTTAATTTTCTATGAATGTGGGGTATTTGCTATTGTTATGATATTTGATGTTGAATAAATTTTATGTAGGTTTGACTTAATAAGTTTATATGATGTCATGATACATCTTGGATGCATTATGTGATATCAATTTACGTGATGTAACAATAAAACTTTAGATGCATTATGTGATATCTGTTTATGTGATGTGATAGTAAAACTTAGATGCATTGTGTGATATGAGTTTGTCTGCTGATGATGTTATATTGAATATTTTGATGTCATGGATTTGTGATTAGTATATGAATGTCACCCTATAGTTGATGAAATAGTGGTGCTTCCACCCATGCTAAAGATGACGCTCTTAATGGAGTGAGTAGCCTAGACCATCGAGGGGAGGAATTTGATGTTAGTAGTATTTGATGTGAATATTATTTGTCATCATATAGGTAGGCTTGACAAGCCTAGTGATGTTGGAAAAATACAACTGAAGGAGCCTATGGAGGTCTGTTGTTGAGTCTTATGACAAGACTGTTAGACCTTGGGAGTATTCTGGTGGAAAATTCCTAAGTGACTTGGAGGTAGCCCTCCAATTGTTGGAGCTACCATGCAACACATGTTTACATCGACTGTCGCGTATAAGTGTCTGGAGTCAACTGAGGGGATCTATGAGGACATAGTCAATTTGAATTGTCTGTCAACTTGCGTGGTGACATAATATCAAGTCTCCTAACCAAGTACTTCAGAGTTAGAATGATACCAAATGGTGAAGAAGTAGAGTCTAAACTCATGCATATCATTGCATTGTCTTGTGATTGTTCTGTTGTGCCTAATGTGTTTCAAAAGTGATGATGATTTCTCTTAGATGATTTGATATTATAATGAGATATTAATTTTACTATGGTGATTTTGACGTTATAATGTGATATTATTTCCTTGACTATTTTGATATATCATGATGTGTTATGATACATTTTTATTATGATTATTTGCATGTTCTTCTTTCTTATATTATCCTATCAACATGATTTCGAAACTCAGCTTCTTCGTTGTTTGTGTTTGACTTAGCGTTTATAAAATAATAGTTATTACAAGTTAATGAGTTTGGAAGTTAATGTATAGAACAAGCTCCGCTCTGAAATGTGATACCTAGAATGAGATTTATAAATTGTAGTTTACTTATTTTATTAGAAATTACTTTTTGTGAGAAACATTTATTCAAACTAGTAAATTTTGGAATTGAATTAAGAAATTATAGTTAAATCAAGTTTATTAAAATTGCACTGTTTAATTTGAGGAAGAAATTTTAAAGTGTCCAAATGTACTTTGAGATATGTGATATCCAAAAAAAGTTTGCAGTGTTATTTGTTTGTAAGCTTAAGGTCAGACACTACCCTGCATCAAGTTAGTATGTAATACATTTTAAATATAGATTAATAATTTATATAATTATTATTTAAAAAAAGTTATATGGTTATAAACTATTTTTCGAGCGTTAATATTTTATTTTAGAATGTAGAATATATTTGATTTTATTTTTCGAGCGTTATAAACTATTTGATTTTACAGTGTGTTTTATTTTTAGTTTGTATGATATTACTTATTAATTTTGGAATGTTTTATAATATTTGGTAGTAATAATTTAATTAATATTAAAATTATATTTTATTATATATATAATATTTAATTTAATTTAATTTAATTTTTCAATTTTCAATTTTTAAATCATATAAATATTAATTTTTTATATATAATATTAATTTTTCTTATTAATTTCGGATTTTAGAAAATTATTTTTGGAAAATTATTTAATTTTTCTTATTAATTTTTTATATATAATATTAATTTTTCTTATTAATTTCGGCCAAAAGAGTCACAAATGAGACAGTTTTTGGCGGCCTAAGCTCTCCCATGTTATTTTATTAGTTTTACCTTTGTGGCGGCCTAAATCCTCACAAAAGGGAGAACTTGTAGAGGTATTAGTTCCCACAAACTATGTACTTTTTAATTAGATTTATCCTTTGTGGCGGCCTAAGCTCTCACAAATTTGTGGCAGACTTTTACGTCACAAATTTGTGAGGGCTTAAGCCCTCGCAAATGATAACCAAAAAATCAACTTTTGTAGCCGTTTTGGCCGCCACAAAACTGTGACTGGTTTATTTGTGGTTGTCTAAGCGCGCCACAAATATGTTTGTTGTGGCTATTTTCCCCTCTTTGTGAGGGCTTTTGATCGCCACAAATGAAGGATTTTCTTGTAGTGCTTTTAGATTTATAGTTGTATGCGGCGGCATAAATCTAGAGCTTTGTTGTTAAAAGATGTCAATGTAAACTCGAAATTCTTTCATGTCTTGATGGCGAATAAAAGTAAGCAAAACTCTATTTTTAACCTTTTGGTGGATGGAATCCTTATGGAAGGAGTTGACATGATTCAGGGTCTACTGTTTTGAATCTCCTTTTTCTAGTAGACATATCACTCGTTTAGATCTAGAAAATCTGAATTTCAAATCTTTAAGTCAAGAGAAAGCAGTTTCGTAAGTTCAACGAGGTTGAACTGCAACAAGCAATTTAGGTTTGTGATAGTCTTAAGAGTCTAGGTCCATCAAGGAGTTTTGGGCTGACATGAAGAATGACTTAATGAGATTCAATGTGTTAATTCCGAAAAAGGATAATCCGATCATTTGGTGACTTTAGAACTATCTCTTTAGTTTGTTGTATATATAAAGTGTTAGCAAAAGTGTTGATAAATAGATTGAAGAAGGTAATTGTCCATGTAATCTCGAAATCTCACTTGGTGTTTGTAAGAGGTCCACAAATATTGGATGGTATTCTTATTGCTAATGAGGTTGTTGATAAGCTAAGAAGAGAAAGAAATAACTTATTTTGTTCAAAATTGATTTTGAAAATGCTTATGACTAAGTGAATTGAGGGTACTTGGATTATGTGATGAAGATAATTAATTTTCCACCTTGGTGGAGGAATGACATTACTGAGTGCATTAGTTTGGCCAGTGCCTTGGTGCATGTTAATGGGAGCTTGACGAATGAATTCTCCTTGCGAAGAGGCGTATGACAGGTGAATCCTTTTTTTCCCCCTTTCTATTTTTTTAATAGTTGTGGGTTTTAACTCAATGTTGGGGTTGGTTGTAGAAGATGGTAGTTTCTTAGGCTTTCATGTTGGTTAAGGTTTGATTTTAGAATATCTCACATTCACTTTGCTGATGATATTTCGATTTTAGGTAAAAAATGTTGAAAAATAAAATTAATTTTTTTATAAAAGTATAATCACTGCTATTACAATTTTCAATACTAATAAAAGAATTATTGAGGCCAATTCACCTTTAATTAAAGAACAAATATTCATATTTAAAATATGAATATGAGTAAAATTAAACTTATTTAAAAATGAAGTTGAAGTCGATTATATATAAGTTAATTAGACATTTATATCACTAAAAAGATAGACATTTATATTCTCACATAAGAATAAGAAAGGGTGAAAAGTGTCTAACTCAAACTTAATTAAGTACATTATTAGATAGAATAAGAAAGAATGAGAATTTTTTTGGAGGTGCTACATAGACACGATGCTTGCATAAGGTTTACTCAAGATTATGATACATAGTAAATACTAGGGATAATACTTGTGCATTTCACGGATTTATTTCTATTATATTAGTGTGGATTAACTCGTACATTGCATTTAATAGAAAATGAGTATTTTAATATAAATTGTAAATTTTTAATATTGTTATAATTACAAATAACAATTTACATTGAATGGGATATAAAAATTTGATAATGTATAAATTAATATATATTGAATTTAATTATTTTTAATATCTATCGTTTGACATTAAAAATTTAAGG
>JBBPBP010009777.1:16821386-16847121 GCA_037974735.1 Cicer chorassanicum
AATTATATATATATAATGCACACATGTTTGATGCCATATATTCACTTTTAATTTTGCATTAATCAAATATATCAAATAGAATTTAATATAGATATTGAGTTAAAAAATTTAAATTTAGCCTTCCCATAGTGTTCGATTTTTTTATGTGTAGTATTTTATGTAAAATAAAATAGACTTATAGTTTTTGTCCCAATATATTTAAATGGACCATTTTATTGTGACTTTGCTAACTGAATCAAATCTAGTATGGTTTGCATTTAAAAGAAATTAATCCAGCCCAAAAGTGAGGATGAACAAATAGTGTCTTTTAGTGTTTAATTGATAATATTTATTTTTATTATAGGGAGATTGCAATTAGAATTTAGGAATTCATCAAATCAATGATAATTGAGAGATTGTATTCATAAATTTAGGAATTTTTTAAATTTTGATTCTTTTTAAGGAAACATGGAAACAAAATTACACATTCAATTTCATGTACTTTTTTTTTTAATAGGTCAATTTCATGTTAATTAGAATTAGGAAATCAATGTGTATTAAAAGATTATTATGTTTTTGTTATCACATCTATAGCCTTGGATTTTCTTCTTTTCAAACTTATTTTTCTCACTTTTTCCTTTGGTGCAATCCTATTTTCTTATGTTTAAAGATTTCCTCTTTTCTTGATAAGTCTTGTTCTCAGTCTTGCCTCCATTATCCTCCTTTTTCCATGTCCTCTTTCCCTTTTTATCTTAACCCCATGGGCTCCTTTCTTCTGTTTTACTTGAGTTGCAGGGCTTGTTATTGAGCCTTGTCATATTTTATTTCATTAACTCTTTGTTCGCGACCTTCAAGAGAACTCTGAAGTTCTTTAACCTTCATTGTACTAGTGTCTTTTGATTCTTCAACTTCCACCACCATAAGATCAAATTGAGGGGTTAAAGTCCTAAGAATCTTCTCCACGGTCTTCTCATTAGAAATCATCTCACCACAAATCTTCATGGAATTCTTGATGGTATGAATTATATTAAACTAATCTCCTACAAATTCTTTATCTTTCATTGCAAGTAACTCATATTGTCGTCTAAGGGTTTGATGTTTCACTTTCTTCACCTTGCATGCTGCTCCATATACCTTCTTGATTGTATCTCAGGGTTCCTTTGCTGAAGTAGCTGAAGAATTCTTGTCAAAGATTGCTTGATCCACTTACTAATGATTCAAGAAGAGGGCCACATAATCTATTTTTCTTCAATCCATTTTATGCATTGTATCGCGCTTCTATTGCTCCATCACCTGGATCTTGAATACCTTTATAATGTTTTCTGCAACATCTTGAAAACCAAAGATAACATCAATCTTAACACACCATTGATCGTATTTCATACCATAAAAAATTGGTAAATTTTCGCCAAGTAAGCCATTCTAGTCTGTCATGATTCAGTCTTTGCATTTTACACTTGTGTGAGAGAGAGAGAGATTATTAAAAAATCGGTGGTCATTCATAGAGAAGAAGAGATCCAAGTCATCTTATGCATTATGTCCATTGTAGCAAACTAATGGCAAATTTCGCATTCTACAAATTGAACATGTTTCTCTCCCTCATACTCTCCTTGTTTTCCTTTTTCGTCATATATGTCATGGTTGTCAAGTTCTAATAGTAGTCAAAATTAAGTTGTTTCTCTCCCTCATACTCTCCTTGTTTTCCTTCTTTGTCATATATGCCATGGTTGTCAAGATCTAATAGTAGTCAAAATTAAGTTCTAATAGTAATCGTAATAGTAATCAAGTTCTAATATTAATCAAAATTAAGTTCTAAGAGTAATCAAGTTCTACTGGATAAGACTCACACTAAAAAACAATCAAAATCATGCAAATTATCTTCCTCATCTTCATTTGTAATTTCAACCACGTCAACATTATCTTGTTCATCAATTGATTCAAACTCTTCTTTTTCCACCTCCTCGTCTCCATTAGCCATAGTTGCAGCGAGTCTTGATCGGTGCCTAGTAAGTTTTGCTGATTCATTAACCCTAGTTGCATCACCAACAAGTTCCCAAGTCAAGCCTCTTCTCTCCAGACCAAATCATCTACAAATACACCATTTTCATCCAATTCTTTTTCAAGTCAATCATAACACTTATCAATATTGTTGAGGAGGATGAAATCGGTTAAATCCTTGTTATCAAAGTGGTCTTTAAGAGCTTGGTTGTACTTCACATAAACCAAGTCTTGTAGCCTTTGATGCTCAAGTTTGCTTCTCTTCTTAGAATGAACCTATATTACAATTTTAAAAGAAAATAATTAATTCCAAAATCACTACATTCAATTATATATAAAAAAAAAAAACCAATTGACATTTACTCACTTGCTCAAATGTACACCAATTGCGCTCACATCCTGCAAGTTGCATGTGAGACTCAATGCTTTTATTACAACAGCTTGCAAATGTGAAACATGGTTTCCATACATAGTCCACCACTCAACTGTGATGCAATAAATAATTAATCTCACTATTTACATACAAGTATCAAGTATGTAATTTTAAATTAACAAAATATTGTACTTTAACATACCAGGGGATACAATAGACCTCATTCTAATTGCATAAGGTATACCAAACATGCCATGCATTTTCCTATATTGAGCAATCTTCTTTAGAGCTTCACCATTATCATCAGAATCTTTAAAATACTTCAGAATCCAAGCATAAAGTCCATTTGTCACTTCCGGATCTTTGCCAACATTTGGGTCATTGTAGAAGTGATGGAGTTAAGGAAATGTCCTGCTGCATGCAATGGACGATGAAGTTGACACTCCAATCTATTATCTATAATTGCGTAAATTTTAGAGTATCATTTCCATTGAACTTTGTTGCAATAAACTCATTCACCCTATCCATTGTCGACTTTTTCTTGTTATCAATCAGTCTTAAAACATGCACCAACGACTCCATCGCCTTGAGAGAGAATAGAAAATCCTTCCAAAATGATACATTGATAACAATACTATATGACCTTCTTCCCTTAGGATTTTTTTATACATTTGAGTTCACCCACCCTTCTGATACAAACATCCTTCTCAAGTTATTCTTTTGTTGATATAACCTTTGAAGAGTAAAGAATGTAGTTGCAAACCTTGTCAATCTACTTCTAACCAATTTAGCATTTTGGGTGAACCTTCTCATTATGTTAAAGGTGATGGTATGGTTGTCGATGAACCCAACAATAAATTGTCATCTTTTGATGTCCCTCTTAACAATACACAACTTTCCAATATCTTCTAGCATTAATCCACAAATGGGCAACACATGGAGTCGAAAAGAGATACCTGTCTTCTGAATATTTTCCTAACACAAAAATAAGGGAATCACATCATATGTCAACATATAATTAATATTTGAAATTGGATAATGACAATTATAAAATTCTTACCCACCGATGTTGAGACAAAATCCCAAATTAATGTTTTGATGATAATTAAACAAAGGTTAATTAAAGACTTCTAATTATGATTCTAAGTGTTTTGGTATTTAACATGTGTATTTGAGTGTGTTAATCAAGATAGGTACCAAGCATTACAAAGCAGATCCTATTAAAATAAAGAAATCTAATTCAGATAAACGAAGAACGTTCTTGACAGATTTTTGGAAAACGACGAACGTTATCCGTATCTATAAACTAACAAGAATGATCAGATTCTTCAAGAAAAGATTAGATCCGACAATTGTTATCCATTCTAGAATTTCACCAGAAACATACTAGGATCAATCCAATACCAGAATCACTCCAAGATTCAAAGTCAAAAGACTATGTTTCACAAATTCATAAAGCAAGATCATTCTCCAATTTAGGCAAGCAGAAGTACAAGGCTGATAGGCTGGAAATAACACATCTGTTGAACTTTCAAATGGACCTGCACACGTGACTCAAAGCATGGGATCACTTCAGACAACTGTCAAGATAAGATTAAAAGTCAACTTATCTCAAGGAAAAATCGATGATCGTTCTTGGCTCACAAGAACATTCCTGCTTTTAGCAAGAACATTCTTGCTTTATGGTTGATCTTATTCACTGACTTACTCATGACAGCTGGACCATTTTCAACAGCAAAATGAACTATCACAAACCTTCTTGAAGCCTATAAATAAAGCATCAAGATGAAGAACAAATCAGAGCTTCAAGTGCAAAGCAATACATCACTCATTCAATTATACTCGAATCCTATTGAGCTTCTCAATCATTTCTAAGTTACAGTTTTGTTCTTAGTTTGATATTAGAATCAGTTTGTACTGAGTTCTAAAATATAGAATCTATTTTCAACCACAAGTTGAGCATACTCAGATTCTAACAATCTAAAAATCATTACTTTTTAACTCAAGGCTATATTGTTGACATAGCTTGAGTAGTTTGTAAAAATCCTTTTATGATTAAAAAGTAGTTTGTAACAATCCTTTATGAAAGAGTGTAAGGTAACTTGTGGAAATCTTTTCTAGGTAGAAAAGTAGTACTTTGTAACAGATCAAGATTGATTTGTAAAAGCTGTGTGAAAACCAAGAACGATCTTGCTTTGAGCACTTAGTGGAAAATCTCACAATTGTGACGATTGGACGTAAACCGTGTTGGGTTAACCAGGATATATCTCTATGTGATATCACTTCCCTTATCTCTATTTACTTTTTATCTTCTAATCAGTTTTTATATAGATCAGTTAATATTGTTGTTTTTTCACTAACCAAGAACGTTCTTTGTTTGTAATCAAGATCAATCACGAGTTAAACATTTTAGTTTTTAATAGGAATTTTTAAAAAGGGACAATTATAATTCAAACCCCCTTCCTTACAATTGAAATTTAAGAGCAAGTCTCTACGGATTAAACACCTAAAAAGTGTTAGAACAAAAGGTTTAGGTAGAAAATGTCAAAAGCCAAATACATTGTGAAAGAGGGTCATCAAACATACCACCTTACTTTGATGGCTAGGATTATTATTTTTGGAAAAGCAAAATGCAGTTATTTATCATTACAGATGGAGATTTCATACCAAGAGTTTATCAAACCGATTCAACATCTGCTGAAAAGAAAGAAGCAAATTAGACAACAGAAGAAAAATCTAAGGTACTTCTAAACTCAAAAGCTCAATTATTTTTATCATGTGCCTTATGCAGGAAAGAAAGTGAAAGAGTAGATGAATGTGATACGGCAAAGAAAGTATGGGACAAGAGTAGACATTGGCATACGGAAGTTTGAATTATTAGAAATGATTGAAGAAGACACAATCGACGAAATGCACTCAAGATTCACAACCATAGTGAACAAAATCCATTCTTTTGGCAAAGCTTATTCTGTACAAGACAGGGTAAGAAAGATCATGAGATGTCTTCCAATCATGTGGAGACCAATGGTGACAACTATAAGCCAAGCCAAGAATCATGAGGTACTAGGTTTGGAAGAACTTATTGGAACTCTAAGGGCACATGAATGTGCTGTTACAAGAGGATAAGCCTGTAAAGAAAAACAAAATAGTAGCTTTAAAGGCATCTCATAATTCACAAAGCACGCCACAATCAAATGAGAAAAATGATTCAGAAGATAGCCAAGAAGATACTGATGAAGAGATTGTTCTCCTCACAAGAAAGATATAGAGAATGATGAGGAGAAGAGACTAGATCAAAAAGGGATCTTCAGATAAAAAGGAAAACTGAAGTAGACAAGAGTAAAATAACTTGTTTTGGATGCATCAAACAAGGACATTA
The DNA here is from genome assembly GCA_037974735.1 of Cicer chorassanicum. Lineage (NCBI taxonomy): Eukaryota > Viridiplantae > Streptophyta > Magnoliopsida > Fabales > Fabaceae > Cicer > Cicer chorassanicum. Next base: position 16,827,116 of record JBBPBP010009777.1, read on the forward strand.
TAAAATTGAATGTCCCTTGAACAAAAGAACACCAAAGAAATTTCCTTTAAAAAAGAAATCAATGATGGTGACCTGGGATGATTCTGATGAATCAGAAACAGAAGAACCTGAAGAAGCCAACTTATGTTTGATGGCAAGAGGTAATAAATTCTGAACCTTGTACCTTATGTGAACAAATTGAAAAAGATTTTGATAGTTTACTTAATGATTTAGACATACTTTTTTAAAAATGTAACTCTTTAAAGGATCAAATTTTTAAAGAAAAAAGGGAAAAAGAGAAAGCTCATATTATGATTGATGAACTGAAAAATATCATTCATAACATGCAAGAATCTCATCTTAAGAAAACTGATGAAACTGAAAACCAAGAATGTTCTACGATTCAAAAGGAGAACATTCTTCTTAAAAGAGAAAACGAAATTCTCAAAAATGACTTAGGAAACTTTGTCAAGTCCACTGAAACATTTCAAAAGATCATGGGATCCCAAGTAGGGACATATGACAAAGCTGGACTTGGTTTTGACAAAACACAAAAATAAAAAATGTATGAATTTTTTTTTTCCTGAAAGAAAGGATGACAAGTGAAAAAATAGATGTTCATACTGTAAAAAAAAAATTGGACATTTAGAATATGCCTGCTATTTCAAAAAAAGGGGATGAAATACTGAAAGCAAAAGGATCATTTAAAACCCAATAACGTTATGCAAATAGACAAGAACGTTCTTCCCAAAGTGTCTAAAAAGGAGAACGTTTTGGACACAGACCAGAACAGTCTTCAGTAAGTAAATGCTCTTTCTATCTAAAGATTAGATATTATGAATCACAATGTTACTTTAAAAAATCAAATATAACAAGAAGAACTAATCCTCAAGGACCCAAGACCAAATGGGTACCTAAAGAATCTGTAACATCAAATGCAGGATGGTTCTCGAAGTATCAAGAAAAAGCCATGGTACTTGGACAATGGTTGTTCAATACATATGACAGGAGATAAACAAAGCAAAAATCAAAGGCAAAGGTACCATAGGTAAAGTAAATTCTGCCAAAATCAATGATGTTCAATATGCTATCAATGATGTTTAATATGTTGAGGGATTGAAACATAATCTTTTAAGCTATAGTCAACTTTGTGATAATGGCTTTGAAGTTATTTTAAAACCAAACATACGTGAAGTGAGAATAGAAAACTCTGGTGAGATTTTGTTTTCTGCATCTAGAAAGAAAAATCTCTATGTTTTATACATTGAAGAATTACCAATTGAATCTTGCTTCATGTCTATTAACTAAAACAAATGGATATGGCATAAGAGAACTGGACATGTGAGTATGAAAACAATTTCAGATTTATCAAAATTAGATCTTGTTAGAGGACTCCCTAAATTAAACTTCGATAAAGATAAAATATGTGAAGCTTGTGCAAAAGGAAAACAAGTTAAGAGTAGTTTTCACTCAAAAGAGTTTATATCAACTAAAAAACCTCTTGAACTACTTCACATTGATCTTTTTGGCCCCATCAAAACCACTAGTATAGGAGGTATGGAATATGGATTTGTCATTGTTGATGATTTTTCTAGATACACATAGGTATTATTTTTAAAACAAAAGGATGACGCATTTGATGCTTTTAAAACATTTTGTAAAAAAGTTCCAAATGAAAAGGAATCCAATATAATCGCTGTAAGAAGTGATCATAGAGGTGAATTCATAAATGCATTTTTTTGATGAACTTGGCATCTCTCATAATCTATCTTGTGCAAGAACTCCTCAAGAAAGTGGAGTTGTTGATAGAAAAAATAGAACATTACAAGAGATGACAAGAACAATCTTGGAAGAATCAATGTTGAAAAGTATTTCTGGACTGAAGCTATAAACACTTTTTGCTACATTTTGAATCGTGTTTCCATTAGAAAACCCACAAAAAAAACTCCCTATGAGATATGGAAAAATAGGAAGCCAAACATTTCATATTTTCACATCTTTGGATGCTTATCTTAAAGAACAAAGATAACTTAGGAAAATTTGATGCAAAATCAGACAAAGCTATATTTTTAGGATATTCAACAGAATCTAAAGGATATCACATCTTTAATTTGAAAACTAAAACACTTGAAATAATTATGCATATATTATTTGATGAGTTTGATGATCTTGATTTAGAAAAGAAAGATGATGAAGAGGAAGAACAATTTGGACAGTCACAACAAATTGTTCCCCAGGAAAACAAGATTGATAAACAATCTCCGTTTGAAACTCCTCCTTGAAGTTGGAAACTAATAAGTGATCATCCTCAAAATCAAATCATTGGAGATACAGCTGATGACATTAGAACAAGAATGTCATTTAAAGATGATGTAAACAACAACATGGCAATGATATCCCAAATGGAACCAAAATCCATCAAAGAAGCTATAATTGATCAATCTTGGATTAATGCAATGGAGGAAAAACTTCTTCAATTTGAGAAAAATGAAGTATGGACTCTTGTTCCAGATCCACTAGATCAAACAATCATTGGAACACGATGGGTCTTCATAAAGAAGCTAGATGAAGAAGGTATGATTGTGAGAAACAAAGCAAGGTTAGTTGCTCAAGGTTATAATCAACAAAAAGGAATAGACTATGATGAAACCTTTGATCTATTTGCAAGGTTAGAGGCCATACGAATCCTTCTTGCATATGCATCTCACAAACATATCAAACTTTTTCAAATAGATGTTAAAAGTGCATTCTTAAATGGTTTTTTAAAATGAACAAGTTTATGTTCGTCAACCCCCTGATTTTGAAGATCAAAAGAAACCAAATCACATCTTTAAACTCACTAAAGCCTTATATGGGTTAAAACAAGCTCCTAGAGCATAGTATGAAAGATTAAGTTCCCTTTTGATCAAAAATGGATTTTCCCGAGGAAATATTGACACAACACTTTTCAAGAAAACAAACATAAATGATCTACTCATTGTTCAAGTGTATGTTGACGATATTATCTTTAGATCAACTAATGAAAAAATGTGTGAAGATTTCTTAAATCTCACGCAAAGTGAATTTGAAATGACTATGATGGGAGAATTGAGGTATTTTCTTGGATTGCAAATAAAACAACATAAAGATGGAATTTTCATATGTCAAGAAAAATACATAAAGGATCTTTTAACAAAATATAAAATGAGTGAAGCCAAAATCATGACTACTCCCATGCACCCATCCTCTTCATTAGACAAAGATGAAAATGGAAAATCAATTTCTGAAAAAGAATATAGGGGTATGATTGGTTTGTTATTATATTTAACTGCCAATAGGTATGTGCTAGGTTTCAATCCTCACCAAAAGAATCCCTTTTAACAGCTGTCAAAAGAATTTTTCGTTATCTTGTTGGTACTACTGATCTTGGCCTTTGGTATAGCAAAGGTTCTCATTTTGATTTTGTAGCTTATTGTGATGCTGATTATGCCGGTGATAAGATCGAAAGAAAGAGAACAAGTGGTGCATGTCAGTTCCTAGGAGAAGCATTGATAAGCTGGCCATATAGAAAGTAAAACACGATTGCTCTATCAACCATTGAAGCTGAATATGTCACAGCAACAAATTGTTGCTCCCAAGTTTTATGGTTCAAAAATCAACTCGAAGATTTTTCAGTAAGATATTCTCATATTCCAATTTATTGTGATAATACTAGTACCATTAATCTGTCTAAAAACCTTATTCAGCATTCAAGATCAAAACATATTGAAATAAAACATCACTTTATTTAGGATCATGTGAATAAAAAGGAAATTCAATTAATCTTTGTTGATACCAAGAATTAGTTAGCTGACATATTTACAAAGTCTCTTTTTGAAGAAAATTTTAATTTAATCAAAGAATGACTAAAAATCACAAAAAAATCCCACTCAGAATCGTTAAAAATGAATCCAAAACATTCTGGTCATAATGCAGAACGTTTCCGTTTTGAGTCTGTTTGTAACAAACAACTCTAGAACATTCTAAGTTTTCATCATGAGAAAAATTTAAAATCAGCTTTTTGAAGTTGTACCTTCTGTCACTCACCAAAAGGTAACGGCTACCCATGCCTATCTCTGCCACATCATCACCATTTTCCTCCTTCCCAATAACATCTGCCTAATCAATCAACTCACACGCGTGGCACTCTCCCCACTCACAAACAAACTGCAAAAGCTCAAAACCTTTCATCTTTCTCCACTAAACAACAACTTCACACTTTCTTCTGAAAAAGATCATCTCCCTGTCCCCTTCATCCTCAACTCTCATTTTCTGTCAACAATGGCTCATACTAAAGTAGTAGCACGCAAGAACCCTAGCTCACCAACACCATCACCATCTCCTTCACCATCACCAACGCGTTCACCATCACCTCCTCCTAGACCAACACCTCCACATTCGTCATCGAAAAGAACATTCTTTGACTATATGTCTTCGTTCCCGGAGTCAAACCCTCAACCTATCACACTTGCTCCACTTGCCACCATTCTTCCTCCATTATATCAATGCGCTACTCCCTCAATCAGTCAACTTCCACCTCATCTTTGTAAAACACTTAACCCTAGTTCAAGCACTTCATCTTCAAAAAGAAGATCAATGCGAGTCTTGGAAGGTATTGGCACCTCCAAAACCAAAAACATAGACACAACGATTTATACAATCTATGATGATGATTCTGAACCTTCACCACCACCACAGATTCCCAAACCAAAATCTGCTACTTCATCACAACCCTCTGAACCCTCAAAATCCCTACAACTTCAAAAATCCCATTTCAATGTGAGTTCATCCAAATCCACCCCCTTTAAAACTAAAACAACGATTCTTAAATCCAACTATTCTTCAACACTTTCTCAATTTCTAGCTTTTAAGAAAATGAAAAACCCTAACAAACCAAAAAAGAAACCTTCAAACCCAAAACGTTCTCCGCCAAACCTTCAACCCAAGAACGTTCTCCACTCAAAACTTCAGACCCATAAAACACCAAAATCTTCCAAACTAGCAACCACCAATCCTCCACCAAACCACCCTCTTCCAAAATCCTAATTCCACCCTTGATTCCTTCCAATCTTCAAAAACTCTATCATGAAAAATGGGCTTACAGACCTATTAACATTGGTCGAGTTTTCATTTTTGAAAACCTACAATACAAAGGAACCTCCATTAAGCATCACACTGATGCCCTTGGATGGACTAACTTTCTTTAGATATCCGACTGCTATTATCATGATGTCATCCGAGCGTTTTACTGCAAAGCTGAATCTTTTGCAGATAAATCCCTAATTGTGTAAAAGCTAAAAGGCATTGAAATACGCTTGAATCCTTTCATTCTTGCCTCTATCCTTTAACTGCCCACTGAAGGACCTGTAGTTTATGGAAAAAAACTGGTATTCAGCCTTAAACACTACCAAAGAGGAAGTGTTTCAAGAGTTATTCATTGCTGGGTCTACAAACATTTTCTCAGTAGACCTGAAACCCTTCCTAAAATTTTTAACAGCATCAGTCAGCATTCCATGCTTCCCCATTGTGGCAGTCACGAATTCGTGTCTGATAATGGCGCCTTAGTCATTTATCATCTTTTTCACTTCAAGAAGTTGATCTTCCCTACCTGATAATCCACCACATGATTGCTGCTATCAACAAGGATTACAAGAGAAACATTGTCCCATATGGTATGGTTTTCTCCAAAATTTTCAGATATTTTAATATCCCTTTGATGACTGAATCCTCTCACATTAAGATATCAAAATTTTCCTCAAAGAACATTTCACACATGAAATGAATTCCCTCCATCCCACCCTCACCAAAAGCTACATTCACTCCACCTACCACTAAAAGAAAAAGGTCTACCCGATCCTTTGCAATCAAAATCAATGTTGAACAACCCTCACATCAAGAACGTTCTCCACTTCCTACTATTCCACAAAATTTGAATCCACTCCTAGATCAGGTATCCCCTGCAATTCCTACCTCTCAACATCTCACTACTCCTATGTTACAAAGTGATCTATGTCCCCCACTTCAAATACAACACAACTCTTTGATGTCACCAGCTTTTGTGTCACCACAAAAAAAAACATTCCTCAATTTTTGGAATTAGCCAATATCTGGTCTTTCCAGATTCAGACATTACTAGTACATTAGTACCTCATCATTCCGCTACTACAAACTCTTTTCCTCACACTAACACTTCATTTGCCACCTTGTCCATAATTTGTACCACTACAACACCCTTTCACAATACCCCTATATCCACCACTATTGAGGATGAACAGCGCCCGTCCAAAAGGACAAAAATGGAAAGGGAAACATCCAAGACCTACAAGGAAATCCCCAAAATATTTGCTGCTCTTCAGACTATCATTGCTAGACAAACACATCAGGACAAAGAGCAAGTCATTTTGAGGGACTGGATGGCTAACCAGCTTGCTCCAAAGCTTGGTCTTGAGCCTCCTATGCCTAATCCTCCTCCAACTTTTCCAGAAATTCCACATCCGTCCCTATCTCCATCATCTGAGGGATCTTCCCCATCACTGTCATTCTGAATTAGTTGCTATGTACTCTCCTATTCCTTTTTGCTATGACAACCAGGGAGAAGTAATTCTTAGATTTTAAGAAGATCAGAAGAATTTTTTTTTGTATGATTACTTCTGTATTTTTTGTTTTTGAACAATACTGTATGTTTAATGCTATTATATTAATGAAAATTATATGATTAGTTCAAATGATTAGCACATATTGAGGTGGAGTTTTTAACTAAAAGCTCTCTATGATTATTATTAGAATCAAAATTAAAATCTAAATTAACATGAATCACTCCAAGATTCGAAGGCAAAAGACTATGCTTCACAAATTCATAAAATAATCCGTGTTGGGTGAACCAGGATATATCTCTGTATGATATCTCTTCCCTTATCTCTATTTACTTTTTATCTTCTAATCAATTTTTATATAGATAAGTTAATATTGTTGTTTTTTCACTAACCAAGAATGTTCTTCGTTTGTAACCAAGATCAATCTTGAGTTAAATATTTCAGTTTTTAACAGGAATTTTTAAAAAGGGGTAATTATAATTCACAACCCCTTCCTTATAATTGACATTGTTACTTCAGCCGAGACATAGTTTCTACCATTGTCGGTAACAACTTGCACAATATTTTCTACTCCAATTTCTTGAACAAATGTGTCCAAAAGTTCAAATATCTTCAATCCGGTCTTCATATAGTTAAAACCATCAATAATCCTTACGAACATAGTCCCCCCTAGTTCCTTTTTTAGCAATGTTAATCTAATTCCATGGTAACTTGGAGGCTTTAAGCATGCTCCATAATTTCCAATCGCTTCAATAATCAACTTGAAGCTTTTAGACTTCATAACATTAAAAGGAATACCATTCCTATAGAAGAAACAACCAATGTATTGATTAGTTAATTCTATTGCCTCTTTCACACAAGCATTTTTTTATTGATGTTTGACGTTTGGTCATTTTTACTGTCGTCTTTTGAGATACTTCCAGATTTTTAAACCTAAGCACATCCATAGGGCCTTTAAAATTCGTCTTGGAAAATACTTGATGCAGACATTTTTCTTGCCCTAATATTTGTTAAGACAAACTCTCAAATTAAGTTTTGATGAAAATAAACAAAGGTTAATTAAGAACGTTAATTATGATTCTAAAATGTTATGTTAATTTAACCTGTGCTCTTGAGTGTTTTTATTCAAAGATAGGAACCAAGCAAAGCAAAGAAATCAGTTGAAAAAACTAAACAGAACATTCTTGTTTATAATCTGTAAAAAACGGAGAATGTTCTTAGAATCAAGACTGATCGTCATAGCCACTTGACCAATCAATATCCACTATTTCAACAAAGCTTTTGCCTCTAATCTTTATATTAAGTTCATCAGTACATGGCAAGGAACAAGTAGGAATTATTCTTGTTAAAAAAAGCTTTCGAATCACTAAGTTAAAAGGTCATCAATCAAAGCAAAATAAAACGGGTTGTAACTTTCTCCAGTATGAAACTGTCAAGAAAGTTAAAACAAAACTGAATGTCAAGATTGATCATGAATCTCCAGACAGTTCAGAACACAAACAGACCAGATTGATCATCAATCTCCGTTTATGAAGAATCAATCTCCGTTTTTGCAGAATCAATCTCCTTATTTCTACAGAAGTTGTTCATTACTTTCCAAACTGTTTTGGACATAATCAAGTCTCCAGATCAAAGATATATCATGAACAAATATATCTAAAGCTTAAGGGATCATTAAACGTGCAGGCAATCTGATCAAAAATGAATAAAATAGCCTAGTCAAACAAAGCCCAAAACTGTTCAAAAGGTTGGATTACTTTTATTCACTTATATTGGTTTTGGTCAAAACTAACACATCACTACCAACAACTCTTTTTGACCATTATTTAATGCTCAAATCGTCTATAAAAGGAAGGCTAATACTCAGCAAAACTCAGAACTTCAAGTGCCAAGAATATTCATCAAATCACATACACTTGCATTCTTGAAAACTTCTCATTCACGAAAAGAATTAGTTCTGAAACTACATTCATATTTCGAGTTTATTTTATTGAGTTCTTTTAACCTGAATCTATTCTCAAACAAGAGTTGAGCATAATCAGATTCAACAAATCTTCTTAAATCGTTATTGTGTAAACTCATAACTATAAGGATTGTTTATAGTTTTCGTATGATTAAAGAGTGAATTGTGAAATCCTATCAGAACTATTAGGTGACTTGATTGAATCCTTTCTGGGTGGAAAGGAATTGGTGTTACAGATCAAGGTTGATCTTTAACTGTGTAAACAAAAGATTGTCCTCTATTTTTGAACACTTAGTGAAAATCTCACAGTTGTGAGGACTGGACGTAGGCCGAGTTGGGTTAACCAGAATATATCATCTTGTGGTATCTCTTCCTTATATCTATTTACATTCAGTCACTTTTATTAATCAAATTAAATAGAGAAGCTAAAAACTGTGATTTTAACTAATCAAGAATGTTCTCCGTTTTCTGTTTCCAAAACCAAGAACGTTCTCCGTTTTCTATTTTCATAACCAAGATCATTCTTGAGTTGTTCTCTTAAGTTTTTAATAGGAAATTTTAATTAGGCAAGTTTACAATTCAAACCCCTTTCCTTGTAACTTGACATTGCTACATCAATTAGCATCAGAGCAAGGTCTTTAAAGAAACACTTTAACCAAGTGCTAGAAAAAAAGATCTAAAAATGTCAAAAGCAAAATACATTGTTGAAGGCCACCATATTTTGATGGAACTGATTACTTCTTCTGGTAAAACAAGATGCAGCTATTTCTAAAATCTCAAGACACAGTAATGTGGTGCATCATTATAGATGGAGATTTCATACGAAGAGTTGATCAAAATGATTCAGACACTGCTTAAAAGAAAGAAATCGACTGGACACCTGAAGACAAAACTAAGGTACTCCTACTCTAAAGCTCAATTATTCTTATTGTGTGCTTTGAGTAGGGAAGAAAGCGAAAGAGTTGATGAATGCACAACTGCTAAAGAAGTATGGGATACACTGCAAACTCATCATGAAGGAAAAAGCCATGCCAAAGAAACAAGAATAGACATCAGCATAAGGAAATTTGAGTTGTTCGAAATGAAAGAAGGAGAAACCATTGATGAAATGTATTCAAGGTTCAAAACTATAGTAAATGATATGCGTTCCTTGGGAAAGGCTTACTCAGTACAAGACCGAGTAAGAAAGATCATGAGATGTCTTCCAGTCATATGGAAACCAATGGTGACAGCTATAAGCCAAGCCAAAAATCTTTCAAGACAGGAAAAGCAATAGCCTTAAAAGCATCTCAAGAAAGCATACCAGTACAAATAGAAGAAGAAACAGAAGAAGTTGGACAAGAAGATGTTGATGAAAAAATTTCTCTTTTCACTAGAAGAATTCAAAGAATGATGAGAAGAAGAGACCAGATCAAGAAAGGATTTCCAAACAAAAGAGAAAATCCCAAAACAGAAGTAGACAAGAGTCAAATCACATGTTTTGGATGTGATAAGTTGGGACATTAAAAATCCGAGTGTCTCTTGAGCAAAAAATCACCAAACAAATTTCCCTTCAAAAAGAAATCAATGATGGCCACATGGAATAACTCAGATGAACCTGATGAAGAAGAAGATGAAAAAGCCAACATATGCTTAATGGCAAACACTGAAGAAAATGAGGTAACAAATTCGGAACCTTGTCTTTTGTGTGAACAAATGGAGAAAGAATTTGACAACTTGCTAAATGATTCAAACTTTCTTGTTCAAAAGTGTAGTTCGTTAAAAGAAAAATTTTATAAAGAAAAAGAAGAGAAAGAGAAAACTCAGGCTCTGAATGATAAGCTGAAAGAGATCATTCAAAATCTGAAAGAATCTCAGTTCAAAGATTTTTACACTAAAAAACAAGAAAGTCAAGAACATTCTGCACTTCAAAAGAAGAACGTTCTCCTTAAAGCTGAAGTTGAACTTTTTAAAAATTATCTGTCAAATTTCATTAAAGTACTGAAACTTTTCAGAATATCATGGGATCTCATGTATGAACACTTTTATTCCGGAAAGAAAAGAAAGTAAATGCAAAATCAAATGTTCATATTGCAACAAGATTGGACGTCTTGAATTTGCATGTCAGCATGAAAACTATTTCAAAAATTTCAAGATTAGAACTTGTTAGAGGTTTACCAAAACTGAAAATTGAAAAAGATAAAGTATGTGAAGCATGTGTTAAGGGAAAACAAGTCAAAAGCAGTTTTCACTCAAAAGAATTCATTTCCACAAACATAACTCTTGAATTGCTTCACATAGATTTGTTTGGCCGTGTTAAAACAACAAGTGTAGGAGGAATGAAGTATGGCTTTGCTATTGTTGATGATTTCTCACGATACACTTGGGTATTATTTTTAAAACAAAAAGATGATGCTTTTAAAATCTTTTGTAAAAAGGTACAAAATGAAAAAGAGTCCAACATCATTTCTATAAGAAGTGATCATGGAGGAGAATTCATATATGCCTCTTTCAAAACCTTTCTTGAATAACTTGGCATTTCTCATAATTTATCTTGTGCAAGGACTCCTCAACAAAATGGAGTTGTTAAAAGAAAAAATAGAACCTTACAAGAAATGGCAAGAGCAATCTTGGAAGAGTCTAACATTGAAAAATATTTTTGGGCTGAAGCTGTCAATACATCATGTTATATTTTAAACAGTGTATCCATAAGAAAAATCATAAACAAAACACCATATGAAATCTGGAAAAACAGAAGGCCAAACATATCATATTTTCACATTTTTGGCTGTTACTGTTATATTTTAAATAACAAAGATGTACTTGGAAAATTTGATGCAAAATCAGACAAGGCTATTTTCTTGGGTTATTCAATCGACTCTAAAGGTTATAGAGTATTTAATCTAAGAACTAAAGTTGTAGAAATCAACATACATATACTATTTGATGAGTTTGATGATTTAGAATTGAGAAAAACAAACGAGGAAGAAGAAGAACATCCAAATATACAGCAACAAACTGATATGCAGGAAACGGAGATTGATAAACCATCTTCGTATCATTCTCCACCTAAAAGCTGGAGAACGATAGGGGATCATCCTCAAACCCAAATCATTGGGGATACAGCTGATGGAATTAGAACCAGAAAATCATTCAAGAATAATGAAAACAACATGGCAATGATATCTCAAGTTGAACCAAAATCAATTAAAGAAGCCATAGTTGATCAATTTTGGATTGAAGCCATGAAGGAAGAACTGTTGCAGTTCGATAAAAATGAAGTCTGGACCTTGGTACCCAATCCTCAAGATCAAACAATCATTGGTACACACTGGGTTTTCAAAAACAAATTAGATGAAGAAGGTAAGGTAGTAAGAAACAAAGCAAGATTGATTGCTCAAGGATATAACCAACAAGAAGGTATAGATTACGACGAAACCTTTGCCCCAGTTGCAAGGTTAGAAGCTATTCATATACTTCTTGCATATGCATCTCAAACGCTTGTTAAGTTATTTCAAATGGATGTTAAAAGTGCATTTTTAAATGGTTTTCTAAATGAACAAGTTTGTGTAAAGCAACCTCCTGGTTTTGAGGATCAATCAAAACCAAATCATGTTTTCAAACATACCAAAGCCCTATATGGTTTAAAACAAGCACCAAGAGCTTGGTATGAAAGGCTGAGTTCTTTCTTAATCAAAAATGGATTTTCCAGAGGAAAAATCGACACTACACTATTCAAGAAAATTGATAAAAATGATTTACTCATTGTACAAGTGTATGTCGATGACATTATCTTTGGATCAACTAATGAAAAGATGTGCGATGGTTTTTCAAAACTCATGCAAAGTGAATTTGAAATGAGCATGATAGGAGAATTAAGGTATTTTCTTTGCTTGCAAATTAAACAACATGAAAATGGTATTTTTATTGTCAAGAAAAATACATTAAGATTTGCTAACTAAGTAAAAAATGAATGAAGCAAAAATCATGTCTACTCCTATACATCCATCTTTTTCATTAGACAAAGATGAACATGGAAAATCAGTTTCTGGAAAAGAATATAGAGGAATGATTGGTTCTTTGCTTTATTTAACTGCTAGTAGACCTGATATCGTATTCGCAGTAGGATTATGTGCTAGATTTCAATCTGCGCCAAAAGAATCTCATTTAACAGTTGTAAAACGAATTTTTTGATATCTTGTTGGAACTACGGATCTTGGCCTTTGGTATAGAAAAGGTTCTCATTTTGATCTTGTAGCATATTGCGACGCTGATTATGCTGGAGATAAAATTGAAAGAAAAAGCACCAGTGGAGCATGTCAGTTTCGGGGTGAAGCATTGGTAAGCTGGTCTAGCAGGAGACAAAATATTATAGCTTTATCAACCACCGAAGCTGAATATGTCTCAGCAGCAAACTGTTGCTCACAAGTTCTTAGGATTAAAAATCAACTTGAAGACTTCTCTGTAAGTTACTCAAGCATTCCAATTTACTGTGATAATACTAGTGCAATCAATTTATCTAAAAATCCCATTCAACATTCTTAATCAAAACATATTGAAATAAAACATCATTTTATTCGTGATCATGTTAACAAGAAAGATATTGAATTAATCTTTGTTGATACTCAAAATCAGCTTGCTCACATTTTTACAAAGCCTCTTGTTGAGGAAAGTTTCAATTCAATCAAAGAAAAACTGAAAATTATGAAAAATCATGAAATTTCGTATTAAAATATGCTTCTACAGAAAACAGAGAACGTTTATCAATCTCTGTTTTTCGAGGCAACTTTCTCCATTTTTCAACCAACATTCTCCCCTGAGTCGTCACTTTCCTCTTGCGCAGAAAAGGCATGTCTTGGCATTTAATGCATGTGTCTTCTTGTCTTCAAAAGGCACTGACAAGCTGTCAATCGTTTCCCGCCCCCAAACTTTTTCTCCTTCCCTAGGTTCAAATAATCATTGCTTTCTCTCTTAAAAAGATCAAAAACGTGTAACTGTCATCACTCAACTCTTCATCTTCAGAAACTTCATCTTCCTCAAACGTACAATCTTTCTAAAAACAATGGCTCGAACCAAACATTCCGCGCGTAAAAATGCATGCACAAATACACCATCACCATCATCTTCACCATCAAAATCCTTTAGTAGTTCACCGTTTCCACCACCTAGACCAACACCTCCAACATACTCATCTGATACCTCTTTTTCATATTATCTCATCTTCCCCTGAAACTAACCCTAACACTATTATCCCTAAACCTTTGTCCACCGTTCTTCCTCCTCTTTACACTTGCTCTCCTACTAATCTTGCTCAGGTTCCACCACACTTACGCAAACCCTACATTAATCCCACAGCACCAAAGAAACACGTTAATCCCCCAGCACCTAAGAGAAGGTCTATGAGAGTTTTGGCAGGACTTGGGATTTCAAAAACCCTAATCACCAAACTTGCTTATTTCATCATTTCATATTCTGATTCAGATGAATCGTTTGATACACCTCCTCACATAACCCCAACAAAACCAATCACTCCATCCAAATCACCATTCTCATCTGAACCATCTCACTCAACACCTCCTAACCAAAAAAGGAGATTGATTAATGAACTCTTTTCCTCTCCTAAAATCAGCAACCCACCACCTAGGCCTATGAAAACAAAAACCACTCTCACACTCTCTCTATGAAGACGTACACATCAGCTTTTTAGTTGAAGTGACAAATGTTCGCATATGTGAAGAAAATAGTATGAGATGGCAGCGGGGTCTGTTTTAAACATATATAAAAGAATATGTAATCTTTCTCTTTACTTAGAGATTGGCACCCAAGACTTGCTAAAAAAGGAAAAATATTTGATTTTTTTTTTATTGTCATTTTTGATAAAAAAAAATATGCTATGAATGTTTTGACCAAATAAATCATGGATCCTCCTCTTTTAATTCTTATCTTATGGTGTCTCTCCTTTATTACTCACGTGTGACTTGATATACTAGCTTCTTCCACACATTTCTCTAGTAGTTTAATTCCTTTGATTTCAAATCAATTTTTTTTTTTTTATGATTTGGATTAACAAAAAAAATTGATATTGCCCCCTCTTCCTATTTCCTCATTCATGTCAACTTTCTCCTTTCCCACCTTTTTTACTTTCTCTTTTTCCTTTCCTCAAACACATTCACACAATTTCTATGGTGAAAGTTCGAATTTTTATGTTACAGACGTTGAACTTTTAATTTTTATGATGTATATGAAATAAAGTTTAATTTTTATGTCATATGTGTCAAAGTTTTAATTTTTATGATTTTATATGAAATAAAGTTCGAATTTTTATGTTATATTTGTTGAAATTTTAATTTTTATATTATAGTTGTTGTGATGTGTGTCGATGTGTAGAGAACGTGGGTGAAAATGAATTTTTAAGACTGTTTTGTAATAATAGATTTGCTGCGATATTTTTAAGTTTATTTTAATATTTGTAACCAATCTCTTAAAAATATTAAGAATGTGAAAGTGAGTTTCCTTCTATTAGAAACAATTGGAACATGATTAATTTAAATTATCATATTTTTGTGACATGATTTAAGAGGGTTTATCTTACTTTAGTGCATAAATAAATATTTTCTAAATAGTAGTAAATAAATGTTGTTATTAATTATTCAAATGAATAATAGTCTAAGTATTCATATTTAAAAAAAATTGTCGTAATTTTTCTAAGAAATAAATATTTTTAAGTAATGTTTTGGATCACAATATGAGATATTACAATGTGGTATCAAAGCAATAATCTTTGAATTATTTTGGGTGGAACGACACTCATGCCTTGAATGTGTGCCGTTGGACCTCTTTTTTTTTCATAAAATTAAATAATTTGTTTTAGTAATTTATGTTAATTTTTTTTTATATCTCCATATATTTAGAAAAGAAAAAAAACTAATGCTATACATTAATTATTTCATCTTTTATGACTCTCTAAAAAAATTTCTCAAATTAATTGCAATTACGGTATGCCTTAAATTTTTTATGCTATGATTTAAAATGCCTTTTAATTTAATTCAATACCATAATTGTTTGTGCTTTTTTGAATTTATTGTATGAAGATGTGAAATAATTTTTATTTAATTCTTGAAACTTGTAATTTTATGACATTATGGGTTTATTGTCTATGATTTGAAATTATTTAAATTTAAATCATGTAATAATAGCTTCCGATTTTATGACATTATGAATTTTAGCTTATGATTTGAAATTATTTTAATTTAATTAAGAAAGGAGAATAAAAGTGTTTGTGTGTACATGTGAAATGGCAAAAAAGACTTATGTTTTACAATTGGTGGTATTAATAAGAGTAATAAGATGTAGTCATGAGACTATGACTATGACTATACTGGGGTATACGAGAACAAGATAATATTCACCAAAATATTCTATTTAGGTTAAGATTTTATAGGAATGTTTCAAAGTTAGATGTAAATATAGGATTAATATTTGAAATGAAATTTAAAATTTTTATGACCAATAACTAACTCCTATATAGGATAATTTAAATTTCTAAAGGAGATTTTAAAGGATAATCCTAACTTAAATATGATAATATTTTATAAGAGTGTTTTAAAAATAGTTGTAGAATGTAAATTAATAAATTTGTTGTTTAAATTTGATTAATTTTTTTTAATCAAGAAGATTAGAATGTACAAATATTACATAACAATTGTTATATCTCAATTATGTTGGTACCTCATAGCTATCACTTATCATTTGCAACACTCTAATTAAATATATTAAAAATAGAAAAAGAAAATAAGAGACCTTGGGGGTAGGCCAAAACCCAAGGAACAAAAATACAAAATATGCACAACTGTGTTATTAAAAATCTTACTAGAAAAACTCAATAGAATAAAACTATGGCAAGAAAAAAAGAGTGCAACAAAAGCAACTCAAAATAGGAAAAAATACTAAAACCATAGTCTAATGGAAACGAAAACTAGGAAGATCAAATATATTCCGAACTAAATCTTCCTTAATACAATTTGGCATTACATCCCACCAAATAAACATATCCTCGTTAAAATCCATATTAGCCAATTTACCGGCACAAGAGTTACCCTCACGACAAAATGTGAGACAATCTAAAGCGAAAGGCTGTGATAAATTCAGAAAATTAATCAAATGATTTTGAAGCTTCCAAGGAACAATAAAAATGTTGCTAAAAGCCTGAATAGTTAACAGAGAGTCACACTCAAGCCAGATAAAATACCAACCACTTTGATGCCCAGTTTCAATAGCGAACATAGCAGTAGACATCCCGGTGATAAAAGCAGAAGAGTCTCCTAAATTTGCAACAAACCTGCCAATAAAAATGTCAAGATGGTCCCTATGTATGCTTCCATAGGAAGAGACTCGGAGAGCTATGAGAGGCTCCATCCATATTACATTTCAACCAATAAATAGGAGGCTTGCATCTATTAACTTGAGCGGTTTTGGTTAAAGGAGGAAGGTGATACTTGAGATCAAAATACTTAAAGAATTTTAAATTATTGGACTGAGGAGTACATATGACCTTTTGAATACTTTGCAGTGAGAGAGATAAGAGCTTTCACAATAATAAATGAATGATTGAAAGAAATAACTTTGTTTTGAAATTTCAAGAGTATTTCTACAAGTCCAAGTAATTCTAACAATATTCGTAATAGCAAACAAAACTAAATCCTTTATCTGAGAGCTCCAACCTTTAGAATAGACCAAAAATAAAGAGGAAGCAAAAGAAAGGTCTAGCCTCATTTCTAGAACTAATTCCCACCAACTCCAAAATCTCATTATAAAAGAGCACTTAAAGAAAATACGATGGCATGATTCAAAATTTTGGCCACAAACTACAACAAGAAACCATAACAAACCTTCTCTTTTGAAGCTGGTCATCAGTTGCAATCACATTGTTAAAAATCCTCCAAAGGACCAAATCACCTTCCCCCTATTTACTATTGTCAAAGTATGTTGATCATATACATCAAGTTCAACAACTAAACTATTGGTCATATACATCAAGTTATGAGGAAGTTGGATAACATTGCAAAGACAATAACCTATAAAGAAGCAAGAGGGGAAGACATTTTATCCCATAAAGTGACCAATTTTTCAGTTTCAACACTACCAATCCACACAAAATTTCTAATCCTTTGATCCATTTGGTTCAGGAGACTCACATGCCAATAATAAATTTTAAAACTATAAAGAAGCGTGATGGTACTGAAAAACACAAGAAAGAGAGGGTTTGAATTGTGTTGACCATTTATGAAAATCAAATTTGATTGCTTAATAGAAATATGTTTTCTTTATCAAAACATTCAACTTATGATTGTAAATCATTTTTTAGTATAACAAAGTTGAATCATAAAAAACTTAAATCAAATAACATAGTTGAGAACGACAAACAACACAAGTATTTTTATACTAGTTCACAATAATTATTGCTAGATCTAGTCTTCTCCTTACAGATATATTTTTCCCCAATACAGTTGAGAACTTAATAAACTATTAATCCAATAGCATATAAGTATTCTTTACTCTGCTTCTCCATGCTCCAGGCCACTATCGGGCTTGGATACATTCACTCAAGTATGTTTTTGAGTTGACACATAATCTTTCTTCAGATGTTTAACTCTCGTTGAAAGGATAATACATTTCAATTCCTATATCAATTCAAGTCTATTAAAACAACTTGATTGATTACATCAATTTCTAATTACTTTCTACGGAGAGAATTTTTCATTCAATCTTTTCTTTTGACGTGTTCAATGCTTTTCTAGAAATTTTCTTTGAAAATTGCATTTTTTTTTATGATCAAATTTGTTAATAATAGTTTATCATAATATCCAACAACATCAATCTTCTTCAGTTTCAAAATGTTTCTATTTAAATACAGAAGAATATATTTTTTTTGAAATAGTACCGATGGAGATCTTGACACGTAGAAAAAATACATTGAATCGTTAAAAAATATGTACTAATCATAGTCCTATTCTATTCTAGGCCATTATTGTATAGTTAGAGTATATAAATCATTCCCATGTTTTGATGCCATATCATCATAGGAACAAAATTATTTCTTTTCAAATTTTGACTTCAAATGAATATTAACACAGATCAATCTTCAGAAGTAATACATATACACTCTGATATATGCCTTCCTTTAATAAACCCTATTTTATTTTCATAAACGATTTTAGGAGCAATTACAACCAACCTGCCAAGACTTTTGTAATTAACTTGATTTCAAAATTTGCTAATGCAATTGGTCTAAAATTTTCAATGCAATCTGCTCCAGGAAACTTAGGAACCAACACAACAAGATTAGAGTTGAGATTGAGTAATATCCAACCTTGATCAAAGAACTAAGCAACTGAAGCAAATACATGACCAACAATAATGTCCCAAATAAGACTAAAGAAAACAACTTGCACAACCATCCAGACCAAGTGTTGAGTTACCATCCAAAGAGACTATTGCTTTGACCTCATCAAATTAAACAAGGTGCGTGGCCTTGTCAAGATATGATTATCAACAGAAGTTGTTAGATGAGAAATTGAGTTTTGAACAATGCTAGTATCAATGCGGTGGTTATCAAAAGCGAACAACTACTAAAAATGCGATGCTCGATTTCCTCCATGTTATTAAAATAGTCATCATTGTTTTTCAACCTAGTTATGCACTAATACAGGCTTAAGAGACCTATTATTCAAATTTCCTCCATAGTATTTTGAACAATACTAACTCTATTATGAATATTACCAAACACATTCTTGTTCCAGATTCTCAATACAGGCTTAAGAGACCTCAGTTTTCATGAAAAAAGAGGGATATAAAAAGTTTAAAGTGTATAAATTGATGACAAGTGGGACAAAATGACTAAATTTTTTTAGGAATAATAAAAGGGTAGAGTTGATGAGTCTCTAAAGGAAAGGGTTGTGGTTTCCCTCTCTGGATATCAAAGAAGTAATAGGGATTTTTGGGTTTGTGGTTGAGTTTCTTCAAAGATAATTCATAGACCATTTTTATGTTTTTTTAATGAGTCATAAAAATTAATTGACACATCAATAAATATATATATATATATATATATATATATATATATATATATATATATATATATATATGCCCATCTCAGAGTATCATTTGACCTAACATTTGCCATTTTAGATCTTTATATGTTAGGTAATATTAATTTTGCCACATCATTCAATAGTATGATGTGACACCTCTAAAATTTATTCATTTTTTATTCTACATTCTACTAATTCTTTGTCTACATCTCTATAATTAAAAAAACAACAATAAAAATATAACTCCCATTACAAATTTGATTTAATTGTTAATTACTTTTTTAATTCATTGCATATAAATATGTCGCAATATTTTAATTACATTTTATTAATTATAATGTAGCAATCATAAATTACCAAAAAATATATAAAAACATAATAATC
>JBBPBP010009777.1:16847383-16858913 GCA_037974735.1 Cicer chorassanicum
ATTTTATCTTTTAATACAAAGAAATTTTTTGTCTATATAAATTTTCATGAAAATAAAAACACTCATTTTAAAATATTAAACTTATAGATTGGATGAAGTATAAACTAGAGCATAGTTTCAATTAACAGCAAAATTAAAAGTTAAAAGTTATATTGAAAATAAGTCTCTTTGATATATTGGATTAATGCAAAATTAAAAGTTAATATATGGCCTCAAATGTGCGTGCATGTGTGGATATATACATATATAAAATTTGTATCATTATATTAAAAATCATATTTAAAAAACTATGGAAAGGCTAAATTTTTATTATCAACGTGTGAAGTAATGATAGTTTTTGAATGTTCCATATGTACTTTATTTAAACTTTGTCCCTTAAATTTCTAATGTCAAACTATAGATATTAAAAATAATTAAATTCAAAATGTATTAATATATACATTATCAAATTTTTATGTCTCATTCAATGTAAATTTTTATTTGTAATTAGGTTCAACTACACTAATATAATATAGAAATAATCCTGTGTAACGCACAAGTATTATCCCTAGTATTTACTATGTATTCTAAGCTTGCATTGTTTTAATGTAGCACCTCTAAAAATGTTTTGCATTTTTTCTTATTCTACCTAATAATGTACTGAATTAAGTTTGAGTTAGAGACACTTTTCACCCTTTCCTATTCTTCTGTGAGAATATAAATGTCTATTTTTTTAGTGCAATATAAATGTCTAATTAACTTATATATATATATATTCTACTTCAAGTTCATTTTTTTCCATAAAATGATCTCACAATTTTTACATATATACATAGTATTGTGATAAATTTTTTGTTTATTCAAAGTTTAATTTTACTCGTATTCATATTTTAAGCAATTTAAATATTATTATTTGTTCTTTAATTAAAGGTGATTTGGCCTCAATAATTTATTAATTAGTATTGAAAATTGTGGTGATTATATTTTTATAAAAATAATAATTTTATTTCTCAACATTTTTTTACCTAAATTTGAAGTATCATCGGCAAATTGAAGGTGAGACATTCTAAAAACGATACATCAGGAAAGCCTAAAAAACTACCACCTTCTAAAACCAACCACAACATTGAGTTAAAACTTACAACTATTAAAAAAATAGAAATGGGGAAAAAGGATCCACCTGTCATACGCCTCTCCGCAAGGAGAATTGATTCGTCAAGCTCCCATTAACATGCACCAAGGCACCAGCCAAACTAATGCACTCGGTAATGCCTTTCCTCCACCTTGGTGCAAAATTCATTCTCTTCATCACATAATCTAAGTACCCTCAATCCACATAGTCATAAGCCTTTTCAAAATCAACTTTAAACAAAATAAGTTATTTCTTTCTCTTCTTAGCTTATCAACAACCTCATTAGCAATAAGAATACCATCTAATATTTGTCGACCTTTTACAAAAGCCAACTGAGATTTCAAGATTACATGGTCAATTACCTTCTTCATTCTATTTGTCAACACTTTTGTTAACACTTTATATACACAATCGACTAAAGAGATAGTTCTAAAGTCACCAAATGAGGATTATCCTTTTTCGGAATTAACACAATGAATCTCATTAAGTCATTCTTCATGTCAACCCAAAACTCCTTGATGGACCTAGACTTTTAAGGCTATCACAATCCCAAATTGCCTGTTGCCCTTCAACTTCATTGAACTGTATTTCTTACAAATTGTTTTATCTTGACTAAAAGATTTGAAATTCAATTTTTCTAGATCTGGATGAGTGATATGTCTACTAGAAAAAGGAGACTCAAAACATTGAACCTCGAATCATGTCAACTCCTTCCACCAGGATTCCATCCACCAAAATGTTAAAAATAGAGTTTTGCTTACTTTTATTTGCCATCAAGACATGAAAGAATTTTGAGTTTACGTTGACATCCTTTAACCACAAAGCTCCAGATATATGCCGCTGCATACAACTATAAATCCTTGATAAGGAGAATAAAGTGGTTGATATATCACGCCTCTCCATAATTTCTGATTCCAAGATAACCATAACTTATCCTCTAACATCCAACACGTTTAATCTAACTTTGGACTCTTTTAACCGTGCTTCCATATTTTGACTACGATGTTTGTGCCACTCCCCAAGACTTCCTTTAATAGTCTTAAATTTTTATTTTAAAGCATAACCTCTCCAACCCTCTACATTAATTTTTGTAGTGTTAAAGCTTATTTATCTTGAATGACAGGTGATTTGAGTAAACTATAATTAAAACTTCAACATTTAAGCTTATTGACACCTTAGACCAAATCCCTTCTAATCAAATAACTCAGTCCTATTTGAACCACCTGTAATCTAAAAATATTTACAACTTTTAAAAATAAACTTTTAAAAATAAACTTTTAAAATTAAAACTAGACAATACTTCTTAATCTAGTTTCTTTGACGTAATTAAGCTCTAACTCGAGATATTGAAAAGTTGGTGAGCAATTCAAATATTTCTCATACTTTCTATAAATACCTACTACGTGGAAAACACCTAAAATTATAATGTACATAAAACTCAAAACATAAATTTTATAAAAACAATTTAGAGATGTTTTTCATCTATATCAGTGTGTTAAGCATGAAAAGTCCTCTAGAAAATCTAATCATTAATAAAACTCATTGTTGGTCATTTATCTGCACAGGTGAGATAAAAATATTTCACATTATTAAGGTGAGATAAAAATATTTCACATTTCACCAATCAAATTGTGTTTACTCCATTTATTCAACTTCTTTTTCTAATCTCAATCAGATATTGTCTCAAAGTTTGTTTAGTGCCAAGATATTGTTGTTGATTCTCTTTGGAAATAAACATTGGTATAAGGACTTCATATTTTCCTATTTGTGTTGACGTACTATTTTAGTTTGCGAAAAGGTTATATATAACATAAACACTTTAATAGTCTAGTCACAACTTAATTGAAATTCTTATTATTCTGGTCATGGTTATTTTTATCTTTATGAGAAACTTTATGTTTGATGAAAATTATCTAAGGAAATACTACATCATGTGATTAATTTTTAACGGTAGATTGAAACTTCTTTCTGTTTCTTTTTCTCAAAAATCTGCTTAAATATGTTATAAAAACTCTCTTAAGTTTATTTTAATTTTTTGATTGTGGTTCTTGAAACTCTTCAATGACAAAATGAACAAAACTTTTATGCTTCTACAAGGCAAAATGAGTTAACCAGAGAGAAAAGTCAATATGTTAATACTGAAATTTGTCTTCTGATAGAAAGAAGTATTAGTTGATATAACATAATGGTTAGTGAAAAGTAATGGAAACATTATAATGCGTTTCAACACGGTAACTAACTAAACAAGGATAAGTCTACTAAAACTTCAATGATATATGATGTATGTTCAAATGTGCTGGTAATCTTTTAGAAGAAATGGTTGGTAAGGAAACCTCTCACTCAACAACATAAATTTGGAAGGTTGAATGGTAACAAGTTGAAGTTGTTCATCATAACAAGGGTTGGAGGATACACTTAAGTGTCCTTGGTTAAAATCAAGACAAAATCCAACTATGCTTCAAAAGGGTAGATCAAACAGAATCAATCATCTAATCATTAAGCAAGCATGAGCATAATTTCAATATTATCCTCAAAGAAGCCTAAATTGCAAGTATAGAACAAAAACTCTCTCATGGAAAATCATCATTTGATCTCTCCACTAGAGAAGTTTGTATAACAAATGAATTTTAATATCTCATCATCTAGTCAAACTCATATACAGATTAGAAACTAAAATGAGTCGTTTAGGAAATCCTCTTGCTACAAGGTCTGAAGTCATTCCTCTGTCTGCTCAAGGAAAAGATCTTTGCCTCTAGTGTATAATGTACTTAACTCATCATTTGAGACTCTCGTATACAAAATCAAAGCACTAAAACAAAGGACTGCATCTGTTGATTCATAAGAAAGAATGATCAGAACCAAGCTAACAATGCATCTAGTTAGAAGATCATCTAAAAGAAAAGTCTAATGAATTATGGTAAGACAAGAGTAAGGAAATATTTGCTAAATCAACCTTGTCTGTCATCGGTCAAATACTATGAATTTATTTCATTATTTTCTGTGTACTTGTTTGTCTTAAATGATATATTTTTGTGTGTTGGTGTTTTCTTTTCTAACTTATCTCGTGTCTCTGTAATGTCTTATGTCTTGGTCTATGTTGTCATGTGCTTGATCATATCGCCTGTGTTATTTTTGAAAATTGTTCTTTGGTTACTTTCATTAAAAACTATATTTTGATTCCTTTTTGTTTTCTTTGCTTATTTAAATTCCTCTTCTCTCTAGTGTTTTTCAAAAATAATCTTTTTTCGTCAAAAACTTTTCTCTTCTAACCTAAATCCCCTTTCATCGAAAAAGTTTTAAACTGGAAATCCTCTGGAAAAAACCAATTCTATATCTCATCTGTTATTGAGTCTTCATATTCTAATGATCCTCTTCTTGCACTATACTTTCATAAAGACTTTAAGATTTTCTTAAAACATGAACTCCTTAACTTCATTGCTGAAAAGTTTAGAAATCTTAAAATCGTTACATCTGTGAACTACGATCAATAAGATGGATTATACAAAGAGATTCACAAAATGAATTAAAAGTTTCACTCTGTGCAACCGTTGGGTGTCAATGTCTCCTTCCTTCACTAAGTACCTTAAGTACAAGGAGGAAGTAAGAAAAAGAGCATTGAAAAGTTTGTGCCTCATTTTTTTCTAAATATTTTGTATTGGATGGAAATCTAAAAGTAATAATGAAGAAGGGTTGGAGCATTAACAATCCTATCAAAGATTTATCTTTGAAAGATTATATCTCCAATTCAATATTAAGAGAAAGTTCCATCAAACAGGTCAAAGATAATTAGAGAAATGAGAAGACTAAATCATCTCCTTTTCTTTAGTTACATTGAACAAGTTAGAAGGTAGACTCTTGAACATGAAAATGTTTTCGTCACTTTATCAGACGAAAGTTCAAAGAAGGGAGACACATACTGAAGAAGATGTAAATAAAGAGACTTAGTTTATTTATGTATTAGGAATTGGTGATTCAAACCTAATATGTAAATAAATTAATGGATCTGGTTTAGATAGCCTTAGAAAGACCTTAGTATTTTATTTTCCATTTTTAAACCCTTTTATGCATTTTTAGCCTTAGAAAGACCTTAGAAAGACCATATGTAATTTAATTTGCATTTCTTGCAAGTGAAATATGAATTATGAATTGAATACATGTTTTCCTGCTTTATCCTCTATTTCTGTTTTTCTTGTTTTCCTCTATTTCCTTTTTGTGCCCTCATTTTCCTTCTACATCCGTTTTTTTTTCTTTTCTGTTGATTTTAACTTTTTTATTTTTTAATTATTTTTGTTTTATTTAAAAATATTTTATTATCGTCTTTTCCGTCTATAACTCCTCATCGCCTTCCATAAATCGTCTCGAGTCTTTAAACTATTCCACGTGTCTTAAAGTGTCATTCAAACTCTAGTCTCCTTCTCTGTCTCACTCTTCGTTTTCCTCCTCGCCCTCATCATTACGTTTTCGTTTTCTTTCTAAAAAATTATTGGTATTTATACCTCAAATATTTTCAATTCCTCGACCTGCGTTCCTTCGTTCATCTCTCAACTTCTTGTGTTTTTCTTTTTCATTTCTTACTTTTCCCAAACTCTTCTTCTATGGATGTCGGTTTGTCTTATGGTAGGAAAAAGAAGTCACCTTCTTCTCCCAAGAAGAAGGAAATCCCACCATCTGAAGTTGTCTCGATGGTGAGCGACATTCTTCTTGAACAAATTGAAGCTCGAATAGCTCTGCAAGAAGTTTACCACAAGTTGGACCTTCTCACCTCTTAAATAGACGAAATAGTTGCACTCTTAAGGCGTGTCTTTAGATGTCTTTAGATCTTCTATCTAGTATTAGGTTCCTTTTTAGTTATCTTTTCATTTCCCTCTTCCATTTGTTTTGTAATTGTGATCATTATTTTAATGAAATGTTACCCCTTCTTTATTTTTTTCTTTTATGTTTGATGAACAACTTATTCGTGTTAATTATCTATATGTTTTGCGACAGTCTTTAATTTATTTCCTTTTTGTATTTTTTTGCATGACTGTTTGTTGTAGATTCTCTAATTTCACCATTTTTGATAATGAAAAATGGGAGAAAATTAGAAGATATAGTAATATAGTTAATTATGTGCTTGTGTATAAAATCTTCATCATATGCATCATCTTCATCATCTACATTTGTTTGTTGCATCTACATCTGAGTGTCATTTTGCATAACACTTGCATTTCTGAGTGTCATTGTTTTGAATTGCTTAACACCCTATAAAAACATGGTTTATTTCATTAGGCTTAACATCCTAAGAAGAACCATAATTCAAAGGCTTTACATCTTGAGAATTGTGAATTGTTAATCAATAAACTTCATAAGAATCCAAAAAGTTAACATCATAGGAATTCGTGAATTCTTATTGAAAAGTCTTGTCAAATTTATGATAATGTATATATGTGCTTGTCTCTTTACTTCCTTTAGTCTATGTGCATTCCTTTTGATTTTATCTTCATGTGTATAAAAAATAAAATCACTTAATAAGTTTGAAACTCTTAAAGAATCATGTTTATCATATTTAGGAGGAGTCCTAGAATATTCAATTATAAGTTTTCTTTAAGAAGATCAAAAGAATATTAAGTTAAATAATTTTTTAGTACTACATTCACAGGGAGCATTCTTTTAAACTTTTTGTTAAGGAAAATTATTCATTAATTGTATAATTAATTTTCATCATCAAAAAAGAAGAGATTGTTAATACAAAAATGGTTTTAGCTACTATTCTCTAGTTGATATTAATCAATTCAGTAAACATAAAAGAACCAAAATCAAAAATTTCAGCAAACTATAATTAATCAATTTAGTAAACATAAATAGAAAAACCAAAAAAGTCAATAAGATAATCCATAAATTCATTTTATTAAACTATAATCAATCACAAAATAAATTTAAAAATAGAATTCATTCAGTGTTCATACAAAAACTAGAATTTCAAGACCTTTTTTACTCTTGAAGTGTTTGACAACAACAAAAAAATTGAACTTTGAAGGACTAAACTATTGTTTTTATGATAGTGTATGGAGTATTTTAAAATATTTCCATAGTTTAGGTACCACTAATAGTCACTTAACCGATGCAATTAATGGAGGAACTAACTTGATGGATGGAAACAAAATTTAGGGATCTTTTAATTAATTTTAATAGTTTATTGACTAAATTGGCGAGAGAGTACTAATTTAGAGATTAAATAGACGGTTTATATTGATTTATATTGAGTACTACATGAATGGAAGGATTCAAATCCTTATTGGATTGAGAATGACATATTATCAAAGAAGAAAGAAGTTTCCGTATTGTCTTGCAAAAGTTGATACAACACTTTATTAAAAAAAATGGAGAAGGATAAATTATTATTAATAAGAGTGACACTTATGACTGTTACAACTCTTTCTTACAGATTTGAACTATATTCTTTTCAAATTACAATGTCAAGTTTTACCAATAAACTGATCCTTCAGGAACAACACTAATGAAACTTGATAAATGATACAATTAATTATGATACGACTTTTGATATATAGTGGTGGATAACATATAATTGATTCAAACAATACTTTTATGCGCATGAGACCTTTGGAATAGTGGATTCAATTGTTCCTTGAAGATTTTGACAAAAAGCATTGACCTTTTTTCCCTTTTGAGAAGAAACAATGTTAATTTGATCCATTACAATATTGGAACAACCCAATGAGCTGCAGTCTAGTTTAATAGCTATGTCACTAGCTGAAGTTCCAGTAATTCCATGATATGTTATTTCACTCACTTTCACGTCTGAATCCTATAATAATTTTCACAAAATTCAAAGCATAAATATAATTATTGTACATGTAATAAATTATTATAGTAGAAATGAAAATGTATATATGTGTACCTTTTCATTTGCACCTTTAACGCCATAGTGTTGGTCTATAATTATTGCGTTGCTAACATTTTTAAGATATATTTGCTCAAAAGTAATCTTTCTAGCATAACCTGATCCACCCTGCAAAAAATTAAAATATAGAAAATCAAAAACTGAGAAATGATTATTATGAAAAAAATGAGTTTTTTAATCGTAGTTTCCATAAAATAAAACGAATAAAAAATAGGCGTGAAAAAAACATGAAAAGGAACCGCAGGAATAGGTTTTGGAATTATTTTGTAAGTTTTATAGCTAGATCAATATTTCCCTTTTTATGTATGTTTAATTTTCATATTTTTCTTTTACTAATTTATATATGAGTCAGTATTTGTTAACGTATGGAACTAAAATAAAGTATATTACAAATGTCTATTTACATAATTATACGATTTGATTTAGAAAAAAAGTGGAGAAATAAGCTTTCAAATTATAATTAGCAGAGTATATGTTTAAATATAGCATAATTTCCACTCACAGGAAATGTCTTGATTCTTGCTCCATTTGTGGTTCCAATAAAACTACAATTATGTACATGAACTTCTTCAACTGTCTCATAAGAGTGATTTCTACCAAGGCTTCCAACGCTGATTAGTTCACACAATTTTCATTATAATTTGTCAGATGTCATAATTCAAAGACAATATAACAATAACAAGTGTGATAATTAGTTTTCACATTTCAAATGCTAAGTGTGTTATGACCAACTCCATCAAAATTCCAACTCTTAATTTCAACTTATGCATGAGGTGTAATACAACTTGTTTATATATATATATATATATACACACACGTGCACGCACACACCCACACGTTTAATGAATATGTACTCACAATATAAAACTGTTTTATATTGACATCTAATGAAAAACAGAACGATATGTATTTATGTTATACTACTAATTTCAAACAACTCTTACTAAAACTAGAGTGGCATGGCAAAATAGTAATTTGATTTAAACTTACCATTCATATAATTTAAATCTTACACACACACATATATATTCACCGTTTGTCTTATTTGCATATGAGCTACTATAAAATTGAACATAATAAAGTACAATTTAATTTTTTTTATCTAATTAACCATCTGATTTTTAAGGGATAGTGATCCTAGTAATCTAATAATATTTGGCCATCTCATTGGATTATAATACTTTATACATATATATTAAACTCGTATTAAATTACAAAAAATTGTAAAATAAAAATAAACTTTTTTTATAAAGAAATATGAACTTTTTTTACCTGTGCCAATGGTCGAATCTTGTATCAAAATATTTTTGGAATTAGCGATGTCAAAGCCATCAGTGTTGGGACTAGTACCAGGAGCATCGACTAATAAATGGGAGAATGTTGCACCGTTGCAACCATTTATGGCTATATGAGCTCCTGCACTATTACTCACCCTCAAGTTACTGACTGTAAGATTATTGCAATGATTGAAATATACGGCCTGTAAAATCAACATGAGTAAAAAAAGTTGATTAAAATATAATTTTTCAGACTGGATTATTTGAGATTATAAATCTTTTTGGTAAAAATATATTAATTTTTAGGGTTTTTATATAATGTAAAAATTAATAAAAATAATTTTCTTTAACATTTTTACTATATACCTGACAATTATAAATTAATCATATTATTTCTCATAAGCAACTCAAAGAAGTTTTCACTTTTATAACGTGAAACAATTTGAAATTTTTTAAAATTAAATAATTTAAAAATATTTTTCTTATAAGATAATTTGAAACAATTCTCTTAGACCTTACTACAATATTATTGAATTTTTTACTTCGCAAGATGAAAATATACATATATTTTGTAAACTCATATATGCGTGCATTGTTAGCTTAATACTTGTATTCTTTTAAAAAGGTAATCAAATAATACATATTTAAACAATAATTATTTAGTTTATGATTTATTCAATGTCAATACATAAATAAATTAATTAGCATAAATTAGGTGTAGAATAATCATACTATAGGTCGAGGGCAACTTTTGCATTCCCACCAAGTAGAACCATAGCCGTCGACACTTCCACTGCTATGACCATCAATTGTGAGATTGTTTATAGACGTGATCCTAATCTAATATGACTTATCCTTTAATGCTTCCTTAGAAGGTGAAGTTATGTTCCCTTCAAGCTACAACATGAGAGTCCAAAATAAAATAATAAAAATGTACAATAATACTTAATTACAAAAAAAAAAAAGAAAAGTATTCAAACAGCAATGGAGGTATCGAAAATTGAATCTCTTGTCGTAGCTGCCCGCGAAGATCGTTAAATCTAAACAGAAAAATTTAAAGGAATATGGAGTCTATGGTGTATCGTTACTCATTACATTACTATAGACTATATATTTCATTCATTTATGTACTATATTACCACATATTTTTTACCTATTCAAATGAATTCAAACAACAAAAAGATAATTAATTATATTTAATTTTCATTTGATCATGATTGAATATATTAAGAATATTAATTTATTCTAATTAAATTATGCACATATATATAATAAAGTTTGATAGTGTGTGTGTATATATATATATGAGATGTTAATTAACTATAGATATATATACCTGAATGGTGATACCTGTGGCCTTGCAAGGACCTGCGAATATTAAATTATTCACTAAGAATGTTAGTTTTGGTGGTATAACTAGTGTTGCTGCACCTTGTGCTTCACACGTACTATTCCATGCCGTTAAAAATGCCTACAATCAATTCAAAATATCAAACTGTTGTTAATCAAGAGTTACTCAAATAATAGAAGATAAAGTTTCTCATGAATATACATATTAAAATTAAAAGGCTAGGACAAGAGATAATTCATTTAAAAAATATATACTTGTGAATCGTCCGATTTGCCATCACCACGAGCACCATATTTCATCACATTATATATATTATGGTTTCCATCAACTAGATTCCACCTCGTACATAGACAAGTTGAAACAAAACTAAGAACCAAAACTAAGGTGATTAGTACTTGCATGTTTGTCGCAATGAAACCTTTGCTAGAGGATTTTTTTTTAAAATAAAAAATGAATACCCACGGGAAATAGGATTAAGGGTTGCTATGGTGATTTGTGATGGAAGCTAGTAGTGGTGTAGGGGTTAAATAGAGTTACGAGAACAATATAATTAATTAGGATTAAGGAATAGGTAAAAATTCAAAAAAGTAAACATGCAAAATCTTTGAAAATACTATCTCTAATGAAAAACAATGAATAGTTAATGTCTTAGTGTATGACCTTTATTCATATAGAATCATATATGGAATAGAACTCTCTTCAATTGGTTACTAGTTTAGATAGAAAAAACTCATATATATATCATCAAATAATTCTTACAGATTCTTTTGACTTTGTCAAGGTAGAGAGATGCAACACCAATGTTAGAACTAAATCAATGTCTTCATAATCTAAATCAATTAAATTGGTCAATCTTTTTTCTGTGTCCAACTCTAAACCAAACTTATATA
>JBBPBP010009777.1:16859304-16870597 GCA_037974735.1 Cicer chorassanicum
TATATATATATATCAATTTCACGTTGGTTTTTAACTTTTGAATTTTGCCACCTACTTTTATTTTATAGGACTTTAATTGAAATAGGTTTGCATGGTTTCCCGTTAGATTTGTTTAATTTTCTTTATTTTTTTCATTTATTTAATGGGTGTCAATATAGATTATTTGTTTAAAAAGTTACCAAAAGAATATAATTAACTATTGACCAATATTTAATATTTTTTGGTACACTCATTTTACCAGATAAGGAATATATCAGATTCTCTCAACACTTTTATAAGGAAAATTATATTAACACAATTTAAAAGTATACCTCAAGTAGTTTTTATATCAGATACAAATATTATTTGATAATTTAAACGTACTTTTAAAAATATTTCGTAATGGATGATGAAAAAAATGTATTTTATTCATCCATTTTTTATAAATAAAAATTTTAAACTATGAAGATACAACGTCATGCAGAGCTACAGGGTGGTTTCCTTGTTGGAAGGAACATTGCAGCTAAAAAATATGGATGGATGAATTAAAGTTTGGCTATATTAGGATTTAAAGGATGCTTGTAGGATGTATAATGCGATCAGGCATGCAAGATTGTAGTAGATGGGTAATGTTTGCAAGATGTCCATATTTCTATAAAATGTGTAACACTCTAAAACATATAATAAATTATTATTTTTAATTAAATAGGATTTTAAAGAATTAATTTGGAGTTAAAACTATTTTAGTATATATATTGATAAATTTTTTAATTAATTTTATTAATTTGTGTGTATGTCGTGATGTGATAATTTTATACATATTTGATTTAACGAGTAACATAAATTATAAATATTTTATTTTATTTATTTTTCTAAAAATAATAGTATTTTAGTTTGTGTTTTAGAGAATCAGATTTCAGATGATTTTTCGGGTATATGTTCATTGATAATTATTAGGATATTGTCGTCTACGTTTGACTAAATGATAATCGTGCACAAAATTATATTTTAATTATTTATAACAATTTCTTATTTTAATTAATTATTTTATAAATAATTATTTTGAATATATTGTTAATACTTTAGAGTATTTATTTTTCCTATAGAAGAATTAACATATACTCTATTTTGTAAAATATTGATCTTAAAATGTAGTAATATTTTGGAGAAATAGTATTTTAATTGTGAGTGAATAAAATAAAAAAGATAAAATCAAATATGTATAGGCTAGGCCCATGAGTGAAAGTATAGTTAATTAATTAATTAATTAATAATAATAATAATAATAATAATAATTAAAAAAAATAATAGAAAAAAAGTAGTGTAGTGTGCGTCCGAATAGATAGAGGCAGACCAAGCCGCCGCGAGAGAGAAAAAAAAAAAGAGAAGAAAATCAGTCAAGATGATCGATTTCTTTCCTGAAATTTTTTCTCTTTTTTCGCTGAAAATGCAGCATGTTCTTCTCCACATTGAATATGTCATTTTAAGACAATTTTCAAGAATTTTAGGCATTCCAATTTCGGAATAAAATCTTCAATTTCTCCTTTTATGAAATTCAATTTTTTGCAATGTTCTTCTTCATTGTAACTCTGATTTGAGTGAAACAATCGTCAAAACAACTTTGTGAACTGTGGTTATCTTATTCATCAATTATTTTCTACTTTGTGACGAAGAGTCAAAGGAACAAAAGTTTTTTGCATGCAGACTCGGATTAGCGTGTGAAAGTGTCAAAATAAGGTAAGAAATGAGAGAATTTTTGAATTTAGTAGTACAATATAATTGAAAGACAACCTTATTTCCCAACGATTCATCAAATTAATTAATGTGCAAATTTAGAAATTGTGAGATTAAAATATGGAATAAAAATATTTATAATGGGTTGATTGATTTAATTTTCTATGAATGTGGGGTATTTGCTATTGTCATGATATTTGATGTTGAATAAATTTTATGGCTAGGTTTGACTTAATAAGTTTATATGATGTGATAATACATCTTGGATGCATTATGTGATATCAATTTACGTGATGTGACAATAAAACTTTAGATGCATTATGTAATATCTGTTTATGTGATGTGATGGTAAAACTTAGATGCATTGTGTGATATGAGTTTATCTGCTGATGATGTTATATTGAATATTTTGATGTCATGGATTTGTGATTAGTATATGAATGTCACCCTATAGTTGATGAAATAGTGGTGTTTCCACCCATGCTAAAGATGACGTTCTTAATGGAGTGAGTAGCCTAGACTATCGAGGGGAGGAATTTGATGTTAGTAGTATTTGATGTGAATATTATTTGTCATCATATAGGTAGGCTTGACAAGCCTAGTGATGTTGGAAAAATACAACTGAAGGAGCCTATGGAGGTCTGTTGTTGAGTCTTATGACAAGACTGTTAGACCTTGGGAGTATTCTGGTGGAAAATTTCTAAGTGACTTGGAAGTAGCCCTCCAATTGTTGGAGCTACCATGCAACACATGTTTACATCGACTGTCGCGTATAAGTGTCTGGATTCAACTGAGGGGATCTATGAGGACATAGTCAATTTGAATTGTCTGTCAACTTGCGTGGTGACATAATATCAAGTCTCCTAACCAAGTACTTCAGAGTTAGAATGATACCAAATGGTGAAGAAGTAGAGTCTAAACTCATGCATATCATTGCATTGTCTTGTGATTGTTCTGTTGTGTCTAATGTGTTTCAAAAGTGATGATGATTTCTCTTAGATGATTTGATATTATAATGAGATATTAATTTTACTATGGTGATTTTGACGTTATAATGTGATATTATTTCCTTGACTATTTTGATATATCATGATGTGTTATGATACATTTTTATTATGATTATTTGCATGTTCTTCTTTCTTATATTATCCTATCAACATGATTTCGAAACTCAGCTTCTTCGTTGTTTGTGTTTGACTTAGCGTTTATAAAATAATAGTTATTACAAGTTAATGAGTTTGGAAGTTAATGTATAGAACAAGCTCCGCTCTGAAATGTGATACCGAGAATGAGATTT
This sequence comes from Cicer chorassanicum, assembly GCA_037974735.1. Lineage (NCBI taxonomy): Eukaryota > Viridiplantae > Streptophyta > Magnoliopsida > Fabales > Fabaceae > Cicer > Cicer chorassanicum. The sequence continues at coordinate 16,862,315 of JBBPBP010009777.1, forward strand.
ATAAATTGTAGTTTACTTATTTTATTAGAAATTACTTTTTGTGAGAAACATTTATTCAAACTATTAAATTTTGGAATTGAATTAAGAAATTATAGTTAAATCAAGTTTATTAAAATTGCACTGTTTAAATTGAGGAAGAAATTTTAAAGTGTCCAAATGTACTTTGAGACATGTGATATCCTAAATCACTTGTAAAAAAAAGTTTGCAGTGTTATTTGTTTGTAAGCTTAAGGTCAGACACTACCCTGCATCAAGTTAGTATGTAATATATTTTAAATATAGATTAGTAATTTATATAATTATTATTTTAAAAAATTATATGGTTATAAACTATTTTTCGAGCGTTAATATTTTATTTTAGAATGTAGAATATATTTGATTTTATTTTTTGAGCGTTATAAACTATTTGAATTTACAGTGTGTTTTATTTTTAGTTTGTATGATATAACTTATTAATTTTGGAATGTTTTATAATATTTGGTAGTAATAATTTAATTAATATTAAAATTATATTTTATTATATATATAATATTTAATTTAAATTAATTTAAATTTTCAATTTTCAATTTTTAAATCATATAAATATTAATTTTTTATATATAATATTAATTTTTCTTATTAATTTTTTATATATAATATTAATTTTTCTTATTAATTTCGGCCAAAAGAGTCACAAATGAGACAGTTTTTGGCGGCCTAAGCTCTCCCATGTTATTTTATTAGTTTCATCCTTTGTGGCGGCCTAAATCCTCACAAAAGGGAGAACTTGTAGAGGTATTAGTTCTCACAAACTATGTATTTTTTAATCAGATTTATCCTTTGTGGCGGCCTAAACTCTCACAAATTTGTGGCAGACTTTTACGTCACAAATTTGTAAGGGCTTAAACCCTCGCAAATGATAACCAAAAAATCAACTTTTGTAGCCGTTTTGGCCGCCACAAAACTGTGACTGGTTTATTTGTGGCTATGTGAGCGCGCCACAAATATGTTTGTTGTGGCTGTTTTCCCCCCTTTGTGAGGGCTTTTGATCGCCACAAATGAAGGATTTTCTTGTAGTGCTTTCAGATTTATAGTTGTATGCGGCGGCATAAATCTAGAGCTTTGTTGTTAAAAGATGTCAATGTAAACTCGAAATTCTTTCATGTCTTGATGGCGAATAAAAGTAAGCAAAACTCTATTTTTAACCTTTTGGTGGATGGAATCCTAATGGAAGGAGTTGACATGATTCAGGGTCTACTGTTTTGAATCTCCTTTTTCTAGTAGACATATCACTCGTTTAGATCTAGAAAATCTGAATTTCAAATCTTTAAGTCAAGAGAAAGCAGTTTCGCAAGTTCAACGAGGTTGAACTGCAACAAGCAATTTAGGTTTGTGATAGCCTTAAGAGTCTAGGTCCATCAAGGAGTTTTGGGCTGAAGAATGACTTAATGAGATTCAATGTGTTAATTCTGAAAAAGGATAATCCGATCATTTGGTGACTTTAGAACTATCTCTTTAGTTTGTGGTATATATAAAGTGTTAGCAAAAGTGTTGATAAATAGATTGAAGAAGGTAATTGTCCATGTAATCTCGAAATCTCACTTGGTGTTTGTAAGAGGTCCACAAATATTGGATGGTATTCTTATCGCTAATGAGGTTGTTGATAAGCTAAGAAGAGAAAGAAATAACTTATTTTGTTCAAAATTGATTTTGAAAATGCTTATGACTAAGTGAATTGAGGGTACTTGGATTATGTGATGAAGATAATTAATTTTCCACCTTAGTGGAGGAATGACATTACTGAGTGCATTAGTTTGGCCAGTGCCTTGGTGCATGTTAATGGGAGCTTGACGAATGAATTCTCCTTGCGAAGAGGCGTATGACATGTGAATCCTTTTTTTTTCCCCTTTTTGTTTTTTTAATAGTTGTGGGTTTTAACTCAATGTTGGGTTGGTTGTAGAAGGTGGTAGTTTCTTAGGCTTTAATGTTGGTTAAGGTTTGATTTTAGAATATCTCACATTCACTTTGTTGATGATATTTCGATTTTAGGTAAAAAATGTTGAAAAATAAAATTAATTTTTTTATAAAAGTATAATCACTGCCATTACAATTTTCAATACTAATAAAAGAATTATTGAGGCCAATTCACCTTTAATTAAAGAACAAATATTCATATTTAAAATATGAATATGAGTAAAATTAAACTTATTTAAAAATAGGCATGGCAACGGGGCGGGTCGGGGGCGGATTTTTCCTCCTCCACCCCCGCACCCGACTAATCAGGGAAAATCCGCACCCACCCCCATTTCATAGCGGGTGTAGAATTTAGACACCCATCCCCGCCCGCAACGGGGTTCGGGTTTCCCCGCCCGCACCTGCACCCATTCATATATATATAAAATTATAAATTTAAAAATCATATCTATTATAATTAATATAATAAAATAATTATTATTAAACAATTATAAAATAAAAAAATATTTTCTATAGAGATAAGATGATAATTTTTAATATTTAAAAAAATATTAAGTATATTCAATATGTATATGTATATAAAATTTAAAAATAACATTAATATTACTTGCGGGGCGGGTTCGGGTGCGGGTGCGGGGTGGATATCATCACCCCCACACCCGTCCCCGTCCCCGCACCCGAATTTTATTGTCGGGGAAAATCCGCACCCGCACCCACACCCAATCAAAGCGGGTTTTCCCCACCCAAATCAAGCGGGTTTGGGTGGGTACCCGCGGGTGCGGGTTATATTGTCATCCCTATTTAAAAATGAAGTTGAAGTCGATTATATATAAGTTAATTAGACATTTATATTGCACTAAAAAGATAGACATTTATATTCTCACATAAGAATAAGAAAGGGTGAAAAGTGTCTAACTCAAACTTAATTAAGTACATTATTAGATAGAGTAAGAAAGAATGAGAATTTTTTTGGAGGTGCTACATAGACACGATGCTTGCATAAGGTTTACTCAAGATTATGATACATAGTAAATACTAGGGATAATACTTGTGCGTTTCACGGATTTATTTCTATTATATTAGTGTGGATTAACTCGTACATTGCATTTAATAGAAAATGATTATTTTAATATAAATTGTAAATTTTTAATATTGTTATAATTACAAATAACAATTTACATTGAATGGGATATAAAAATTTGATAATGTATAAATTAATATATATTGAATTTAATTATTTTTAATATCTATCGTTTGACAATAAAAATTTAAGGGATAAAGTTTAAATAAAGTATATATGGAACATTCGTAAAATGATGATTAATTCAAACGTTTATAATAAAAATTTAGCCTTCCGGTAGTTTTTTTAAAAAATAATTTTTAATATAATGATATAAATTATATATATATAATTTATATATTGAGTTAAAAAAATTAAATTTAGCCTTCCCATAGTTTTCGATTTTTTTTATGTGTAGTATTTTATGTAAAATAAAATAGACTTATAGTTTTTGTCCCAATATATTTAAATGGACCATTTTATTGTGACTTTGCTAACTGAATCAAATCTAGTATGGTTTGCATTTATTTTCGGATTCATTTTATTTATTGGAACTTATGCAGTAATATGAAAGCTATGCATTATTTGAAGAAAGTAGTGGGTGCTTCGAATGGATTATCGTGCTATAAATATACAGTAGTTATGGTTAATTTTTTTTGGCACAAATGGTTAATTTTTTTATTTTTTGAAATAATAATTTTTATTTTTTTTTATTTTGGTTATCACTAAATTTATTTAATAGGGATACAATATGACTTTATGCATTATAAATCAAAATTTAAATATACCTGTTAGGCCAACGAAAATTACGAAATAATTTTCATTCATTCATGTTTGAATATGCAGTACAAAATGACTTTTAAATTTGTTATTATTGTAATTTATAATTTGTAATTATAGTAAGGTTTACAATTGATACCTTTTTTTTAATGGTAAATTGATAATGAGTGATTATTGGAAATTATTGAAAATGATAGGAATAATTATTCCTCTTTTGAATTATATGTTTTTAACTCTTCCAAAAGTGAGGATGAACAAATAGTGTCTTTTAGTGTTTAATTGATAATATTTATTTCTATTATAGGGAGATTGCAATTAGAATTTAGGAATTCATCAAATCAATGATAATTGAGAGATTGTATTCATAAATTTAGGAATTTTTTAAATTTTGATTCTTTTTAAGGAAACATGGAAACAAAATTACACATTCAATTTCATGTACTCTTTTTTTTTTAATAGGTCAATTTCATGTTAATTAGAATTAGGAAATCAATGTGTATTAAAAGATTATTATGTTTTTGTTATCACATCTATAGCCTTGGATTTTCTTCTTTTCAAACTTATTTTTCTCACTTTTTCCTTTGGTGTAATCCTATTTTCTTATGTATAAGATTTCCTCTTTTCTTGATAAGTCTTGTTCTCAGTCTTGCCTCCATTATCCTCCTTTTTCCATGTCCTCTTTCCCTTTTTATCTTAACCCCCATGGGCTCCTTTCTTCTGTTTTACTTGAGTTGCAGGGCTTGTTATTGAGCCTTGTCATATTTTATTTCATTAACTCTTTGTTCGTGACCTTCAAGAGAACTCTGAAGTTCTTTAACCTTCATTGTACTAGTGTCTTTTGATTCTTCAACTTCCACCACCATATGATCAAATTGAGGGGTTAAAGTCCTAAGAATCTTCTCCACGGTCTTCTCATTAGAAATCATCTCACCACAAATCTTCATGGAATTCTTGATGGTATGAATTATATTAAACTAATCTCCTACAAATTCTTTATCTTTCATTGCAAGTAACTCATATTGTCGTCTAAGGGTTTGATGTTTCACTTTCTTCACCTTGCATGCTGCTCCATATACCTTCTTGATTGTATCTCAGGGTTCCTTTGCTGAAGTAGCTGAAGAATTCTTGTCAAAGATTGCTTGATCCACTTACTAATGATTCAAGAAGAGGGCCACATAATCTATTTTTCTTCAATCCATTTTATGCATTGTATCGCGCTTCTATTGCTCCATCACCTGGATCTTGAATACCTTTATAATGTTTTCTGCAACATCTTGAAAACCAAAGATAACATCCATCTTAACACACCATTGATCGTATTTCATACCATAAAACATTTGGTAAATTTTCGCCAAGTAAGCCATTCTAGTTTGTCATGATTCAGTCTTTGCATTTTACACTTGTGTGAGAGAGAGAGAGAGATTATTAAAAAATCGGTGGTCATTCATAGAGAAGAAGAGATCCAAGTCATCTTATGCATTATGTCCATTGTAGCAAACTAATGGCAAATTTCGCATTCTACAAATTGAACATGTTTCTCTCCCTCATACTCTCCTTGTTTTCCTTTTTCGTCATATATGTCATGGTTGTCAAGTTCTAATAGTAGTAAAAATTAAGTTGTTTCTCTCCCTCATACTCTCCTTGTTTTCCTTTTTCGTCATATATGTCATGGTTGTCAAGTTCTAATAGTAGTCAAAATTAAGTTGTTTCTCTCCCTCATACTCTCCTTGTTTTCCTTCTTTGTCATATATGCCATGGTTGTCAAGATCTAATAGTAGTCAAAATTAAGTTCTAATAGTAATCGTAATAGTAATCAAGTTCTAATATTAATCAAAATTAAGTTCTAAGAGTAATCAAGTTCTACTGGATAAGACTCACACTAAAAAACAATCAAAATCATGCAAATTATCTTCCTCATCTTCATTTGTAATTTCAACCACGTCAACATTATCTTGTTCATCAATTGATTCAAACTCTTCTTTTTCCACCTCCTCGTCTCCATTAGCCATAGTTGCAGCGAGTCTTGATCGGTGCCTAGTAAGTTTTGCTGATTCATTAACCCTAGTTGCATCACCAACAAGTTCCCAAGTCAAGCCTCTTCTCTCCAGACCAAATCATCTACAAATACACCATTTTCATCCAATTCTTTTTCAAGTCAATCATAACACTTATCAATATTGTTGAGAAGGATGAAATCAGTTAAATCCTTGTTATCAAAGTGGTCTTTAAGAGCTTGGTTGTACTTCACATAAACCAAGTCTTGTAGCCTTTGATGCTCAAGTTTGCTTCTCTTCTTAGAATGAACCTATATTACAATTTTAAAAGAAAATAATTAATTCCAAAATCACTACATTCAATTATATATAAAAAAAAACCAATTGACATTTACTTACTTGCTCAAATGTACACCAATTGCGCTCACATCCTGCAAGTTGCATGTGAGACTCAATGCTTTGATTACAACAACTTGCAAATGTGAAACATGGTTTCCATACATAGTCCACCACTCAACTATTTTATAATATTTGGTAGTAATAATTTAATTAATATTAAAATTATATTTTATAATTTATATAATATTTAATTTAATTTAATTTAAATTAATTTAAATTTTCAATTTTTAAATCATATAAATATTAATTTTTTATATATAATATTAATTTTTCTTATTAATTTCGGCCAAAAGAGTCACAAATGAGACAGTTTTTGGCGGCCTAAGCTCTCCCATGTTATTTTATTAGTTTCATCCTTTGTGGCGGCCTAAATCCTCACAAAAGGGAGAACTTGTAGAGGTATTAGTTCCCACAAACTATGTATTTTTTAATCAGATTTATCCTTTGTGGCGGCCTAAGCTCTCACAAATTTGTGGCAGACTTTTACGTCACAAATTTGTGAGGGCTTATGCCCTCGCAAATGATAACCAACAAATCAACTTTTGTAGCCGTTTTGGCCGCCACAAAACTGTGACTGGTTTATTTGTGGCTGTGTGAGCGCGCCACAAATATGTTTGTTGTGGCTGTTTTCCCCCCTTTGTGAGGGCTTTTGATCGCCACAAATGAAGGATTTTCTTGTAGTGCTTTCAGATTTATAGTTGTATGCGGCAGCATAAATCTAGAGCTTTGTTGTTAAAAGATGTCAATGTAAACTCGAAATTCTTTCATGTCTTGATGGCGAATAAAAGTAAGCAAAACTCTATTTTTAACCTTTTGGTGGATGGAATCCTTATGGAAGGAGTTGACATGATTCAGGGTCTACTGTTTTGAATCTCCTTTTTCTAGTAGACATATCACTCGTTTAGATCTAGAAAATCTGAATTTCAAATCTTTAAGTCAAGAGAAAGCAGTTTCGTAAGTTCAACGAGGTTAAACTGCAACAAGCAATTTAGGTTTGTGATAGCCTTAAGAGTCTAGGTCCATCAAGGAGTTTTGGGTTGACATGAAGAATGACTTAATGAGATTCAACGTGTTAATTCCGAAAAAGGATAATCCGATCATTTGGTGACTTTAGAACTATCTCTTTAGTTTGTTGTATATATAAAGTGTTAACAAAAGTGTTGATAAATAGATTGAAGAAGGTAATTGTCCATGTAATCTCGAAATCTCACTTGGTGTTTGTAAGAGGTCCACAAATATTGGATGGTATTCTTATCGCTAATGAGGTTGTTGATAAGCTAAGAAGAGAAAGAAATAACTTATTTTGTTCAAAATTGATTTTGAAAATGCTTATGACTAAGTGAATTGAGGGTACTTGGATTATGTGATGAAGATAATTAATTTTCCACCTTGGTGGAGGAATGACATTACTGAGTGCATTAGTTTGGCCAGTGCCTTGGTGCATGTTAATGGGAGCTTGACGAATGAATTCTCCTTGCGAAGAGGCGTATGACAGGTGAATCCTTTTTTTTCCCCTTTCTGTTTTTTTAATAGTTGTGGGTTTTAACTCAATGTTGGGGTTGGTTGTAGAAGGTGGTAGTTTCTTAGGCTTTCATGTTGGTTAAGGTTTGATTTTAGAATATCTCACATTCACTTTGCTGATGATATTTCGATTTTAGGTAAAAAATGTTGAAAAATAAAATTATATTTTTTTATAAAAGTATAATGACTGCTATTACAATTTTCAATACTAATAAAAGAATTATTGAGGCCAATTCACCTTTAATTAAAGAACAAATATTCATATTTAAAATATGAATATGAGTAAAATTAAACTTATTTAAAAATGAAGTTGAAGTCGATTATATATAAGTTAATTAGACATTTATATTGCACTAAAAAGATAGACATTTATATTCTCACATAAGAATAAGAAAGGGTGAAAAGTGTCTATCTCAAACTTAATTAAGTACATTATTAGATAGAATAAAAAAGAATGAGAATTTTTTTGGAGGTGCTACATAGACACGATGCTTGCATAAGGTTTACTCAAGATTATGATACATAGTAAATACTAGGGATAATACTTGTGCGTTTCACGGATTTATTTCTATTATA
>JBBPBP010009777.1:16871024-16902583 GCA_037974735.1 Cicer chorassanicum
TATATATAATGCACACATGTTTGATGCCATATATTCACTTTTAATTTTGCATTAATCAAATATATCAAATAGAATTTAATATAGATATTGAGTTAAAAAAATTAAATTTAGCCTTCCCATAGTTTTCGATTTTTTTTATGTGTAGTATTTTATGTAAAATAAAATAGACTTATAGTTTTTGTCCCAATATATTTAAATGGACCATTTTATTGTGACTTTGCTAACTGAATCAAATCTAGTATGGTTTGCATTTAAAAGAAATTAATCCAGCCCAAAATCTTTATTTTCGGATTCATTTTATTTATTGGAACTTATGCAGTAATATGAAAGCTATGCATTATTTGAAGAAAGTAGTGGGTGCTTTGAATGGATTATCGTGCTATAAATGGTTAATTTTTTTTGGCACAAATGGTTAATTTATTTATTTTTTGAAATAATAATTTTTATTTTTTTTATTTTGGTTATCACTAAACTTATTTAATAGGGATACAATATGACTTTATGCATTATAAATCAAAATTTAAATATACCTGTTAGGCCAACGAAAATTACGAAATAATTTTCATTCATGTTTGAATATGCAGTACAAAATGACTTTTAAATTTGTTATTATTGTAATTTATAATTTGTAATTATTGTAAGGTTTACAATTGATACCTTTTTTTTAATGGTAAATTGATAATAAGTGATTATTGGAAATTATTGAAAATGATAGGAATAATTATTCCTCTTTTGAATTTATGTTTTTAACTCTTCCAAAAGTGAGGATGAACAAATAGTGTCTTTTAGTGTTTAATTGATAATATTTATTTCTTTTAGTGATACAATAGACCTCATTCTAATTGCATAAGGTATACCAAACATGCCATGCATTTTCCTATATTGAGCAATCTCCTTTAGAGCTTCACCATTATCATCAGAATCTTTAAAATACTTCAGAATCCAAGCATAAAGTCCATTTGTCACTTCGGGATCTTTGCCAACATTTGGGTAATTGTAGAAGTGATGGAGTTAAGGAAATGTCCTGTTGCATGCAATGGACGATGAAGTTGACACTCCAATCTATTATCTATAATTGCGTAAATTTCAGAGTATCATTTCCATTGAACGTTGTTGCAATAAACTCATTCACCCTATCCATTGTCGACTTTTTCTCGTTATCAATCGGTCTTAAAACATGCACCAACGACTCCATCGCCTTGAGAGAGAATAGAAAATCCTTCCAAAATGATACATTGATAACAATACTATATGACCTTCTTCCCTTAGGATCTTTTTATACATTTGAGTTCACCCACCCTTCTGATACAAACATCCTTCTCAGGTAATTCTTTTGTTGATATAACATTTGAAGAGTAAATAATGTAGTTGCAAACCTTGTCAATCTACTTCTAACCAATTTAGCTTTTTGGGTGAACCTTCTCATTATGTTAAAGGTGATGGTATGGTTGTCGATGAACCCAACAATAAATTGTCATCTTTTGATGTCCCTCTTAACAATACACAACTTTCCAATATCTTCTAGCATTAATCCACAAATGGGCAACACATGGAGTCGAAAAGAGATACCTGTCTTCTGAATATTTTCCTAACACAAAAATAAGGGAATCACATCATATGTCAACATATAATTAATATTTGAAATTGGATAATGACAATTATAAAATTCTTACCCACCGATGTTGAGACAAAATCCCAAATTAATGTTTTGATGATAATTAAACAAAGGTTAATTAAAGACTTCTAATTATGATTCTAAGTGTTTTGGTATTTAACATGTGTATTTGAGTGTGTTAATCAAGATAGGTACCAAGCATTACAAAGCAGATCCTATTAAAATAAAGAAATCTAATTCAGATAAACGAAGAACGTTTTTGACAGATTTTTGGAAAACGACGAACGTTATCCGTATCTATAAACTAACAAGAATGATCAGATTCTTCAAGAAAAGATTAGATCCGGCAATCGTTATCCATTCCAGAATTTCACCAGAAACATACTAGGATCAATCCAATACCAGAATCACTCCAAGATTCAAAGTCAAAAGACTATGTTTCACAAATTCATAAAGCAAGATCATTCTCCAATTTAGGCAAGCAAAAGTACAAGGCTGATAGGCTGGAAATAACACATCTGTTGTACTTTCAAACAGACCTGCACACGTGACTCAAAGCATGGGATCACTTCAGACAACTGTCAAGATAAGATTAAAAGTCAACTTATCTCAAGGAAAAATCGATGATCGTTCTTGGCTCACAAGAACATTCCTGCTTTTAGCAAGAACATTCTTGCTTTATGGTTGATCTTATCCACTGACTTACTCATGACAGCTGGACCATTTCCAACAGCCAAATGAACTATCACAAACCTTCTTGAAGCCTATAAATAAAGCATCAAGATGAAGAACAAATCAGAGCTTCAAGTGCAAAGCAATACATCACTCATTCAATTATACTCGAATCCTATTGAGCTTCTCAATCATTTCTAAGTTACATTTTTGTTCTTAGTTTGATATTAGAATCAGTTTGTACTGAGTTCTAAAATATAGAATCTATTTTCAACCCCAAGTTGAGCATACTCAGATTCTAACAATCTAAAAATCATTACTTTTTAACTCAAGGCTATATTGTTGACATAGCTCGAGTAGTTTGTAAAAATCCTTTTATGTTTAAAAAGTAGTTTGTAAAAATCCTTTATGAAAGAGTGTAAGGTAACTTGTGGAAATCTTTTCTAGGTAGAAAAGTAGTACTTTGTAACAGATCAAGATTGATTCGTAAAAGCTGTGTGAAAACCAAGAACGATCTTGCTTTGAGCACTTAGTGGAAAATCTCACAATTGTGAGGATTGGACGTAACCCGTGTTGGGTTAACCAGGATATATCTCTATGTGATATCACTTCCCTTATCTCTATTTACTTTTTATCTTCTAATCAGTTTTTATATAGATCAGTTAATATTGTTGATTTTTCACTAACCAAGAACGTTCTTTGTTTGTAACCAAGATCAATCACGAGTTAAACATTTTAGTTTTTAATAGGAATTTTTAAAAAGGGACAATTATAATTCAAACCCCCTTCCTTACAATTGACATTTAAGAGCAAGTCTCTACGGATTAAACACCTAAAAAGTGTTAGAGCAAAAGGTTTAGGTAGAAAATGTCAAAAGCCAAATACATTGTGAAAGAGGGTCATCAAACAGACCACCTTACTTTGATGGCTGGGATTATTATTTTTGGAAAAGCAAAATGCAATTATTTATCATTACAGATGGAGATTTCATACCAAGAGTTGATCAAACCGATTCAACATCTGCTGAAAAGAAAGAAGCAAATTGGACAACAGAAGAAAAATCTAAGGTACTTCTAAACTCAAAAGCTCAATTATTTTTATCATGTTCCTTAAGCAGGGAAGAAAGTGAAAGAGTAGATGAATGTGATACAGCAAAGAAAGTATGGGACACATTGCAAACTCACCATGAAGGAACAAGCCATGTTAAGGCGACAAGAATAGACATTGGCATACAGAAGTTCAAATTATTAGAAATGATTGAAGAAGACACAATCAATGAAATGCACTCAAGATTCACAACCATAGTGAACAAAATCCATTCTCTTGGCAAAGCTTATTCTGTACAAGACAGGGTAAGAAAGATCATGAGATGTCTTCCAATCATGTGGAGACCAATGGTGACAACTATAAGCCAAGCCAAGAATCATGAGGTACTAGGTTTGGAAGAAATTATTGGAACTCTAAAGGCACATGAATGTGTTGTTACAAGAGTTAAAAAGTAGCCAAGAACGATTCAAAAGATAGCCAAGAAGATGTTGATGAAAAGATTGTTCTCCTCACAAGAAAGATATAGAGAATGATGAGGAGAAGAGACCAGATCAAAAAGGGATCTTCAGATAAAAAGGAAAACTGAAGTAGACAAGAGTAAAATAACTTGTTTTGGATGCAACAAACAAGGACATTATAAAACTGAATGTCCCTTGAACAAAACAGCACCAAAGAAATTTCCTTTCAAAAAGAAATCAATAATGGTGACCTGGGATGATTCTAATGAATCAGAAACTGAAGAACCTGAAGAAGCCAACTTATGTTTGATGGCAAGAGGTAATAAATTCTGAACCTTGTCCCTTATGTGAACAAATTGAAAAAGATTTTGATAGTTTACTTAATGATTTAAACATACTTTTTCAAAAATGTAACTCTTTAAAGGATCAGATTTTTAAAGAAAAAAGGGAAAAAGAGAAAGCTCATATTATGATTGATGAACTGAAAAACATCATTCAAAACATGCAAGAATCTCATCTTAAGAAAACTGATGAAACTGAAAACCAAGAATGTTCTACGATTCAAAAGGAGAACATTCTTCTTAAAAGAGAAAACGAAATTCTCAAAAATGACTTAGGAAACTTTGTCAAGTCCACTGAAACATTTCAAGAGATCATGGGATCCCAAGTAGGGAAATTTGACAAAGCTGGACTTGGTTTTGACAAAACACAAAAATAAAAAATGTATGAAATTTTTTTTTCCTGAAAGAAAGGATGACAAGTGCAAAAATAGATGTTCATACTGTAAAAAAAATTGGACATTTAGAATATGCCTGCTATTTCAAAAAAAAGGATGAAATATTGAAAGCAAAAGGATCATTTAAAACCCAATAATGTTATGCAAATAGACAAGAACGTTCTTCCCAAAGTGTCTAAAAAGGAGAACGTTTTGGACACAGACCAGAACAGTCTTCAGTAAGTAAATGCTCTTTCTATCTAAAGATTAGATATTATGAATCACAATGTTACTTTAAAAAATCAAATATAACAAGAAGAACTAATCCTCAAGGACCCAAGACCAAATGGGTACCTAAAGAATCTGTAACATCAAATGCAGGATGGTTCTCGAAGTATCAAGAAAAAGCCATGGTACTTGGACAATGGTTGTTCAATACATATGACAGGAGATAAACAAAGCAAAAATCAAAGGCAAATGTACCATAGGTAAAGTAAATTCTGCCAAAATCAATGATGTTCAATATGCTATCAATGATGTTTAATATGTTGAGGGATTGAAACATAATCTTTTAAGCTATAGTCAACTTTGTGATAATGGCTTTAAAGTTATTTTAAAACCAAACATATGTGAAGTGAGAATAGAAAACTCTGGTGAGATTTTGTTTTCTGCATCTAGAAAGAAAAATCTCTATGTTTTATACATTGAAGAATTACCAGTTGAATCTTGCTTCATGTCTATTAACTAAAACAAATGGATATGGCATAAGAGAACTGGACATGTGAGTATGAAAACAATTTCAGATTTACCAAAATTAGATATTGTTAGAGGACTCCCTAAATTAAACTTCGATAAAGATAAAATATGTGAAGCTTGTGCAAAAGGAAAACAAGTTAAGAGTAGTTTTCCCTCAAAAGAGTTTATAGCAACTAAAAAACCACTTGAACTACTTCACATTGATCTTTTTGGCCCCATCAAAACCACTAGTCTAGGAGGTATGGAATATGGATTTGTCATTGTTGATGATTTTTCTAGATACACATAGGTATTATTTTTAAAACAAAAGGATGACGCATTTGATGCTTTTAAAACATTTTGTAAAAAAGTTCCAAATGAAAAGGAATCCAATATAATCGCTGTAAGAAGTGATCATAGAGGTGAATTCATAAATGCAGTTTTTTGATGAACTTGGAATCTCTCATAATCTATCTTGTGCAAGAACTCCTCAACAAAGTGGAGTTGTTGATAGAAAAAATAGAACATTACAAGAGATGACAAGAACAATCTTGGAAGAATCAATGTTGAAAAGTATTTCTGGACTGAAGCTATAAACACTTTTTGCTACATTTTGAATCGTGTTTCCATTAGAAAAATCACAAACAAAACTCCCTATGAGATATGGAAAATTAGGAAGCCAAACATTTCATAGTTTCACATCTTTGGATGCTTATCTTAAAGAACAAAGATAACTTAGGAAAATTTGATGCAAAATCAGACAAAGCTATATTTTTAGGATATTCAACAGAATCTAAAGGATATCACATCTTTAATTTGAAAACTAAAACAGTTGAAATAAGTATGCATATATTATTTGATGAGTTTGATGATCTTGATTTAGAAAAGAAAGATGATGAAGAGGAAGAACAATCTGGACAGTCACAACAGATTGTTCCCCAGGAAAACAAGATTGATAAACAATCTCCGTTTCAAACTCCTCCTTGAAGTTGGAAACTAATAAGTGATCATCCTCAAAATCAAATCATTGGAGATACAGCTGATGACATTAGAGCAAGAATGTCATTTAAAGATGATGTAAACAACAACATGGCAATGATATCCCAAATGGAACCAAAATCCATCAAAGAAGCTATAATTGATCAATCTTGGATTAATGCAATGAAGGAAAAACTTCTTCAATTTGAGAAAAATGAAGTATGGACTCTTGTTCCAGATCCACTAGATCAAACAATCATTGGAACACGATGGGTCTTCATAAACAAGCTAGATGAAGAAGGTATGGTTGTGAGAAACAAAGCAAGGTTAGTTGCTCAAGGTTATAATCAACAAAAAGGAATAGACTATGATGAAACCTTTGCTCTAGTTGCAAGGTTAGAGGCCATACGAATCCTTCTTGCATATGCATCTCATAAACATATCAAACTTTTTCAAATAGATGTTAAAAGTGCATTCTTAAATGGTTTTTTAAAATGAACAAGTTTATCTTCGTCAACCCCCTAGTTTTGAAGATCAAAAGAAACCAAATCACGTCTTTAAACTCACTAAAGCCTTATATGGGTTAAAACAAGCTCCTAGAGCATAGTATGAAAGATTAAGTTCCCTTTTGATCAAAAATGGATTTTCCCGAGGAAATATTGACATAACACTTTTCAAGAAAACAAACATAAATGATCTACTAATTGTTCAAGTGTATGTTGACGATATTATCTTTAGATCAACTAATGAAAAAATGTGTGAAGATTTCTTAAATCTCACACAAAGTGAATTTGAAATGACTATGATAGGAGAATTGAGGTATTTTCTTGGATTGCAAATAAAACAACATAAATATGGAATTTTCATATGTCAAGAAAAATACATAAAGGATCTTTTAACAAAATATAAAATGAGTGAAGCCAAAATCATGACTACTCCCATGCACCCATCCTCTTCATTAGACAAAGATGAAAATGGAAAATCAATTTCTGAAAAAGAATATAGGGGTATGATTGGTTTGTTATTATATTTAACCGCCAATTGGCCTGCTATTGTTTTCACAGTAGGATTATGTGCTAGGTTTCAATCCTCACCAAAAGAATCCATTTTAACAGCTGTCAAAAGAATTTTTCGTTATCTTGTTGGTACTACTGATCTTGGCCTTTGGTATAGCAAAGGTTCTCATTTTGATTTTGTAGCTTATTGTGATGCTGATAATGCCGGTGATAAGATCGAAAGAAAGAGAACAAGTGGTGCATGTCAGTTCCTAGGAGAAGCATTGATAAGCTGGCCATATAGAAAGCAAAACATGATTGCTCTATCAACCACTGAAGCTGAATATGTCACAGCAACAAATTGTTGCTCCCAAGTTTTATGGTTCAAAAATCAACTCGAAGATTTTTCAGTAAGATATTCTCATATTCCAATTTATTGTGATAATACTAGTACCATTAATCTGTCTAAAAATCTTATTCAGCATTCAAGATCAAAACATATTGAAATAAAACATCACTTTATTTAGGATCATGTGAATAAAAAGGAAATTCAATTAATCTTTGTTGATACAAAGAATCAGTTAGCTGACATATTTACAAAGTCTCTTGTTGAAGAAAATTTTAATTTAATCAAAGAATTACTAAAAATCACAAAAAAAATCCCACTCAGAATCGTTAAAAATGAATCCAGTACATTCTGGTCATAATGCAGAACGTTTCCGTTGAGTCTGTTTGTAACAAACAACTCTAGAACATTCTTCGTTTTCATCATGAGAAAAAATTCAAAATCAGCTTTTTGAAGTTGTACCTTCTGTCACTCACCAAAAGGTAACGGCTACCCATGCCTATCTCTGCCACATCATCACCATTTTCCTCCTTCCCAATAACATCTGCCTAATCAATCAACTCACACGCGTGGCACTCTCCCCACTCCAAAACAAACTGCAAAAGCTCAAAACCTTTCATCTTTCTCCACTAAACAACAACTTCACACTTTCTTCTGAAAAAGATCATCTCCCTGTCTCCTTCATCCTCAACTCTCATTTTCTGTCAACAATGGCTCATACTAAAGTAGTAGCACGCAAGAACCCTAGCTCACCAATACCATCACCATCTCCTTCACCGTGACCAACGCGTTCACCATCACCTCCTCCTAGACCAACACCTCCACATTCGTCATCGAAAAGAACATTCTTTGACTATATGTCTTCGTTCCCGGAGTCAAACCCTCAACCTATCACACTTGCTCCACTTGCCACCATTCTTCCTCCATTATATCAATGCGCTACTCCCTCAATCAGTCAACTTCCACCTCATCTTTGTAAAACACTTAACCCTAGTTCAAGCACTTCATCTTCAAAAAGAAGATCAATGCGAGTCTTGGAAGGTATTGGCACCTCCAAAACCAAACATAGACACAACGATTTATACAATCTATGATGATGATTCTGAACCTTCACCACCACCACAGATTCCCAAACCAAAATCTGCTAATTCAGCACAACCCTCTGAACCCTCAAAATCCCTAAAATTTCAAAAATCCCATTTCAAAGTGAGTTCATCCAAATCCACCCCCTCTAAAACTTAAACAACGATTCCTAAATCCAACTATTCTTCAACACTTTCTCAATTTCTAGCTTCTAAGAAAATGAAAAACCCTAACAAACCAAAAAAGAAACCTTCAAACCCAAAACGTTCTCCGCCAAACCTTCAACCCAAAAACGTTCTCCACTCAAAACTTCAGACCCAGAAACACCAAAATCTTCCAAACTAGCAACCACCAATCCTCCACCAAACCACCCTCTTCCAAAATCCTCATTCCTCCCTTGATTCCTTCCAATCTTCAAAAACTCTATCATGAAAAATGGGCTTAGAGACCTATTAGCATTGGTCGAGTTTTCATTTTTGAAAACCTACAATACAAAGGAACCTCCATTAAGCATCACACTGATGCCCTTGGATGGACTAACTTTCTTTAGATATCCGACTGCTATTATCATGATGTCATCCGAGCATTTTACTGCAAAGCTGAATCTTTTGCAGATAAATCCCTAATTGTGTAAAAGCTAAAAGGCATTGAAATATGCTTGAATCCTTTCATTCTTGCCTCTATCCTTCAACTGCCCACTAAAGGACCAATAGTTTATGGAAAAAAACTGGTATTTAGCCTTAAACACTACCAAAGAGGAAGTGTTTCAAGAGCTATTCATTGCTGGGTCTACAAACGTTTTCTCAGTAGACCTAAAACCCTTCCTAAAATTTTTAACAACATCAGTCAGCATTCCATGCTTCCCCATTGTGGCAGTCACGAATTCGTGTCTGATAATGACGCCTTAGTCATTTATCATCTTTTTCACTGCAAGAAGTTGATCTTCCCTACCTGATAATCCACCACATGATTGCTGTTATCAACAAGGATTACAAGAGAAACACTGTCCCATATGGTATGGTTTTCTCCAAAATTTTTAGATATTTTAATATCCCTTTGATGACTGAATCCTCTCACATTAAGATATCAAAATTTTCCTCAAAGAACATTTCACACATGAAATGAATTCCCTCCATCACACCCTCACCAAAAGCTACATTCACTCCACCTACCACTAAAAGAAAAAGGTCTACCCGCACCTTTGCCATCAAAATCAATGTTGAACAACCCTCACATCAAGAACGTTCTCCACTTCCTACTATTCCATAAAATTTGAATCCACTCCTAGATCAGGTATCCCCTGCAATTCCTACCTCTCAACATCTCACTACTCCTATGTTACAAAGTGATCTATGTCCCCCACTTCAAATACAGCACAACTCTTTGATGTCACCAGCTTTTGTGTCACCACAAAAAAAAAAAACATTCCTCCATTTTTGGAATAAGCCAATATCTGGTCTTTCCAGATTCAGACATTACTAGTACATCAGTACCTCATTATTCCGCTCATACAAACTCTTTTCCTCACACTAACACTTCATTTGCCACCTTGTCCATATTTTGTACCACTACAACACCCTCTCACAATACCCCTATATCCACCACTATTGAGGATGAACAGCGCCCGTCCAAAAGGAAAAAAATGGAAAGGGAAACATCCAAGACCTACAAGGAAATCCCCAAAATATTTGCTGCTCTTCAGACTATCATTGCTAGACAAACACATCAGGACAAAGAGCAAGTCATTTTGAGGGACTAGATGGCTAACCAGCTTGCTCCAAAGCTTGGTCTTGAGCCTCTTATGCCTAATCCTCCTCCAACTTTTCCAGAAATTCCACATCCGTCCCTATCTACATCATCTGAGGGATCTTCCCCATCACTGTCATTCTGAATTAGTTGCTATGTACTCTCCTATTCCTTTTTGCTATGACAACCAGGGAGAAGTAATTCTTAG
Organism: Cicer chorassanicum; assembly: GCA_037974735.1. Lineage (NCBI taxonomy): Eukaryota > Viridiplantae > Streptophyta > Magnoliopsida > Fabales > Fabaceae > Cicer > Cicer chorassanicum. Next base: position 16,881,623 of record JBBPBP010009777.1, read on the forward strand.
ATTTTAAGAAGATCAGAAGACTTTTTTTTTGTATGATTACTTCTGTATTTTTTGTTTTTGAACAATACTGTATGTTTAATGCTATTATATTAATGAAAATTATATGATTAGTTCAAATGATTAGCACATATTGAGGTGGAGTTTTTAACTAAAAGCTATCTATGATTATTATTAGAATCAAAATTAAAATCTAAATTAACATGTTTTGTCATCATCGAAAAGAGGGAGATTGTTGAGACAAAATCCCAAATCAATGTTTTGATGATAATTAAACAAAGGTTAATTAAAGACTTCTAATTATGATTCTAAGTTTTTTGGTTTTTAACATGTGTATTTGAGTGTGTTAATCAAGATAGGTACCAAGCATTACAAAGCAGATCATATTAAAATAAAGAAAGCTAATTAAGAGAAACGAAGAAGGTTCTTGACAGATTTCTGGAAAACGAAGAACATTCTCCACATCTAGAATTGCAATCCATTCCAGAATTTCACCAGAAACATACTAGGATCAATCCAATACAAGAATCACTCCAAGATTCGAAGGCAAAAGACTATGCTTCACAAATTCATAAAATAAGATCATCTGCAATACTTTCAAACAGACCTGCACACGTGACTCAAGGCATGGGTCACTTCAGACAACTTTCAAGATAAGATTAAAAGTTAGCTCATCTCAAGGAAAAATCGAAGACCGTTCTTGGCTCACAAGAACATTTCTACTTTCAACAAGAACATTCTTGCTTTATGGCTGATCTTATCCACTCACTTACTCATGACAGCTGAACCATTTTCAACGGCCAAATGAGCTGTCATAAGCCTTCTTGAAGCCTATAAATAAAGCCTCAAAATGAACAACAGATCAGAGCTTCAAGTGCAAAGTAATACATCATTCATTCATTCATACTCGAATCCTTTTGAGCTTCTCAATCGTTTCTAAGTTACAGTTATGTTCTTAGTTTGATATTAGAATCAATTTCTACTGTGTTCTAAAATCTAGAATCTATTCTCAAACACGAGTTGAGCATACTCAGATTCTCACAATCTAAGTATCATTATTTTTTAACTCAAGGCTATATTGTTGACATAGCTTGAGTAGTTTGTAAAAGTCCTTTTATGTTTAAAAGGTAGTTTGTAAAATCCTTTCTAAAAGAGTTTATGGTAACCTGTGGAAATTTTTTCTAGGTAGAAAAGTAGTACTTTGTATCATATCAAGATTGATCTGTAAAAGCTGTGTGAAAACCAAAAATGATCTTGCTTTGATCACTCAGTAGAAAATCTCACAATTGTGAGGACTGAACGTAACCCGTGTTGGGTGAACCAGGATATATCTCTGTATGATATCTCTTCCCTTATCTCTATTTACTTTTTATCTTCTACTCAATCTTTATATAGATAAGTTAATATTGTTGTTTTTTCACTAACCAAGAACGTTCTTCGTTTGTAACCAAGATCAATCTTGAGTTAAATATTTCAGTTTTTAATAGGAATTTTTAAAAAGGGGCAATTATAATTCAAATCCCCTTCCTTATAATTGACATTGTTACTTCATCCGAGACATAGTTGCTACCATTGTCGGTAACAACTTGCACAATATTTTCTACTCCAATTTCTTGAACAAATGTGTCCAAAAGTTCAAATATCTTCAATCTGGTCTTCATATAGTTAAAACCATCAATACTCCTAACGAACATAGTCCCCCCTAGTTCCTTTTTTAGCAATGTAAATCTAATTCCATGGTAACTTGGAGGCTTTAAGCATGCTCCATAATTTCCAATCGCTTCAATAATCAACTTGAAGCTTTTAGACTTCATAACATTAAAAGGAATACCATTCCTATAGAAGAAACAACCAATGTATTGATTAGTTAATTCTATTGCCTCTTTCACACAAGCATTTTTTTATTGATGTTTGACGTTTGGTCATTTTTACTGTCGTCTTTTGAGATACTTCCAGATTTTTAAACTTAAGCACATCCATAGGGCCTTTAACATTCGTCTTGGAAAATACTTGATGCAGACATTTTTCTTGCCTGAATATTTGTACCTTTTGTTTATGATTTTTCAGCCCAAAAATATTTTTCAACGTTAGACTCTTCCAAGATTGCTCTTGCCATTTCTTGTAAGGTTCTATTTTTTCTTTTAACAACTCCATTTTGTTGAGGAGTCCTTGCACAAGATAAATTATGAGAAATGCCAAGTTCTTCAAGAAAGGTTTTGAAAGAGGCATATATGAATTCTCCTCCATGATCACTTCTTATAGAAATGATGTTGGACTCTTTTTCATTTTGTACCTTTTTACAAAAGATTTTAAAAGCATCATCTTTTTGTTTTAAAAATAATACCCAAGTGTATCGTGAGAAATCATCAACAATAGCAAAGCCATACTTCATTCCTCCTAAACTTTTTGTTTTAACAGGGCCAAACAAATCTATGTGAAGAAATTCAAGAGTTCTGTTTGTGGAAATGAATTCTTTTGAGTGAAAACTGCTTTTGACTTGTTTTCCCTTAACACATGTTTCACATACTTTATCTTTTTCAATTTTCAGTTTTGGTAAACCTCTAACAAGTTCTAATCTTGAAATTTTTGAAATAGTTTTCATGCTAACATGCAAATTCAAGACGTCCAATCTTGTTGCAATATGAACATTTGATTTTGCATTTACTTTCTTTTCTTTCCGGAATAAAAAAGTGTTCATACATTTTGGTTTTCTGAGTTTAATTAAAGCCAATACCAGCTTTATCAAATATTCCTACTTGAGATCCCATGATATTCTGAAAAGTTTTAGTACTTTAATGAAATTTGACAGATAATTTTTAAAAACTTCAGCTTCAGCTTTAAGGAGAACGTTCTTCTTTTGAAGTGCAGAATGTTCTTGACTTTCTTGTTTTTAGTGTAAAAATCTTTGAACTGAGATTCTTTCAGATTTTGAATGATCTCTTTCAGCTTATCATTCAGAGCCTGAGTTTTCTCTTTCTCTTCTTTTTCTTTATAAAATTTTTCTTTTAACGAACTACACTTTTGAACAAGAAAGTTTGAATCATTTAGCAAGTTGTCAAATTCTTTCTCCATTTGTTCACACAAAAGACAAGGTTCCGAATTTGTTACCTCATTTTCTTCAGTCTTTGCCATTAAGCATATGTTGGCATTTCATCTTCTTCTTCATCAGATTCATCTGAGTTATTCCATGAGGCCATCATTGATTTCTTTTTGAAGGGAAATTTGTTTGGTGATTTTTTGCTCAAGGGACACTCGGATTTTTAATGTCCTAACTTATCACATCCAAAACATGTGATTTGACTCTTGTCTACTTCTGTTTTGGGATTTTCTCTTTTGTTTGGAAATCCTTTCTTGATCTGGTCTGTTCTTCTCATCATTCTTTGAATTCTTCTAGTGAAAAGAGCAATTTTTTCATCAACATCTTCTTGTCCAACTTCTTCTGTTTCTTCTTCTATTTGTACTGGTATGCTTTCTTGAGATGCTTTTAAGGCTATTGCTTTTCCTGTCTTGAAAGGTTTATCTTCTTGTAGCAATACCTCATGTGCTCTTAAGGTTCCAATTAGTTCTTCTAATGCAAGCACTTCAAGATTTTTGGCTTGGCTTATAGCTGTCACCATTGGTTTCCATATGACTGGAAGACATCTCATGATCTTTCTTACTCGGTCTTGTAGTGAGTAAGCCTTTCCCAAGGAACGCATATCATTTACTATAGTTTTGAACCTTGAATACATTTCATCAATGGTTTCTCCTTCATTCATTTCGAACAACTCAAATTTCCTTATGCCGATGTCTATTCTTATTTCTTTGGCATGACTTTTTCCTTCATGATGAGTTTGCAGTGTATCCCATACTTTTTTAGAAGTTGTGCATTCATCAACTCTTTCACTTTCTTCCCTACTCAAAGCACACAATAAGAATAATTGAGCTTTAGAGTAGGAGTACCTTAGTTTTGTCTTCAGGTGTCCAGTCGATTTCTTTCTTTTAAGCAGTGTCTGAATCATTTTGATCAACTCTTCGTATGAAATCTCCATCTATAATGATGCACCACATTACTGTGTCTTGAGATTTTAGAAATAGCTGCATCTTATTTTTCCAGAAGAAGTAATCAGTTCCATCAAAATATGCTGGCCTTCAACAATGTATTTTGCTTTTGACATTTCTAGATGTTTTTCTCTAGCACTTGGTTAAAATGTTTCTTTAAAGACCTTGCTCTGATGCTAATTGATGTAGCAATGTCAAGTTACAAGGAAGGGGTTTTGAATTGTAAACTTGCCTAATTAAAATTTCCTATTAAAAACTTAAGAGAACAACTCAAGAATGATCTTGGTTATGAAAATAGAAAATGGAGAACGTTCTTGCTTTTGGAAACATAAAACGGAGAACATTCTTGATTAGTTAAAATCACAGTTTTTAGCTTCTCTATTTAATTTGATTAATAAAAATGACTGAATGTAAATAGATATAAGGAAGAGATACCACAAGATGATATATCCTGGTTCACCCAACTCGGCCTACGTCCAGTCCTCAAAACTGTGAGATTTTCACTAAGTGTTCAAAATTGGAGAACAATCTTTTGTTTACACAGTTAAAGATCAACCTTGATCTGTAACACCAATTCCTTTCCACCCAGAAAGGATTCAATCAAGTCACCTAATAGTTCTGATAGGATTTCACAATTCACTCTTTAAGCATACGAAAACTATAAACAATCCTTATAGTTATGAGTTTACACAATAACGATTTAAGAAGATTTGTTGAATCTGATTATGTTCAACTCTTGTTTGAGAATAGATTCAGGTTAAAAGAACTCAATAAAATAAACTCGAAATATGAATGTAGTTTCAGAACTAATTCTTTTCGTGAATGAGAAGTTTTCAAGAATGCAAGTGTATGTGATTTGATGAGTATTCTTGGCACTTGAAGTTCTGAGTTTTGCTGAGTATTAGCCTTCCTTTTATAGACGAATTGACCATTAAATAATGGTCAAAAAGAGCTGTTGGTAGTGCTCTGTCAGTTTTGACCAAAACCAATATAAGTGAATAAAAGTAATCCAGCCTTTTGAACAGTTTTGGACTTTGTTTGATCCCTTAAGCTTTAGATATATTTGTTGATGATATATCTTTGATCTGGAGACTTGATTATGTCCAAAACAGTTTGGAAAGTAATGAACAACTTCTGCAGAAATAAGGAGATTGATTCTGCAAAAACGGAGATTGATTCTTCATAAACGGAGATTGATGATCAATCTAGTGTGTTTGTGTTCTGAACTATCTGGAGATTCATTATCAATCTTGACGTTCAGTTTTGTTTTAACTTTCTTGACAGTTTCATACTGGAGAAAGTTACAACCCGTTTTATTTTGCTTTGATTGATGACCTTTTAACTTAGTGATTCGAAAGCTTTTTTTAACAAGAATAATTCCTACTTGTTCCTTGCCATGTACTGATGAACTTAATATAAAGATTAGAGGCAAAAGCTTTGTTGAAATAGTGGAAATTGATTGGTCAAGTGGCTATGACGATCAGTCTTGATTCTAAGAACATTCTCCGTTTTTTTACAGATTATAAACAAGAATGTTCTGTTTAGTTTTTTCAACTGATTTCTTTGCTTTGCTTGGTTCCTATCTTTGAATAAAAACACTCAAGAGCACAGGTTAAATTAACATAACATTTTAGAATCATAATTAACATTCTTAATTAACCTTTGTTTATTTTCATCAAAACTTAATTTGAGAAATCTTGGAAGAGTCTAACGTTATATTTTAAACAGTGTATCCATAAGAAAAATCATAAACAAAACACCATATGAAATCTGGAAAAACAGAAGGCCAAACATATCATATTTTCACATTTTTGGCTGTTACTGTTATATTTTAAATAACAAAGATGTACTTGGAAAATTGGATGCAAAATCAGACAAGGCTATTTTCTTGGGTTATTCAATCGACTCTAAAGGTTATAGAGTATTTAATCTAAGAACTAAAGTTGTAGAAATCAACATACATATACTATTTGATGAGTTTGATGATTTAGAATTGAGAGAAACAAATGAGGAAGAAGAAGAACATCCAGATATACAGCAACAAACTGATATGCAGGAAACGGAGATTGATAAACCATCTTCGTATCATTCTCCACCTAAAAGCTGGAGAACGATAGGGGATCATCCTCAAACCCAAATAATTGGGGATACAGTTGATGGAATTAGAACCAGAAAATCATTCAAGAATAATGAAAACAACATGGCAACGATATCTCAAGTTGAACCAAATCAATTAAAGAAGCCATAGTTGATCAATCTTGGATTGAAGCCATGAAGGAAGAACTATTGCAGTTCGATAAAAATGAAGTCTGGACCTTGGTACCCAATCCTCAAGATCAATCAATCATTGGTACACACTGGGTTTTCAAAAACAAATTAGATGAAGAAGGTAAGGTAGTAAGAAACAAAGCAAGATTGATTGCTCAAGGATATAACCAACAAAAAGGTATAGATTACGACGAAACCTTTGCCCCAGTTGCAAGGTTAGAAGCTATTCATATACTTCTTGCATATGCATTTCAAACGCTTGTTAAGTTATTTCAAATGGATGTTAAAAGTGCATTTTTAAATGGTTTTCTAAATGAACAAGTTTATGTAAAGCAACCTCCTGGTTTTGAGGAGCAATCAAAACCAAATCATGTTTTCAAACATACCAAAGCCCTATATGGTTTAAAACAAGCACCAAGAGCTTGGTATGAAAGGTTGAGTTCTTTCTTAATCAAAAATGGATTTTCCAAAGGAAAAATCGACACTACACTATTCAAGAAAATTGATAAAAATGATTTACTCATTGTACAAGTGTATGTCGATGACATTATCTTTGGATCAACTAATGAAAAGATGTGCGATGGTTTTTCAAAACTCATGCAAAGTGAATTTGAAATGAGCATGATGGGAGAATTAAGGTATTTTCTTTGCTTGCAAATTAAACAACATGAAAATGGTATTTTTATTTGTCAAGAAAAATACATTAAGATTTGCTAACTAAGTAAAAAATGGATGAGGCAAAAATCATGTCTACTCCTATACATCCATCTTCTTCATTAGACAAAGATGAACATGGAAAATCAGTTTCTGAAAAAGAATATAGAGGAATGATTGGTTTTTTGTTTTATTTAACTGCTAGTAGACCTGATATCGTATTCGCAGTAGGATTATGTGCTAGATTTCAATCTGCGCCAAAAGAATCTCATTTAACAGCTGTAAAACGAATTTTTCGATATCTTGTTGGAACTACTGATCTTGGCCTTTGGTATAGAAAAGGTTCTCATTTTGATCTTGTAGCATATTGCGACGCTGATTATGCTGGAGATAAAATTGAAAGAAAAAGCACCAGTGGAGCATGTCAGTTTCTGGGTGAAGCATTGGTAAGCTGGTCTTGCAGGAGACAAAATATTATAGCTTTATCAACCACCGAAGTTGAATATGTCTCAGCAGCAAACTGTTTCTCACAAGTTATTTGGATTAAAAATCAACTTGAAGACTTCTCTGTAAGTTACTCAAGCATTCCAATTTACTGTGATAATACTAGTGCAATCAATTTATCTAAAAATCCCATTCAACATTCTCAATCAAAACATATTGAAATAAAGCATCATTTTATTCGTGATCATGTTAACAAGAAAGATATTGAATTAATCTTTGTTGATACTCAAAATCAGCTTGCTCACATTTTTACAAAGCCTCTTGTTGAGGAAAGTTTCAATTCAATCAAAGAAACACTGAAAATTATGAAAAATCCTGAAATTTCGTATTAAAATCTGCTTCTGCAGAAAACAGAGAACGTTTATCAATCTCTGTTTTTCGAGGCAACTTTCTCCATTTTTCAACCAACATTCTCCCCTGAGTCGTCACTTTCCTCTTTGCGCAGAAAAGGCATGTCTTGGCATTTAATGCATGTGTCTTCTTGTCTTCAAAAGGCACTGACAAGCTGTCAATCGTTTCCCGCCCCCAAACTTTTTCTCCTTCCCTAGGTTCAAATAATCATTGCTTTCTCTCTTAAAAAGATCAAAAACGTGTAACTATCATCACTCAACTCTTCATCACTCAACTCTTCATCTTCAGAAACTTCATCTTCCTCAAACGTACAGTCTTTTTAAAAACAATGGCTCGAACCAAACATTCCGCGTGCAAAAATGCATGCACCAATACACCATCACCATCATCTTCACCATCAAAATCCTTTAGTCATTCACCGTTTCCACCACCTAGACCAACACCTCCAAAATACTCATCTGATACCTCTTTTTCATATTATCTCTCATTTTCCCCTAAAACTAACCCTAACACTATTATCCCTGAACCTTTGTCCACCGTTCTTCCTCCTCTTTACACTTGCTCTCCTACTAATCTTGCTCAGGTTCCACCACACTTACGCAAACCCTACATTAATCCCACAGCACCAAAGAAACACGTTAATCCCCCAGCACCTAAGAAAAGGTCTATGAGAGTTTTGGCAGGACTTGGGATTTCAAAAACCCTAATCACCAAACCTGCTTATTTCATCATTTCATATTCTGATTCAGATGAATCGTTTGATACACCTCCTCACATAACCCCAACAAAACCAATCACTCCATCCAAATCACCATTCTCATCTGAACCATCTCACTCAACACCTCCTAACCAAAAAAGGAGATTGATTAATGAACTCTTTTCCTCTCCTAAAATCAGCAACCCACCACCTAGGCCTATGAAAACAAAAACCACTCTCACACTCTCTCAATTTTTGGCCAAGAAAAAATTAAAAAATCCTCAAAGGTTGAAATCCATTACTCCCAAACAAAAATTGAGAAATGCCCCATCCACCTCTCCAGAACGTTCTCCAAGTCAAGAACGTTCCCCCACCCTGTGAACCTTCACCCACCCAGAACTAAGAACGTTCTCCTGTCAAAGAACGTTCTCCATTTCCTCAAAAATCACCTTCCCCCAACCAAGAATGTTCTCTTATCAAAGAACGTTCTCCTGTTCCTCAAAAATCTCCCTCCCCCACCCAAAAACGTTCTCATGTCAAAGAACGTTATCCCATTCATATTTCTTCTCCTTCACCACCAACAAAACATCCTCTATCCCCAGAACGTTCTTCATCCCACAACTCTGATTCATCTCCACAACTTTTTCCACCCTCCAAGAAAGCCAAATCTCACTCCTCTCCTCTAATCCCTCTCACGGCCACCAGGTTGTTCAAAGCCAAATGGGCTCAGCATCCCATTGGCATTGGAAGAGTGTTTGTCTTTGACAAAATAGTAGTGGATGGCAATGTTGTCCAACACTTTACTGATGCTTTAGGATGGACCTCCTTTTTGCAAACATCTAAACACTACTTTCCAGATGTTGTCAGGGCTTTTTACTGTCAAGCCAAAACATTCCCTGATAAATCCCTTATTATATCCAACATTAAGGGAATCGAGATACGGCTAACCCTTGACATTCTGGCTTCCATTTTGGACCTCCCCACTAAAGGTCCTGCTGTTTTTGGAAGCACCTGGTATGAAGCTCTTAATCTCAACTAGATTGAGGTTTTATCTGAATTGTTTCAGGAAAACTCCACTCGGTTACTATCCACATATCTCAAACCTCTCCCTAAAATCTTCACTAACATGAGCCAACACACTCTTCTTCCCCACTATGGAAGTCATGAGTATGTTTCTGACAACGATGCGTTGATTATTAACCATCTCATCAATTGTCAACGCCTCAACCAAACTTCGACCTCCCATCCTTCCCCTCATCCTTTACCTACTTCTCCACCTATAATCTATACCACCTCTGCTCCATCATGCAGTGTTGTTCCAGCCCCGTCTCCTATTATGACTCCACCAAGCGAACTAACTAACTCTGAAATTATGGCAACCCTGCAACTTATTATGGCCCGCCAGACCCAGCAAGATTTAGTGTCTACCGTACTGCGGACTTGGATAACAGAGCAGCTTTCTCCCAAGCTTAGTGTGACTCCTCCTCCTATTCAGCCTGCTCCAACTGCTCAACCGATTCCTGATCCCTCTAAATCTGCATCTTCAGAAGGACCATCTCCATCGTTAGATAAATAGGAATATTTTTCTCCTTCCTTTTTGTGTGACGAAGGGGGAAAATTAATTTTACTTTTTATATATTCTGATACTTAGAAGTACTTTTGTAATTAGACACTCCTGTCTTGTACTTTGTAAATTTGTTATTTTGAAAATCAATGAAATATTCATTATGTTGAAAATCTGATTGCATTATCTATCTTACTGTCTAAAAACATTTACTGCATCAATTGAGGGGGAGCTTCTACACTCTTCAAATATAAAATTAGAATCAGAATTAAAATTTAAATTAACATGTTTGTCATCATCAAAAAGGGGGAGATTGTTAAGACAAACTCTCAAATTAAGTTTTGTAAAAAATAAACAAAGGTTAATTAAGAACGTTAATTATGATTCTAATTTTTTTTGTTATTTTAACCTGTGCTCTTGAGTGTTTTTATTCAAAGATAGGAACCAAGCAAAGCAAAGAAATCAGTTGAAAAAACTAAACAGAACATTCTTGTTTATAATCTGTAAAAAAACGGAGAATGTTCTCCAGAATCAAGACTGATCGTCACAGCCACTTGACCAATCAATCTCCACTATTTCAACAAAGCTTTTGTCTCTAATCTTTATACTAAGGTCATCAGTACATGGCAAGGAACAAGTAGGAATCATTCTTGTTAAAAAAGGCTTTCGAATCACTAAGTTAAAAGGTCATCAATAAAAGCAAAATAAAACGGGTTGTAACATTCTACAGTCTGATAGTTCAGAATACTAACAGACCAGATTGATCATCAATCTCCGTATATGAAGAATCAATCTTCGTTTCTGCAGAATCAATCTCCCTATTTCTGCAGAAGTTGTTCATTATTTCCAAATTGTTTGGGACAGAATCAAGTCTCCAGATCAAAGATATATCATCAACAAATATATCTGAAGCTTAAGGGAATATTAAATGCGTAGGCAGTCTGATCAAAAATGAATAAAACAGTCCAATCAAACAAAGCCCAAAACTGTTCAAAAGGTTGGATTACTTTTATTCACTTATATTGGTTTTGCCCAAAACTGGCAGAGCACTACCAACTGCTCTTTTTGACCATTATTAAATGCTCAAATCGTCTATAAAAGGAAGGCTAATACTCAGCAAATCTAAGAACTTCAACTGCCTAGAATACTCATCAAATCACATACACTTGCATTCTTGAAAGCTTCTCATTCACAAAAAGAATCAGTTCTGAAACTACATTCATATTTCCAGTTTATTTTACTGAGTTCTTTTAACCAGAATTTATTCTCAAAAAAGAGTTGAGTATAATCAGATTCAACAAATCTTCTTCAATCATTATTGTGTAAACTCATAACTGTAAGGATTGTTTATAGTTTGAGTATGATTAAAGAGTGAATTGTAAAATCCTATCAGAACTGTTAGGTGACTTGATTGAATCCTTTTTGGGTGGAAATGAATTGGTGTTACAGATCAAGGTTGATCTTTAACTGTGTAAACAAAAGATTGTTCTCCATTTTTGAATACTTAGTGAAAATCTCACAGTTGTGAGGACTGGACGTAGGCCGAGTTGGGTGAACCAGGATATATCATCGTGTGGTATCTCTTCCTTATCTCTATTTACATTCAGTCATTTTTATTAATCAAATTAAATAGAGAAGCTAAAAATTGTGATTTTAACTAATCAAAAACGATCTCCGTTTTCTGTTTCCAAAACCAAGAACGTTCTCCGTTTTCTATTTTCATAACCAAGATCATTCTTGAGTTGTTCTCTTAAGTTTTTAACAGTAAATTTTAATTAGGAAAGTTTACAATTCAAACCCCTTCCTTGTAACTTGACATTGCTACTTCAATATTTGCAATTTCTTGCATAGCATCATCGTCATCCTCATCAATATTAGCTTTTTTTTTTTCCCGAGCCTTCTTGAATTTGAGTTTTACTTAGCTGATGTTTTCCTACCAGGAGTTACTTCTCCCCTAATCCCCATTTGATGAAATTTTGCTCTCGTAATACCTCATTTCAAAACCTTCCCTCATAGATCACAAGTAAGGACTTTCTTGTCATTAATATCCTCCAAAGAATTCCACTGCCAAGCCATTTCAAGGTTTTCACCAATAAATTAATATTCATATTATGCATTTTTGGGTCATTTGACATTTGCTTTAACTAAAACTAGACAAGACCCGTGTAAAATGCAAATCCACGAAGGAAGTTGTTCATCGGCTACACTTGCTCAGAAAGCCCCACAAACTACCCTTACTGAAAGCTAGAACTCCATTTGCTTACTTTCCGGATTCACGCTTTAGGTAGCTATCCATACATAAATCATCTCAGATTCTTCCTTAAACATCTTCTTCAACACTAAACCTGAAATCCTTACACTTTTTATACGAAATTTATGTTCAAATACACCATTCTTCTATCTATTGCCTCCATCAACATTATTTTAATTCATCGCAAATGTAATGTTGCTCTAAAACATTCCACATTGTCATTTTGTTTGTTAAATTTTTTATAAAAGCCATATTGCATATTATCGGATTGTGGGATCTAGTAGTAAGTTTTTCAAACATTTAATGTTACTATATTCACGCATCTGGTAGTTAGTTTTTAAAACATTTACTACTACCAAATTCACGGATCCGATAATGGTTTGCGAAAGGTGTGGTGTGTAAAAAGGAACCAAGAAGAAATTGAAATGCGAAGACACATGATCTAAAAAATGTGAATGTCCATTCAAGTTGTGTGATTATTTTCTATAAAAGCAAAGAATAAAATCTTAGTGTTGTGTCACAAAAATACAACCATGAGATGGATCCAAATTTAGAAGGTCCAAGTGAAGGAACTTGTTGGTGAGATGACAAGGAATATAGTTCCACCAAAAAAATATTCTAATGACTTTGAAAGACAAAAAAAAAAATGAAAGTGTGACTACAATAAAGCAAGTTTATAATGCATGTCAATGATACAAGAAGACTATAAGGGGTCCGAGGTCATAAATGCAACATTATTGAAATGCTTGGATGATCATAAATATGTATACAAATGTAAAACAATTGATAAGCCTGGAAAAAACAATCAAGATATTTTTTTTGGCTCATATTGAATCAATCAAGTTGTTCAACACTTTTTCTTCTTTGTTGCTGATGGATTCAACTTATAAAACAAATCAATACCAAATGTCGTTGTTTGAGATAATAGGTGTGTCTTCAACACAGATGACATATATAGTTAGATTTGATTTCATTAAGTTTGTAAAGAATGATAGTTTCACTTGGATTCTAGAGATATTTCGTAATTTGTTGAGGTCTCAAGACAATATTCCCAAGGTAATTCTTACTGATAGAGATATCGCATCGATGATTTTGTTGTAAATTTTTTCCAACCACTACTACTTTACTATATTATATATCATATTTCAAAAAATTTCAGAGCAAGATGCAAGTCAGATGTCAAGGAAAACACTGTCAAACATGTGGATGTGAATGTCAAACAAGTCAAACCGAAAGAATAGTGGGACATCATAATAAGAGTTTGGGACATTGTAGTAGACTCTCCATCTAAGGATGCATATGTTGGTGTTGTTGTAGAGATAAGGAATATGTGTGAAAAATTTCTAACATTCCTCAAATATGTCAAAAGTACCATATTGCATCTCATGAAGGAGAAAATTGCAAAAGCATGAAAAAACTTGTTGCGGCCTAAAATTTCGAGGGTTAGCTAGAATTCGATGGGGACTTCACCAAAATTTATTTAAATAGGGAAAACATTGGAAAAATCTTAAAAACAAAAAAATGGTATGTGAAACCATATTTCATATTTGTGAGGTTATTATGTGTAGGGAAGATATTAACACCCTACAACCATTAAAAACGGTTATCTATAATTAATTGTGCAAAATGTGTGTTAACTTTAAAATATTTATTTCTCCATATTATTTAAATGTGAATATATTTTTTTATGAAAGTGATGCTGAAATGAAGCGTACTCAAAATAGATAGAGAAAAAAAGTTTTTTTATTATGGTGCTTGACAAAAGTGCAATCTTGCTCCTAAGTATCTGCAGGTGCGATGCATAAATAAAAACTACGTAATTCTTGAGTAGAAAATGTGAATGTGTTGATTGCTTTTAAAGAAAATGTTTTTTGTTGTTGATAAGCAAGTTAGATAAAAAAATTCTTTTGATGAAAGAAAATGAGTTTGTTTGATTTAAATAATTGTTTAAAAAAAATGATTTTTAAGACTGCCAAATTGTACAATTTGTGTATGAAAGATTAAGATTTAAAAAGATGTCACATATAGTTAAAATTCATTTAAGAATATTTTTTTTTATTATGTTGGTTATAAAAACGAGCTTTAAAACTACCAAGTTATACAAGTTGTATCATAACAACTCAAAAATATTAAAAAGATGTTACATCTAGTTAACCTTTAATAAAAAGTTTATTTTTATTTTTTTTAGAAGCTTTAATATTAGAAATAGATTAAAAGTAATATTTTGAGAAAAATTAAAATACGGGGTGGACTTATTAAAGGAAGAGAAGAAAAATGTTGAAACCTGAAGCTAAAAAACCAAATGGGTCTGGAGCCTAAACATAATTTAAAAATAAATAAAAATAAAATTAAGAGGAAAAAATAGAATATAAAAAGGGGAGAGCTGTGCATTAGAGAGGATAAAGAGGAAATATCTAACTGAAATATCTTTCTTATGTTGTTGATTCATTTAAGAGGTTTACGTTTTTGAAAAAAAATCAATTGTGATGCTATTATCTCACTGTGTTGATGGTTTCCCAAACACTACATATATCACCAATATTGTCTTGTAATATCCTTTTCAAAGTCCAATGCGCCGACTCAACCCTTTGTATTGTGGTGTTCCCAAAGTCAATAACTCTATTTGTCTACGCCTCAACAAATCTTTCCTTGTGAGGAATTAACCACTGCTCATGTACATAATCTTAAAAAATAGAACAGCTACTACAAATACCTTAAAAGATAGCCAACTTCATGTAGTACTTAGCCTCATCATAACTGTAAACAAGAGCCTCCCATGCCTCCATTATTTGCACCTGCTTCTTTGTTGGAAACACAGTCATCTTGCACTTGACTTTGACAATTTTGCATACATGAAACAAACATAATAAACTGACTGCTTTTGGAAAAAGATATTGAACTGCGTTCATCAAAGCAAGGTCTCTATCAGTAACGATGACTTGAACTTCACCACTCGTAATATGTTCTTTCAACATTTGTAGTGTCCACGCATAATTATCAACACGCTCAGAATGCAGATATGCAAATCCCACGCAAAATGTCATTTAAGTAGAAGTAACACCAATAATCTCAAGTTATGGCATTCGATACCTACAGGTCTTGTATATGCTATCCATAATCAATACTATGTGAAAATTATTTACAAGAGTGATAGCATCTGGATGGGGCCAAAATATGTCCCTCAACTCATCTGAACCCTCTACCTTCCTAAATCGATAGACGTATTTGTCGTGTTTCATCTATGTCAAAAGATGTTGCATTTTTGTTCTATTACCTCTAAGTGATGAAC
This sequence comes from Cicer chorassanicum, assembly GCA_037974735.1. Lineage (NCBI taxonomy): Eukaryota > Viridiplantae > Streptophyta > Magnoliopsida > Fabales > Fabaceae > Cicer > Cicer chorassanicum. Next base: position 16,897,239 of record JBBPBP010009777.1, read on the forward strand.
GATATGCTTGACGGGCATTGTAAACTTGTTGTATTGTCGTCAAACTTTCAACATTATGATCCTTTAGTGTCATCAATATTGTTTCTTGGTTTTACCGTGTACATTTTTCTATTAAGTGTTTTATCACCAAGTACATTTTTCTCTTCATGAGACACATGAGACAATCGGCCTAAGAAAGAATGACTAGTCAGTTTTTTGGCCAATTCGTGATTATGGAAACCACATGCTACATGCAGATACCATCCCTCACCAACACTTAATAGTGTTCTTCTCAATCTAAATGAACAATCACATTTTCTAGTCCAACTACTCCTCATAGGTTTAGGATTCTTCCGAGGTCTATATTTACCGCTTCTTTCACAACCAAGAATTAATTTTGTCTTTGTTCTTGGTCGTGCTGTCGCAGTTTCCAGATCTAATAATGACAACGACAATTCCATTTTTTTCTTCCAACATTTCTAGCCCATCTCAATAAATCATCTCGCGTATCAAACATCATGCTAGTGGTAAACACATTAGTCAAATCAACCATAACAGGTTCAACGCCGTCATTTATAGCGTCTTCAATTTCGAGTTCAACACCATCATTCATTACATCAAAATTAGGTTCCAAACCATCATACATTTCGTCACTATTGCCTCCCCCTTGGTCCATTTATTTGCAACCATAAAAGAACATATAAAAAACTCAGAAATATGCGAACTTAACTAAGATCATGACTGTTTACGTGAACTCAATTCACGAACTCCTACGTGAACTGAATTTACATACACTTACGTGAACTCAATTCAAGTAAACGTGCGTGAACTCAATTCACGTAAGTCTCACATGCTTCACTGAGATGACTTATACGTGAATTAAATTCACGTGCATTTACTTGAATTGAGTTCACGTAAGTGTACATGAATTCAGTTCACGTACCGCTTGTGAATTCTTAAACTCCATTGACTACGTAATCTTAAATCACGTAGTCTTACGTGAACTAAATTCACATATTGCCTGGGATTTTTAATTTTAATAACGTACGTGAATTCAGTTCACGTAAGATTACAATGTACGTGAACTGGGTTCACGTAAAATCCCCAGATTTTGAAGGAAAAAAAACAAAAAATATATCAATAAACATACCTTGTCGGGTCACTTTAGCCACAATGTGAAGAGGAGACTAATAGGGTGTAAGTTATGAGTGAGTGATGTGAGTTTTTAATGATTATGAGTTATGATGGGCGAGTTATGGATGATTTTGTGATATGTGAGTTATGAGGTTAAGAATGGTGATGAAGGGATAAATGGGGTTTAAAGAATATTATAAATAGGCAAGGGCATCTTAGGTATTTTTTTTTAAAAAAAACTTGAGGGGTGTGGGTAGTAAAAATGGGGGTGTGTGTAGCAAAATTGTAAATTTAAAAATAACAAAATCCAAATGAATCTGATTCCAAATATCTCTTCCCATTATGAACATGCATAGATCAAAATACTCATTTCCCAAATTTTGATATAAACAAACCTAGATGAAAATATCCCTTCTCAAGATGAACAAACCTAGATTGTAAATACAAACCCCAATTTTGAATCTTAATGCTTTTTGGGTAATAAACAACCTAGATTCTTTCTCTCAAGAACAAAGTGAAGAAGAAATTAAAAAGAAGAAAGAACACATCTACGAATGCTTGACGAGGGATTCACTAATGTAGATCTCCTTCTTGTCGAGATGGAAAAAGTAAAAACCAAAGGTTCTTGTGGAGATGCAGATCCAATGAGTATATCCCTTTGCAAGTTTTGGTTTTCAATTATTTTTTTATTGATACGGCATGTGTTTGAATCTAGTGCCCATGTGATGAGCAAGACCTATAGGACAAAGATTGGAGGAAAGATGAAGCAGTACCTCTAGTGGAGTTGCAGAAACATCATATCTGGGCAAAAATGGTGTATAAGAAGGAACAAGAAATGGGAAGATTGCACGCCAAATCTGGCTAGAAATGGTGTTGAGGAACAAATGAAGAAGGTTGGAGAAATGGTACCATTGTGCTAGAAGAAAGTTGAAAAATTTAGCTTGCATCTGGAAACCACATTTTTGAATTTTGTTTTGCATCCATGAATCTAGGTTTCAAGAAGGATGAAAAAGATAGAGAGAGAGAGGAATGTTAGATTTCGAATTTCTATCTTCTGTTTTTTTGCGGGATTTTTTATTTAAATAATTCAATTTTAAACTTTTTTATCAATATACTTCATTTTGAAAACTATATATTACTATATCCCTTTTTTGTCAAAGTTAGAAGTTTGTAATTGTAATTTGGTGTTGGATAGATTTTCCTTTTGAAAAAGGGACTTCTATATAATTCATTAAAATTCATTCATAAAAAACAACCATACAAATTTTACAAAAAAATACGTAGATTGACTAGAGTTGTCTATAATATTTGGACAATGCTTTCGAGTATGACCAGTTAACCGACATAGTTCACATTTTCTTGGCATTTTTTTCTCTAACGTCAATTTCAGTTGTTATACGAGTACTATTGGACGATCTTTTTTAATTCCCCACATTTCAAGATTGTGATATACTGTTTCACCTTCATATAGGGTCAATATCCTTCATTGGGTATAAATGGAAACTCTTCTTTGTAGATGTTGAATACATTAACAACCTTGTACACAACACACAGATGCACTAAATAGTTTTGACTAGCGTAAGAACATGCAGCTATTACATGTGAACAAGGCACATGTATAGCCTGAAATTTTCCACAATCATACCATTTTCTTTGAAGGATAACTTCGAAGTGACCAATTGGTCGCACATTTCTTGGGTTTACTGTTTCATGTACCATGAAAGAATAACAATTGCGGTTGAATTGCATGACTTGGTGAATGTTCGACTTACCAACTTCATATATTAATCTTGTCCATGCAATCTTCTGTGTATACTCGACCAGGAGTTAATGATGTACGATCATGTCTCCTTTCTGGATATAAACTCCGAATCTTTAGTAAGTTAATTGGATCAAAGCAGTGATTGAGAGATTGCGTGTACGCTTGAGCAGTGCATTTATTGACTTGACAATGTTTGCTGTCATGAGTCCCCATCGTCGACCTTGATAATACACCATAGTCCATTGTTTTGGGCGACATTATCGACCCATCTTAAAGCCTCTGGACTTGCCATCTTGATTTCGTTGCGGTAATATTTGAATGATGGCTCACTTAATACATATCCTATTATAAATGAGGTAAAAATTGTTGAGTATTAAATGATAAGGGGAAATATACTAAGAAGAATTAAATCATTATCCATACAAACAACTTTTTTTTTGAAGTTCCATGTCCTTGAACTAACTCGTGAAATTTTGTGCAATGTGTTTGATGCAGTACACATTTGTTCTCGGAGGATCATGTCAACCATTATTTGGATTATTATAAGCACGTTTAATGGATTCGTGCATATCCAAAATCAAAAAAACATTGACTTGAGGTGTGACGTACTTCCTCAGATTTTTCAAAAAGAATCTTTAAGCACCCCTTGTCTCATTTTCCATAAGTGCATAAGCAATGAGAATGGTATTTTTGTTCCCATCATGTGCAATAGCTAGCAACAGAGTCCCATTGTACTTGTTGTACAACCAAGTTCCATCAGTTGAGACAAGTGGTTTACAAAATTTGAACCCAGAGATGCATAGAGGGAAAGCCCATAATAGTCGTTTGAAAATTTTTGAACCTCGTAATAGAGTATTATCAGAATATGCAGGTGATACTCTCATTTCCACAATAGTTCCTATAAGAAATTTTTGCATGGCCAACAACTACCTTGGAAGGTCATTGTATGACTTCTCCCAATTCCCATAAATCATTTCGATAGCCTTGTTCTTTTCCATCCATGCCTTTTACAGGTGATTGTGTAGTTGTACTGTTCCCGAATATGTGCAATGATCACCTTCACTTTAATTGACGGGTAAACTTTCAAAAGTGACTTTATGCTTTCACATATGATGTTAGAGTCAAGCTTGAGATGATCCTGTGACATAGAGGAATTTGCACAATTGTGGGACCCCTTCAAACGACCAATCACCCATTATTTACTTTTTTGGCTTAGTAAAGCCCTGCATTTGAACAAGCATTGTGGATTTACACATTTAATTGCAAATCTGTATTGAACAGATTGCATTATACGATAATTGAATGAGTGTTTTATTTGGTAGTTCTTAATTGCATGTTGACAATCTGGTTTGCTATTAAATTTCATTCCAATCTCAAGAGATGCATCTAATGGAGGTGATTCATTAGAAGGCATGTCCAATTCGGAAAATTGGTCAGCATAATCCAAGTTTAGGTTACGCATATGAAATGGTGGATCGTATGTCGTTGCAATGGGACGAGGTTCTGGGTATAGGTCGTCATCATCGTCCTCCTCATTGAAGTATGTTTCTTCTTAACTTTCCTCACTTATTTCTTCATGGTCAAAATCTCCCACATCATCTAGTGGAATATACTATTCAAGTTGAGATGGTTTAGGTTCAGATGTTTCGACTTTGTCAAAGTATGGTTCGGGTTGGTATGGTTCGAGTTGATATGATCCAGGTTGGTAGGATTCATAATTTTGAAAAGAATCAGTGTGTTGTGTTTGAAAATGGTATTCAGGGTGAGGTATGGTTGAGGATGATGGTTGGCCAACATCTGATCATGGGTGACCATCCTCAAACGTGACATGTAACTCGATAGAACCGAGTTGCAGCCACTGTTTATGAACATCATACATAAGTTTAACATCTTTGTAGTCTTCAATATTTAACAATTCATAATGAACTAGACCTTGGTCAAAGGAGTGTATTGGTAATTTTTTTTTAAATTGGGTTATTTAAAAAAAAAAAAACCCCTTTTTTTTGCAATTATGATTTTGCAATTTTCAATTTAGTTTAATACCATATTTTGTATTTTTAATAATTTGTAAATTAATTTTTTAATTTCACGTCATCAAATAATTACATGTAAATTCATTAAACCACCTAAAATGTTCCACATGATTAGATTATTTACCGCATCATTGAAAACATGACAAAATTGGAAGAAAAAAAAAACTAATGGATAGACCAATTTCATGAATGAGATGAAATAAAAAGATCAAAATTATAATTAATCCAATTAAATGTTATAGAAATGCAAAAAAATATTTTACAAAACATCTCATTTTTCTTCTCTCTTTTGAAACCAGGTGATACAAAATTAACCTCTTATGTAACAATTTACTCAATTTTACGTCTACCTTGCTTCCATTTAAAAATCTCATAATTCTCTTTAAAAATAAACATACAAATAAATCATAAAAAAAAAAAATGTAGTTCATAAAATA
>JBBPBP010009777.1:16902786-16924764 GCA_037974735.1 Cicer chorassanicum
ACCTTACTTTTTTTTACGTCTTCCTTGCTTCCATTTAAAAATCTCATAATTCTCTTTAAAAATAAACATACAAATAAATCATAAAAAAAAAAAAATGTAGTTCGTAAAATATTTGTATAAGACACAACCATACCTTACTTTTTTTTCAGCCCATCATTCATCTGTCAACAATGATTGTTTGCTCATCTTTAACCTATCATACTTCGGTCAGTATCTTCACAAATGATGAAAAAAAACTTTTTCAATGAATCTCAACTATTTTACAGTTGGTTGTCATAAGCATATACGATTTTCTTTTGAAACATCTCAGTAGTATACTTCCATCAATATTTATTAAAATGGATATTTTGTCTGTTACAGGCATCTACTTCTTCAATGCAATATTTTTTTCAAAAAAAATTGCTTTTACCGCATCCTAACTTGCAACAACTTTTTTATCACTCACAGTACTTTTCACATCTTTTTTACAAGTAATTTTAATTGTTTCTTAACATAATTCTAATTATTTTTTAATTATTTCATTAAAGATAATAACATCATATATATATATATATATATATATATATATATATATATATCAAAAACATAGAATGAAAAGAAAATGCTCGGTAAAAAAGAGCATAAAAAGCCAAAATAGAAACCAAAATTAGCAAATTAGATACTAAAATAGAGCTCATTTACTTTGATGATAGACTCTTGAAGTGAACCATAGTCTTGAAGATAAAATAAAATGTTAATTAATGAATGTATATTTCCAAAAATAATAAAAACAATTTTTTGACATTTTCATTATTTCTAAAAATATAAACAATTGTTTATTTCAAAAATCTCTTACCTTCATCTAACAAGTAATATAAAGATAAATTTAAGAAATAAAAATAGAAAATGTTTTCACAATGATATGAACCATAAAAAATTGAAAACAAATTTTCAAATTCAAATAAATAAATATCTACATAAAAAACTATCAAAACATAGGCAAGGTCCTATAGCAAGTAATGGTACCATACTTGATTTTTTTCTAGAAACTTTTCCTAATACCGGCGGCTAAGATAAATCCAAATTAAGTATCTAAAGTGAACTGTTAAATAAAAAACTAACTACCTATCATTTCTTTGGTTTCCAATCCACACATGCAGCATACAAATATGAAACAAGTTATCTTTTCTTCTCCTTGTTGGTGAGATTCCAGCCACATTTGGTAATTTTCATAAACTGAATGTGCTGAATTTGGCAGATAATAAGCTCTCAGGTAGCATTGGGAAAATCATTGAATTGTCTTTGTTAGGCCTTAGGAAATTCACTCAAAGGACCAATACTAAGTGAGAATAATATAGCAACAGAGAGAATGTGATCAATTGCAAATAACTCAACACAAGAAAGAAGACTCTGGCAAAGGATCTCATGTAAAAAATTCAAGCTTTGGGTTAGGGAAGAAAAGAGAAAGTAAATCAATAACAATAAACTGAAAATATCATTGATAGATGTGATGTGTTATAAACCAGAACCAAATACTTAAATTTACATTAAAAAATTAGGTTGGTTAAGAGTCCCGCATTGCATTGGATGAGGTATGGCCTGAAAATATGTTTATATGTTGAAGTGGATTTGAGTTCTTTCACATGAGATTAAAGATCTAACCAAATGATTTCTTCACATAAAGTAACAAATGAAAAGGGAAAATGAACAAAAGATGGATTAGGTTGAGAAGATGGAGAAGACCTCTTAATCAATGATGATTGATAAGTCAATGAGGAATCGCCACAACGGTAAAGACACCGTTGATAAGATTCAAGCAAGTTGTAATTCACGAACTCAAAGAGTAGAGATATCTCACTTAACATTCTCATTAAGAGAAAACTCTAATTCATTTCAAATTTGTCTCAATGAGGTTACAAATGCATATGTATTGTAAGACTCTCTATAAACTTAAATGTGTCATAAGTAACACAATTCTCTAGACCTATATTGAGCTTACATCATTTTTTTTTAAATAAGCTAAATGTAAGGAAGCAAAGTATCGTCACTTGCACATGACATCAACTAAATCTAACTTAAAACTTTTACAATTTGAAATTAAAGCAAACTAAGAATTATTATAAACCAAATTAAAATAAATAAAGTTCAACCTAATTTATTAAAATATGAATCATCTTCATGCTCTTGAGGTTCTTATCATATGCGGAGGCAGCCCCCACCTCACCTTACAAGTTGGTTTCGTAGGGTTAAGTTAGGTTCAACCCAAATTCTAAAAAGGTATCAAAGGCTATCCAAGATCTGGTGGGTCATCTGCTATCAGGTTACTACTATTATGCCACTCAAATCATGCCCCAAATGTTCAGTCCTACTTCTAGGCGTGAGGGGGTATGTGATGAGTCCTACATTGGATTATGTGTTTATAAACGGAGGTAATCCTCACCTTACAAGCCGATTTTGGAAGATTGATGTGTAAATGATGACAAATGATCAATCATAAGACATTTTAAGCTGGCAAAAGAAAATAAAGTGATGAATGTTCACTTTGATAGATATAGAACAAGAAATTTAATAAATCACGACTTTGATGGATCTCAAGAACAAGAAAAATTATCAATCGAATCCTAGAAGATTGAAACATATACCATTTTAAATCACAAACTGTTATCCTCAAATTGCATAATGCTATTTGAAGACAACTATCTAGCCTAAGATACATTCGCAACCGGGACTCTTCCACTAGACCTATTCAAACTACCAATGTTGTTGGTAATAGTATTTCTGTAAATATGTCCCATTACCAATAAGTATAAATCAGTTAGTAGTTTCTGCAAGGACATTGATATGTAGAGACTTGGATTCAAATATGAGATTCTCGACGTCTCCATACTTAAGGTACGGACTTGGGTTCGAATATGAGATTCTCGACGTCTCCAGACTTAAGGTGTGTGAGTCTAACCACTAGGCTACTTGACCCCAAAAAAAGTTCTCTTAATGGAAGTCTCCCAGATGATATTGGTGATCTTGAATTCCTTAATGTCCTTTAGACTTGACCCAAAAACAGCATCGCAAACATCAAAACCATGCCCTATCAATTGGTGTTTTCATATCCATTAATACAATAATTCTCGTCATCTAATTCTATCTTACCTCTGCTATATCAATTGGTCCGACCTGCTGCGTTCATGCAAATCAGAATGGACACAAGAATCACCGGAGTGGAGGAGCCTTTGGGACGTGTGGAGGCCAACATTGAGTCGTTACGTGAATTCATTGGTTCTGAAATTCAGAGAGTGTTGGCGATGTGTGACACGTCTCAAGACAGTATTACAGCGGTCATCTCACCGTTAGATGAATTTCATTTAACTACGAAGAAGGTGGAATTTTCGGCGTTTACCGGTGATGATCCAGTTGCTTGGATCGCTCGAGCAAAAACGTATTTCGAATTACAACGCATTTATGAAGACGTGAGGATTCAATTGACGAAGTTCGGTATGGAAGGTCCTACGATTCATTGGTTCAATTTATGGCACGATTCTACGGAGGATTTGTCTTGGGAGAGTTTGACGAAGGCGATGATCGTTCGTTTTGGTGGTGGTCGTTTGGAGAATCCTTTTGTGGAATTGAAGGAATTAAAACAATATGGATATGTGGAGGATTACATTGCTGAATTTGAATTGTATTCTTCATAGTGTGGTCGTTTACTAGAACAACAGTTTCTTGGTTATTTCATTGGTGGTTTACGTCATGACATTCGTTCTCGTGTGCGGCCTTCAAGCCTCGTAATCGTTACTTAGCGATGCAATTAGCTCGTGATGTGGAGAGTGAATTTGTTTTTGTTTCGGAGCAGGGATTTGGATCTCGCTACAAACCGGGTCAAGGTTCATGGGCCCAATTTTAGAATCCTAATTGGGCCTATCGCGAAGGGGAAGGGAACAGATCTGCAAACCTTACCTAGAGTAGCAACAATGTGGGTAAAATGCGTACCGAGTCGGGTCATGGATCTCAAATCGGGTCAACACACCCTCTTAATTCTACAACACCTTCACGTCCAAATTCAAGTGACGTTTCACGCCGTCACTCACGTGGCGTTCGCCATTTACCAAGTGCAGAGGCTAATGAGCATCGCACGAAGGGACTCTGTTTTCATTGCAATGAACGATGGGATCCCCTCAATTAATGTGCAACAAAGCAGTTACGATTGATTATCTTGGGGGACGATTAAGTGGTCAACGACGAAGGAGAGATTGCGGTGTTAGAGGTTGAGTCGGAAGAAGAGATTGAACAAGAGGAGTTAGAATGTAAAGGGATGGGATTTTTTGGTGTATCCACCACTCCAAACTAGGTTCGCATAATGAAAATGGAAGGTTGTTTGCAAGGTGTACCCATTTTGGTTCTTATTGACAGTGGAGCCACGCATAATTTCATATCTCCTAAGGTGGTTGAAGCTCTGGGACTGCCTATTGTACCTTCTACTCCCTTGGGTGTCAAGTTAGGAGATGGTCATCGTGTCCTAACTATGGGTAGGAATAAGGGAATTCAGATGGACGTGGGAATGATGCATACTTGTTTTGATGCTTATGTGTTGGAGTTAGGGGGTGTGGATCTGATTTTGGGAGTTGTTTGGCTGGAAACTTTGGGGAAGGTGACCATGGATTAGAAAGAAATGTCTATGGTGTTCAAGCATAAGAGCGGTATGGTGAAATTTGTTGGCCAAGCTTTAGATGAGAAGATGGCTACTTTCCAAAGCATTATCACTTCTTCCCGGATGATAACTGTAAGACCTTTAGTTTTAAATTCTAATTTATGCAATTATAGTATATTTTTTGTGTTGAATTTTGAGGCTTTTAGCCAATTTTAATGGTATTTTGTGTGTTAAATACCAAAAATATCTTTTTGAGACCGTTTAAAATTATTTACCGAAAATAATTTATTTATTTTACGAAGAATTTATTACCGGACGGTTTTGCTAAAATTATCTTTGTTTGCTGAAAATTTTACCTATCAATTGAGTTGCGACGAGAATAGATATTTTTATCAAAATAGTTGAGATGTGTGTAAGAATATTTAGATATTAATTGATTTGGTTTAATTATTATATTTATATATAGGGTTTAGGGTAAAAAAAAAGTTTTTTTTTTTTACTGTTCGTCATCTTTTGACATGTTTTACTCTTCTTTACTTATAAAAAAGGTTTTATTTTACTATTCTTTACCATTGATCGTTATGTTTTACCGTTCTTCATTTTTACTTTTACCGCCATTATTTTATTGTTCATGGAATTACGTCTTCATTATGGTATTAGAGCCTTGTAAAAGGACTCTGAGGAATTGAATTATATTTCTTTGGTTTTAAAACTTATGTTTTTAAAAAACTTATTCTTCAAAACGTTGGTCAGCTTTGGTTTATTCTGTTGGTAAGCCGTAAAACCCAAGAGTGAGGTAGGTGTTCCGAGAATAGTTATATCAGTGGTCCCGTGAGAAGAGAAAGATTTTTGAAACCTTAAGTTTAAACAATAGAAATATGGCTCAATTCCTTAGAACCTTGAGCGAGCTAGGATCCAGAAGAAGAGATAAAACCATGATACCTTATACTTCATTATCCATAGAGGAATTAGACAGTAGAAATGACCAAGACAATTATCAGAACAAAGAATTACAAATAGCAGAAATAGAAAATAGATTACAAAATTGGAATATGCCTGATATTAAATATAAAGAAATATATAAAACTAGTACTTTTGACAAATTTAGATCTCAGGAAATTAGTCATACATTAGAATCTTCTAAATCAATAGTAGAACATCATGAGACTATTAACTTGTTAAATGAAGAAATAATTGATAGTCATATCAAACAAGGATTTCAGTATATTCACTTAGGATTAATACAAGTTGCTTTTGAACCATTACATAAGTTAGGACTAAATACTCCCATATTATTAATATTACGTGATAATAGAATTAAAAGATTTAATGAATCCATTATTGCTGTATTAGAATCAAATTTAAACGATGGTCTTGTTTATTTTAATTGTTATCCAAAGTACTCTATGAATTTAGAAAATAGCTTTACTAAAAAATCTATAGTTATTAATATTCAATGTATGGATGATTTATTTTATGAAGGAGTAGCTAATATTGATATATGCTATAGAATCAAATATAAAGTTTCAAATATAAATTATAATTTTAAGGCATTAAGAAGTACACCTAAAAATGAAACTGTAATTATTGAAGCAAATCTAAAACGTTCTAATATTACAACTCCTAAAAAACTAAAGGTTTCTAATATTATTAATAAACTACCAGAAGAATGGGTATTAAAAGAAATTATGTCAACACCAAGAATAATGTCTAGAAAACCTAGACAATTTATTTTAGAAGAAGATGGAAGTATAAGAATTAGAATGAATAGAAGTCAGTCTTTTATATCTAATAAATCATTAAAATATTTATCTGAGACAAGTTCTAGAAAATCAGTAGATTCATCATCTACCATTAATATTAACTTAACAGGAGTAGATTTCGTACCCTCAATACCTCAACCATCATATGAGCCTTGCCCAGATTGTCAAGAATCAGAGTCACCAGAGATGTCTCCAACAACATCTCAGATATTAGGAGTAATTGAATTAGAAGAAGAATTTGAGATAGATAAGAAATTGTTAAGAGAAGATTTCGAAGAAGATTAATATAAATAAAAGAAAGTGGTATTTTAATACTTTCTCAAAAGAAATGACAAGTTATTATAGAGAAAAATATTACCAACATCTTAAAGAAATTAGATTAAATATTTATTTCTTTACCTGGTTTGAAGATTATTGTTTAAAAAATAATATAGAAAACCTGTAAGATCAGATGTGCACCTAAGAGGGGGGGGTGAATTAGGTGTTTGGTTATTTTGATAGTTTTTAGAGTTACGGTGATTGATTTTTGCGCTTATGAATAGTAACAGATAATGTAAATGGCAGTAATGTAAAGAACACAGCAGATTTATCCTGGTTCCCCTAATCACCAAGGGTACGTCCAGTCCTCTTGCTCACCACAAGAGATTTTCTTCACTATCTGTCAGAATATGTACAAGTCCTCACCCTGGGACCTTGGCTACAATCTTCTAACAAACTTTCAAAGATAGAACACTACTATCTTAAATACAGCACTTAAAGAAAGCACAACTTTCTTTTACAATCACTTTGTTGTTTTTGATAAGGATATAGGAATAGAATGAAGGTAGTATAATTCAAGATCTATTCAAGTACTTTTGAGAACCTTAAGGATATGAAAATGATATGCAAGTACTTGAATTTCTGAAAAAGACTTAGAAAGATTTAGAAAATTTAGTTCAAAGTCTTTGAAATTGTGTAACTTCAATTTGTAATTTGAAAATGAAGTTATGACCTATTTATAGTCCTCAAACAACTCTTTAGATTCGTGGCCTTTGATCCAAGAGGTTTGAGAACGGATTACAATGTTTTAAATTGAATTCAAAGCTGAAAAATTGCATTGGTTGCAGTTGTATTCGACTACCACATTTCTGTATTCGAATACAGCTTGTTGCAACGTTAAAAATTTTCAAACATTTCACTGTGTAGTCGAATACAGATGGGATGGCCAACTCTCTGACTTAGCCATGTTTTTGTCTTGTATTCGACTACAGGATATCTGTATTCGAATACGACTGCTGCAACGTTTAAAAATCATTCAAAATTTCCACTGTGTAGTCGAATACAGATGAGATGGCCAACTCTCTGACTTAGCCATGTTTTTTTCTTGTATTCGACTACAGGATATCTGTATTCGAATACAACTTTAAATTTTGTCAAAAATAAAGATTTTAATATTTGGAAAATATTATTTTGGACTTTTAAAAATATTATTTATGCATATGCAAAGTAATTAAGGTCCTCTTGTATTTGAATTATGACTTGAATTATTTTACCTTTATCTAATCTATTTATTTGTAATTTCATCAAGGGATGTTTGAGGAATTCTTCTTTTTGTTGCTGTGTCACCATTGGTCTTTGTGTATAATCAAAAACGTATTTTTACATTCTCCCCCTTTTTGATTATGACAAAGCCAGCTGTTGTTGTTGACGACTCCCCCGTAATGTAGGCGTAGTATACTCCCCCGTAATATATGCAAACATCTGTGTCGGAGGAGGACGGAATATGTGTGTTGTGTACCTACATTTAAATTTTAACGGACAAGCAACAACAAGCAACACTATACGCGACAAAATATACATAGATTTTCTCCCCCTTTTGACATGATCAAAAAGAAGAATACCAGCAGAGGAAAGTAATAGATTTAACATATCATAATTTAAGACAGATTAGATTGGAGGCAAATAAGCAGAGATAAGCATAAAAGGCATTGATTCATGAAGTCATAAAAACATAAAGTCATAAAAGACATAGATTCAAAAAGGCATACAAGCATAGAGTCATAAAGGTCATACAATGATTACGAAAGCAACGATTACATCTTAAACAAAATAGTAGGAAGGTCAATCCTAAGAACATAAGAAAACGAACTAGGCCTAGAAACTAAGTATAAATCAGCGACGATCCGGTGGTAGATGGAAGTGATCAAGTTTATCGGCGATGATACACATCTCGTGGACTAGGCTGTCGTGATTGGTAGCGATGGTGGATTCGAGAGCCTGAAAACGAGCATCGACCGAAGTGGTGAATCCTGAGAAGCTGGTCTGAAGAGAGTCAAGTTTATCCATAATCATGCGATTAGTAACTTGATCATCATCAGATGCAGGATCGTCAGCAGCATCATCTGTAGGAGCACTAGCAGAGGCCTGACCAATATCACTCTGATGGATGTATTTTTGCAGCGATTCACTCCAAATGATTTTCATGCTCGGGAGAACACTCAAATCTAGCAGATTATCCTTAGTGACGGTATACACAACCTCCTCAGAAAAATCTACCCCAAAGTGTTCAAGTATCCGAGAAACTTCCTTAGCATAGGGCAATCCAACAGCTTCATGGGAGACAAACATGACTGACTTAACAAAGTATGCCCAGTTAAGTGAAAGACCGTCATTCATGAAGTAAAGAATCTGAAGTTCAAATTCAGAGAGTTGAGAGTAGTTACCGGCCTTAGGAACCAGAATGTAGCTTAGGAAATAATGGAGCAGACGAAAGTCGACTGTTAAGTTTCCAACACTAAATCTTTGTCTTGCAAAGGTGGAGCTAGCCTGAAGTTGCTTGCGTTCGATGGTTAGTTTGTCAAAGCGACACAGAGCCGCATAAGCATCCTGTTTTGAGATATTATGCCATTTGCATAAATTGGTCGGACTAAGTTTCTGACCATGATCAGGTATTTTCAGAATGGCACCAATAGTATGAGAATCAAGTTCAATAGTGATTCCTTTGACACGGGAAATCAACATTTTGCCATCCCGACGAAGATTGCAATAAAAGACTCGAACCAAATCAGGATAAATCGGACCTTTGTAAGCAATAAAGTCCTCAACTTGTTGAGCCCTAAGTAAATCCGGAAATTTAAAGGCAGAGAAAGAATCTAAAGTACCGAATTTTGGAATGATGAGCCTTTTGTCAGAGTACAGTGTGCGAAACCGGGTAATTTCCTCGGGAGAATGCAGAAGACGAGACAAATCTGTGACGCTGATGCTCTTTGAGCGACGCTTGGAAGGACCTAAGCTTGCATGCTTGGTGCGAGGGCCACGCTTACGTGCGTTTTCAACAGAGGTGGAAATGTTTGACATTTTGTTGAAAGTTGTTGGGGTCGGATTCGAAACTGAGATGGAAGTGTGAAGTAATCTGGAATTTGCGAATCCAAGTGAGGGTTTTGGGAAATCGTGAACCTTTGGGGGTTAGGGTTCTGAATTTCGCGAGATTGAAGAGGGAGATGAGGGATTCTCAGATTCTGAGTTTTGTGAAATCGCAAATCGTTGGAGGTTAGGGTTCTGGTTTGCACAGTTAATTGAATGAAATCAAGTTTTGGGAGGTCAAGCTTCAATGAACGAAGCAGTTCTGGAGGTTGAGTTGCAGAGAAGATGAAGTTCGCATAGGAAAAATACGAGTTCGCAGGGAAGGCAGGAGTTGTATTCGGCTACTGACTGTCACATCTGTATATATGACAGAAAAAATGCGAACCTGTATTCGAATACAGGATGATGGTAATCGAATACAGATTTCCAGTATCATCTGTATTCGAATACAGATTGATTGTATTCGGCTACGATCTCCAAATTTTGAAACGGACATGATTTTATAACACAAACTTAATATAATCATATAAATAACATGTAAATATAATTCACTAAATTCTAATATGTAAAGGCAAGAATTAACATATTGATAGTATTGTCAATTCAAATAACATGTAAGTCAATTAAATTCAAATAACATGTAAGTCAACTAAATTCAAATAACATGTAAGTCAACTAAATTCAGATATCATGTAAGTATGCGAAGACACGAATTAACTCATACCTTTGCCCTGATGAAAGCAGTTTACCTGACGTTTAAAGATCACTTTCACTTAAGATGCCGAGTTCGCGTCGTATTTTGAAAAATGAGTCTTTAGGAAGTGGTTTAGTGAAGATGTCCGCAAGTTGGTTATGAGTATCCACAAAGGTTACTTCAACATTGCCTTTAAGCACATGATCACGCAAAAAGTGGTGTCGTATATCAATGTGTTTGGTCCGAGAATGCATGATTGGATTCTTTGAAATATTGATTGCACTAGTGTTGTCGCATCGTAGCAAAATGCATCCAAGATCAATTCCATAATCACATAGTTGTTGTTTGAGCCATAGGATTTGTGCGCAACAACTTCCTGCTGCTATGTATTCGGCTTCAGCAGTACTGAGTGCGACACATGCTTGCTTTTTACATGACCAAGATACGAGTGCATTGCCCAGTACATGACAAGTGCCGCTTGTGCTTTTACGGTCTGTTTTACATCCTGCATAATCTGAATCTGAATATCCAACGAGGCTACAGATGCTACCTTTAGGATACCAGAGTCCAACATTGATGGTGCCTTTTAAGTATTTCATGATTCTTTTGACTGCTACAAGATGTGATTCTTTCGGATTTGCTTGAAATCTTGCACATAGACAAACACTAAACATGATATCTGGCCGACTGGCCGTTAGATATAATAAAGAGCCAATCATACCTTGATATTTTGAAATATCTACAGATGCACCAGTTTCATCTTTATCAACATATGTTCCGGAGCCCATGGGAGTTGCACTCTCCTTGCATTTTTCCATGTCAAATCTTTTTAGCAGTTCTTTGCAATATTTTGCTTGATTGATGAAGATGCCATGCTTGAGTTGCTTGATGTGAAGACCAAGAAAATAGTTTAATTTTCCCATCATGGACATTTCAAATTCGCCTTGCATCATCAATGAGAATTCTTCACATATTGCGTTATTTGTTGAACCGAATATGATATCGTCAACATAAATTTGGACCAACAAGGTGTGACCATTATTTCGTTTAATAAATAATGTCTTGTCAACTTTTCCTTTTTCAAAACCTCTTTCACATAGGAAGGCACTCAATCTGTCGTACCAAGCTCTTGGTGCTTGTTTTAGACCATAGAGAGCTTTCCTTAGTTTGAATACATGTGTAGGATTCTTGAAGTCTTCAAAGCTGGGTGGCTGCTTGACATATACTTCTTCATTGATGTATCCATTTAGAAATGCGCTTTTCACATCCATCTGAAATAATTCAAAATTCATAGAGCAGGCATAAGCAAGTAGTAACCGTATTGCTTCTAACCTTGCGACCGGAGCAAATGTTTCGTCAAAATCGATTCCTTCTTCTTGATTATATCCTTGGGCGACCAATCTTGCTTTGTTGCGAACGACTATACCATTTTCGTCAAGTTTATTTTTAAATACCCATTTTGTACCAATGATGTGTTTGTCACCTGGATTAGGAACAAGTTCCCATACTTCGTTTCTTTCGAATTGGTTCAGCTCTTCTTGCATTGCAAGTATCCACTGATCATCTTTTAGTGCTTCACCAACTTTGGAAGGTTCGATTTGTGAAACAAATGCCATGTTTAAACATGCATCTTGCAATTTGAGTCTAGTTGTAACTCCTTTGTTGATATCACCAATGATGTTATCAATTGGATGATATCGATGGGTTCTCCATTCCTTTGGGAGTTCATTGGGTTCCTCTTCCATGTCGACTTCATTTTCTTGACTCGGTTGATCAATTGGATCTTCTTTACGTGGATCACTACTTTCAATATCATCATCATCAAAAGAAATAACTTTTTCCTCTTTCGAGGGGTTAGTTTCATCAAAAGTAACATGTATTGATTCTTCTACAATTAAAGTTCTTTTATTAAAAATCCTAAAAGCTTTACTAGATAATGCATACCCAATAAATATACCTTCATCCGCTTTTTCATCGAATTTTCCAAGATTGTCTTTTCCATTATTTAGCACAAAACACTTGCAACCAAAGATGTGGAGGTGAGAGATATTGGGCTTTCTACCTTTGTATAGTTCATATGGAGTCTTCTTAAGAATAGGTCGAATGTTTACTCTGTTAGTAACATAGCATGCTGTGTTTACAGCATCTGCCCAAAAATACTTTGGTAGATTTGAATCACTTAACATTGTTCTTGCAAGTTCTATCAAGGACCTGTTCTTTCTCTCCACCACCCCATTTTGTTGAGGTGTTCTTGGTGCAGAAAAATTGTGGAAAATTCCATTTTCTTCACAGAATTCTTCAAATAAGGTATTTTGAAATTCTCTACCATGATCACTTCGAATTGATACAATCTTGGATGATTGTTCATTTTGGATTAGTTTGGCGTAATTTTTAAAGGCTTTAAAAGCTTCATTTTTGTTTGCCAAAAACAGGGTCCATGTGTACCTTGAAAAGTCATCAATAATAACTAGTCCGTATGAATTTCCACCAAGACTTTTAGTTCTTGATGGGCCAAACAAATCCATGTGTATCAATTGAAGTGGTCTTGTAGTAGATATAACATTTATGGCTTTAAAAGAAGTTTTCGTTTGTTTACCTTTTTGGCATGCATCACATAATTTATCCTTGACAAATTTCATTTTTGGTAATCCAACAACTAGATCATGCTTGACTAGTTTATTTAAATGATCCATGTGAATATGTGCTATTCTTTTATGCCATAGCCAAGCATCATTGTTGTCGCTTACCAAAAGACATTTCATTTTCAAGGATAAATCATCTAAATTAAGTATAAAAATATTCTTGAAACGTTTACCGATAAATTGAATTTCACTTGTTGCTGCATTTTGAATGATGCACTCTTCCTTGTCGAAGATTATCTTGTGTCCTTTGTCACATAACTGGCTGATGCTTATCAAATTGTGCTTTAGGCCTTCCACATAAAGAACATCTTCAATTGTTGGAGAAGGTGCTTTTCCAATTTTTCCAATGCCTAGGATCTTCCCTTTGTTGTTATCTCCATATACTACATGTCCTTTTGATTCAAGGGTCAATGCTGAAAATTTTGTTATGTCTCCCGTCATGTGTTTGGAGCACCCACTATCTAAGTACCATAAATTTGAAGTACTTTGTGAGCAGCCCTGCAAAATTGAAATCAGATTTTATTAGGTACCCAAAGTGCTTTGGGTCCTTGGGGGTTAGTGCCTTTCTTGACCCATATGCAATGGCCTTTGGGAATGCTAATGTTTCTTACATGACAAGTATTTGGTGTGTGTCCATAGATACCACAATATGAGCAAGTAGGAATTTTACTTGTGTGTGTATGACGCTTATTGTTAATAAACTTTCCTTTATGTGAATGCTCTTTTTGTACAATTGTCATGTTTCTTAAATTTGTTTGAGTGCTTGATTTAACAAAAATGGTCTTACTAGTGCTTGGTTTATTAAATTTAGAAAATCCAATACCACTTTTATCATTAGAATATCTTTGCATGTTTAGAACATTTTCTAATCCTATATGTCCTTTTTCATACCTTTCTATTACTCTATTTAGTTGAGTGATTTTAAATGAAAGTGAATCACAATTAATGCATGAAGAACTTTGCTTAGAATTTTCAGCATCTTTTTCCACAAGATTAATTTTTTCTTTAAGATATAAGATTTCTTTCTTTTTAGTTGATACTTGTTTAAGCAAATTTTTACATTCAGCAAGAAGTTCCTTTATTGCATTTTGTGCTTCATTGTATTCTATAACTAATTCATGATTATATGGAGGGTTGTTTGAGTTACTAACCTCTTCATCATCGGAGTGATGTGACGCCATTAGTGCAACATTTGCACATTCATCGCTTTCAGTTTCTGATGTTGAACTTATGTCGTTATCTTCCCATGCTATATATGCTTTCTTGAAATCTTTTCTTTTGCCGGCACTTTTCTTGATGAGATCTGGACAGTCTGCTTTAATATGTCCTTGTTTTCCACATTCAAAGCATGTGAAGTTTTGGTTGGTCGTGCTATCTTTCTTTCTGAAGTTTTTCTTCTTGAAACTTCTGTTATTTTTGAGAAATTTGCCGAATTTCTTGACAAGGAGATTGATGTTTTCGTCGTCATCAGAAATTTCTTCTTTGACTACTTCCTTTGATTCGGTCTTTAGAGCAATATTTTTGCTTTTCTTTTCTTGGGTTTCATTTTGCTCTAATCGTCCAAGTTCTATTTCATGCTCTTGTAGTTTGCCAAATAATGCAGAAAGTGACATTTTGGACAAACTCTTCTTTTCTGATATCGCAGTCACCTTTGGTTGCCATGCCCTCGTTAGTGATCGTAATACTTTCAGATTCAATTCATCATTTGAAAAGACCTTTCCGAGGGCTGTCAAATGATTTGTCAAGTGGGAGTATCGTTTCTGCATGTCTAGTATGGTTTCTCCAGGCTGCATACGAAACAATTCATATTCTTGAGAAAGTGTATTTAGTTTGGATCTTTTTACCTCTATGGTGCCTTCATGGGTTACTTCCAATGTATCCCATATTTCCTTGGCTGTTTTACAGTGAGATATGCGGAAGAATTCGTCCATACCAAGTGCCGATTGTAGAATGTTTTTAGCCTTTTTATCAAATAGCACTTTTCTTTTATCGTCATCGGTCCAAGAGTTCTTTATTTTAATTTCCTCTTTGTTGTTGATGACTGTTGTTGGAATGTATGGACCATTCTCGACAGCATCCCATATTTCGTCTCCCTGTGCCTCAAGATATGCTTGCATACGGATTTTCCAAAAATCGTAATGTTCACCGACGAAACATGGAGGTTTGGTACTGCTGCCTCCGTCTCTGAAAACTGGTAGTACGGAAGCCATTTGTTATTTGATCAAGGAGTAATTTACCTTGAACCTGCTCTGATACCAATTGTAAGATCAGATGTGCACCTAAGAGGGGGGGGGGGTGAATTAGGTGTTTGGTTATTTTGATAGTTTTTAGAGTTACGGTGATTGATTTTTGCGCTTATGAATAGTAACAGATAATGTAAATGGCAGTAATGTAAAGAACACAGCAGATTTATCCTGGTTCCCCTAATCACCAAGGGTACGTCCAGTCCTCTTGCTCACCATAAGAGATTTTCTTCACTATCTGTCAGAATATGTACAAGTCCTCACCCTGGGACCTTGGCTACAATCTTCTAACAAACTTTCAAAGATAGAACACTACTATCTTAAATACAGCACTTAAAGAAAGCACAACTTTCTTTTACAATCACTTTGTTGTTTTTGATAAGGATATAGGAATAGAATGAAGGAAGTATAATTCAAGATCTATTCAAGTACTTTTGAGAACCTTAAGGATATGAAAATGATATGCAAGTACTTGAATTTCTGAAAAAGACTTAGAAAGATTTAGAAAATTTAGTTCAAAGTCTTTGAAATTGTGTAATTTCAATTTGTAATTTGAAAATGAAGTTATGACCTATTTATAGTCCTCAAACAACTCTTTAGATTCGTGGCCTTTGATCCAAGAGGTTTGAGAACGGATTACAATGTTTTAAATTGAATTCAAAGCTGAAAAATTGCATTGGTTGCAGTTGTATTCGACTACCACATTTCTGTATTCGAATACAGCTTGTTGCAACGTTAAAAATTTTCAAACATTTCACTGTGTAGTCGAATACAGATGGGATGGCCAACTCTCTGACTTAGCCATGTTTTTGTCTTGTATTCGACTACAGGATATCTGTATTCGAATACGACTGCTGCAACGTTTAAAAATCATTCAAAATTTCCACTGTGTAGTCGAATACAGATGAGATGGCCAACTCTCTGACTTAGCCATGTTTTTGTCTTGTATTCGACTACAGGATATCTGTATTCGAATACAACTTTAAATTTTGTCAAAAATAAAGATTTTAATATTTGGAAAATATTATTTTGGACTTTTAAAAATATTATTTATGCATATGCAAAGTAATTAAGGTCCTCTTGTATTTGAATTATGACTTGAATTATTTTACCTTTATCTAATCTATTTATTTGTAATTTCATCAAGGGATGTTTGAGGAATTCTTCTTTTTGTTGTTGTGTCACCATTGGTCTTTGTGTATAATCAAAAACGTATTTTTACAAAACCCTTTTATTAAAAATAATTACATAAATGTTAATACTAAAATAAGTAATAAATGGAAGACTATAGATGATAAAATAGTAGACTCTATACACCCACCATTAGAAGCAATAAAAATAGAAAAGAATTGACTTATATTTGAAGCTTCACCCTTAAAAACCATTAAGCATAAGAATCGTGAAAATAAAGAAATAGGAAGAGTTCAAACTCAATTAAACTTTAGTAATCAATTATTACATACTATGGCTGAACAAATAGATAGAGTAGAATCTCAAGTAAGTAAAAATCAATCATGTACGTCTAGTGAAATTAATTCATATAAAGATTATAAATTAGATCCAAAAAGACCTGTCTATAAATTGATAAATGTACCTGAAAAAGAATTAAAAGAAGCAAAGTTAAAAAATAGCTCAGATGAATTAATAGAACAATTAAAAAAGTTAACTATCACAAATAGTTCTCAAATTAACGTATTATCACAAGACCCTAATGAGTTAGAAATTAATAAAATTAAAAATATGAAAAATACTGGTTACCTAGGAAAAACTAT
This sequence comes from Cicer chorassanicum, assembly GCA_037974735.1. Lineage (NCBI taxonomy): Eukaryota > Viridiplantae > Streptophyta > Magnoliopsida > Fabales > Fabaceae > Cicer > Cicer chorassanicum. The sequence continues at coordinate 16,919,864 of JBBPBP010009777.1, forward strand.
AAATTATTACCCAAGACCTAGCTACCCAGACTTACAATTTGAAGAAAGTTATTACATGACCTCTGCAACCTATAGTGGAGACTCTATTATTGAATAGAACATAGATGGACATAGCAAACAAAACATATTAAATATTATTCAAGCCATGACTATGGCAGCTACTGCCTTTAAAACATCAGGGAAAAATACTAACAAAAAGGCGGCCTTATTATTAATCACGAGATTTACTTGTCAACTAAAAGGTTGGTGGGATAATATAGTTACTGAAGAAGAAAAAACTGTGATACTAACAGCAGTTAAAATGGATAATAATGGAATACCAATAGAAGAAGACTCAGTAAATACCCTATTATACACTATTACAAAAGCCTTTGTAGGAGACCCATTACAACTACAAGAAATTGCTGCAGACCAATTAGTAAACATTTACTGTCCAACCATGTCTGATTACCGATGGTATAAAGACATGTTTTTATCTAAAGTCTACATGCGTCCTGAGGGGAACGCAGATTATTGGAAAGAAAGGTTCATAGCAGGATTACCAAAATTATTCAGTGAAAAAGTTAAAATGAACATTAAGTCAAAATATGATGGTCAAATACCTTACGGATCATTAACATTAGGTCCGATATCCAATTACATCGTAGAAACTGGAATCAGTATTTGTATTGATTTCAAATTACAAAATAAAATGAGAAATGAAGCTACTCAAAGTAGAAGAGAATTAGGATCGTTATGTGAACAATTCGGAGTAGAACCTATTAGAGCACCAAGTAAGCAAATCAAGAAAAGACAAAAACAGTCTTACAAACATTATCAAAAAAGAAAAGTTTATAATAAAAAGAAAAGTTATATTAAACAAGAAGATTATACCCCACAAAAATCTAATAATAAAAAACATAAATACAAAAAACCTACTAAACAGACATTTGCCAAACAAGATGTCAAATGTTTTAAGTGCGGGAGGATAGGTCATTATGCAAAAGATTGTCGAGTAAAACAAAAAACTAACGAAATTAATAATTTAGAAATTCAAAGTGAATTAAAAGAAAGTCTAATTAACATTTTAAAAGATATTATGTTAAACGATGAGTCTTCATCTTCGGCAGAAGAATCATCCTTTGAAGAAGACAATATTAATCAAATTATTGATAATTCAGAGTTAGAACAAGAATCTGAAAACAATTACTGTTTAGGTCATGAATTATGTATCTGTGAAGATTGTGCCAAAACCATTAATGTTATTACAACAGATCAAGTCAATTCCTTGATAGAAATATTAAGAACTATGCCTGATTCAGAACAGAAAAATAATTATGTAAAACAAATGCAAGATATTATAGAAAGAGAACATAAATTAAAAGAAACAATTAGTAAAGTAGAATTTAAAGAAATTATGAATAGGTTTAAACCAGTACAACAAGTAACTATTAAAGATCTTCAAAATGAAATTACTTTAATAAAACAAGAAATTAACTCATTAAAACAAAATAATATATATCTAAATATTAAATATTTAGAACTAAAAGGAAAAGATATATTATATCAATAGAACAACCGGAAAGCTCTAATTTAGAAATAGAGCTAGAAAAGAACAATGATTCATATTAATTTATGTTGAATAAATTAATAATACATAAGTGGTACTGTCACATTACATTAATAATTAAAGGTCGGAAATTTGAATTTACAGCATTAATAGACTCATGAGCTAATTCAAATTGTATACAAGAAGGATTAATACCCACTAAGTATTACGAAAAAACTTTAGAACGATTAAGCGGAGCTAATGGCTCTAGGTTAGGAGTAAATTACAAATTATCCAACGTAAAAATATGTAAACAAAAAATTTGTTATCAAACCTCCTTCTTATTAGTAAAAGACATTAAACAAAAAATAATACTAAGAAATTCCTTTTTAGCATTAATTTACCTTTTTACTGTCACATCTGAAGGAATTACTACCACAACCTTAGGCAAAGAAATTAATTTTAAATTTGCAATAACACCTAGAATAAAAGAATTAAATATACTACAAGAATCATCTATTTCAGCTATTAATACAATAGAATTGAAAAGGAAACAAATAAATATGATAAACCAAGATATTTATTACAAAAGAATTGAAGAACAATTAAAATATAAAAATGTACAAGAAAGGATAAAAGAAGTCCAAATTAAATTCGAAAAGGAAATATGCACAGAACATCCAAACGCGTTCTGGTCTAGGAAAAAACATGAAGTTTCATTACCTTATGAGCCCAATTTTAATGAAGAAAACATACTCACTAAGGCTAGGCCCATACAAATGAATAGCTAGTACTTAGATTATTAAAAAAGAAATACATGAGTACTTAGACAAAAAATTAATAAGGCCCTGTAAGTCTCCTTGGAGCTGTGCAGCCTTTTATGTTATGAATGCTGCAGAATTAGAAAGAGGAGCCCGTAGGTTAGTTATTAATTATAAACCTTTGATTAAAACTTTAAAATGGATCAGATATCCTATACCTAATAAAAGATATTTAGTAAGTCGATTACATAACTCTTCAATATTCTCTAAATAAGATATGAAATCAGGTTATTATCAAATTCAAATTAAAGAAGAAGATAAATATAAAACCGCATTTGTTGTACCATTTGGACATTACGAATGGAACGTAATGCCCTTTGGATTAAAAAATGCACCCAGTGAATTTCAAAACATTATGAGCAACATCCTCAACGATTATCAACAATTTGCTATAGTTTATTTAGATGACGTATTAATATTCTCAAATAATATTAATCAACATTTTAATCATTTAGAACAATTTTTTAATGTTATAAAAGAAAATTGATTAGTAATCTCGGATAAAAAAATGAAATTATTCCAAGATAACAATAGATTCTTAGGATTTGATATTTATAAAGGTACAATTAAACCAATAAACAAATCAATAGAATTCGGAGATAAATTCCCAGATGAATTAAAAGATAAAAAACAATTACAAAGATTTTTAGGATGTATAAATTGTGTGTCAGATTTTATACCCAACCTTAGGATTATCTGTGCACCCTTGTTCAAAAGATTAAGAAAAAATCCATCTGCTTGGAATAATGAGATGACGGATAGCGTTAAAAAGTTAAAAACTATTATAAAAAAGTTACCCTGCTTAGGAATACCTGACCCCCAGGCATCATTAATAGTAGAGACTGACTCTTAAAAATTAGGATTTGGAGGTATATTAAAACAAAAACCAATAGGAAACGATAAATAGCAAACAGATAGGTATTACTCTGGAATATGGAACACCGCCCAATTAAAATATAGCACTGTTAAAAAAGAAATTTTGGCAATTGTTTTATGCATTACAAAATTTCAAGATGACTTGTTTTCAAAGAAATTTTTATTAAAGACTGATTGTAAAGCAGCAAAAGATGTTTTGCAAAAAGATGTTAAAAACTTAGTTTCGAAACATATTTTTGTCAGATGGCAATCTTTACTTTCCTGTTTTGATTTTGAAATAGAATATATTAAAGGAGATAAAAACTCATTACCAGATTTTCTTACAATAGAATTTTTAGAGAGAAGAAACAATGAGTCATAAAGATAAATATGGACCTCCAATTACCGATGAAAAAATTACAAAAGCCCCCACTATCAAATAGGTATTACAAACTCCTTCTTCTTCTCAATTACCAATCCAAAATAGATTTACTTCATTAACCCCACTAGCATTACCAACTTTTTACCCATCAACTCCAAAAACCATAAGACCCCAAATCCTATCTCAATTAATCTCACCATTACAATTTGCCTTAAAGATACCATCCCAATTAAATGCTCCAACACAAAAAATAGAAAAATTACCTTATTACACACCCCCTAGTAATCTAAGTTGTCCATTTGTAGAAAAAGAGTACAAGAAAATACTGTTTCTTGTAGAGCCTGAATATTTATTAAATAAATTATTACTTCAGATTGTTTCTCACTACTATCCTCACGTATTTTATTATTTACCAGCTACCCCATAAAAAACAAGATTATTTTATGAGTTTGTTCTAGTTGATATTGATTCAATAGAATTGACTCATACATATATCAAAAATGATAAACAAAAAATTATTTTTTCAAAATTCAAAATATTAAAGGTATTATCTCCAACCGACTAGAAAAATCACCCTTCAATATTAAGAAAATTTTCCAGAAGATTTACTCCCCAAGAATTTTCGTATTATGATTATATGGAAGCATGGACAAACATGCTTTTACAAGAACCCTTTGAACATTCATAGTTCTTTTGGTTTAAAAATGATATTACATTACAGTTCCTGTATTGGTTTATTAAATGGTTTAATGAATGGGGACCTGAGCCATAAATTTATCCAGAATTTGCTGGATCAGCCTTCCAAGAATTCATTAAGGAAACTAACTTTCCGGACCATATGAAAATATTAATGTTTCATGCAAGTTTGGGAATTTCATGGATTACCTCATGGACGTATAAAAAAGAATTATCAATTCCTGATTCAAATATTAATTGGGTGTTCAGAGTCATTAAAATAAAATGGTGGAATAAATTTAATCCCGAATTATTAAGAGACTCTACCCTTCAAGAATGGTTTGAGAAAAATCCTAAATTTATTATATATATTAAAATAGACTCTCACATAAATATCATCTAATAGTGTGACATTTCATTCAAATATTGTCACCTCAACAAAAAATCATATGTGGCACATCTAAAAGGTTTTTCCTCTTCAATTCTCCTTATTGTTACTACTACTACTACTAAATATTCAACCGTATATACGAGTTGTTTAGAAGTCTCATACTCAAAATATTAGAATTTAGATTTGTCATTTCTTTGACATGATTAGAATAAAATGAATACCAAATGACAAAATCATTTTTAAATTTTT
>JBBPBP010009777.1:16924978-16936852 GCA_037974735.1 Cicer chorassanicum
AAAAAAAAAAAAAAAAAGCATGACTAATCTGATTTTGCGGTAGATATTTACATATATTAATATTTATTAAAATACTTTTAAGATTTTTAACACTAAATATAATTTATGAATTTTGTTTGTAGGATGATCTTCACTATGGATTTTTAATACTAAATATATGAATTAGTTGCAATTACGTTCTGCAAAATATTTTACATATTCTCAAATGTGTGTTTGTCAACTCATATATAATAATTACTCAAACAAACTTACTTGAAAAAATACTCTACAAACAAAATAAATAAATTATATTATTTTTGAAAATTTAAAATCTTATTCACAATACTACTAATATGTTAAAGTCTATATATTCCGTGTAACGCGCGGGTTATATTCTAGTTCCTTATTAAACCCAAAAGACGACATTAAAGAAGGACAATTTTTAACAGAAAATCCAAAATCATAGCTGAATTATCATCATCATCCAATAAAAAATAATTTTTAAAGAAATTACAAACGGCAATATCAGAGTCTGAAAACAATAATGAAGACTCGGAAGAATCTTCCCAAAACCTTATTCCACAAAATGAAGATGATTGTTATGGCCTAGAAGGTATTTGAGTATGAAAAACAAGATATGTTAGCATTATTAGAAGAATCTGCATTTTTTGTGACATGTCCATTATTTGGGGCCGACAAAAACATGTAAAGAAAAGCATCATCAGGCCAGCTCACCCTTGAAGAGATGGCCGACAATTAAAAGCACCTTTTGACTATCAACTTTTACTATTTTTGTAGTTTTGTAATGATTAAAATTCTGAATAATTTAAGGGCAAAAATATAAAATAGCCCAATGTTAGTTTAGTGCTTTTAGTCATCCCTTGTGCCTATAAAAGGGAATGACCTCTTCATTGTACAAATACGCAACTACTACCCATTAATCCTTGTAACAAAAGTTCTCTCTGAAAAATATTTTGAGTTCATACATTTTCAGCTTTCATATAATCAAAATTTTTGTAAGTATTACCTAATCATCATAAGCATGAATCTTGCATATTTTCATTATGTTTTCCAGATTATTTTTGTATATACTCAAAAATAGATTGGTATTTTTCAGATATATTATTATTCCCACAAAATCATTATGGATTGCTTTTTTGTTTTGAATGCTTTATTTGCAGTTATCTTATTAATAAATATAACCTTCCTGTTGCATAATTGATTAGTATTATCATTTCCATATTATTTAAAAACAAAAGAGTTTTTGTTTTACGGTTCGTCATCTTTTGACATGTTTAACTGATCTTTACTCATAAAAAAGGTTTTATTTTACTATTCTTTACCATTGATCGTTATGTTTTACCGTTCATCATTTTTACTTTTACTGCCATTTTTTTACTGTTCATGGAATTACGCGTGTGTATATATATATATATATATATATATATATATATATATATATATATATATGGGAAATTGAGAAAGAAAGAATACACATATATTATTATTATTAAACTAGTAGTATATATATATATATATGGGAAACTGAAAAAGAAAGAAAACACAGAACCTGCGTCGCCTTCCTTTTCTTTTTCTTCTTTCTCTCTGTTACCAAAACAAACAAATTTTAGTTTGTTTTCAAAAACAAAACCTCATTTTTCACCTAGATCTAAGCTCCATCTCACGAAGTAGCAGAAGGGAAAGTTGCTCCTTGCCACGCTACGGTGTTAGTGAACTAACTTTGGCAGCGACGTCGCAAACGAAGTTTTTACCAGAATTAATCGCGGTGCCGTAATCGGTTGTTAGAGCTACCGTTGAGGTAAGGGCTCCTTCCAAACTTTTTGTTTGCATTTAGGACCTTATGTGTGAATTTGTGGAAAATAAATTTGATGTGTTTGAGGTGTAGATTTGTGGAAAATGAATTTAAGGTGTTTATGGGTAAAAATTTAGAGATTTAAATTGATGATTTATGGTTGAAAATTTAGAGATTTAAATTGGTGATTTATGGTTAAAAATTTAGAGATTTAAATTGGTGATTTATGGTTAAAAATTTAGAGATTTAAATTGATGATTTATGGTTGAAAATTTAGATATTTAAATTAGTGATTTATCGTTGAAAATTTTGGAGATTAAATTTGGTGGTTTATATTTGGAAATGTGGAGTTTTGAATTAATGTTGATTATTTAGTTGTAAAAGTTCGGTGTGTGAAAAAGATATAATTTTGGGAATTTTGTAGTGGTTGGATAAATTTTAGTTGTGAACAAATTGTTATAAATATTTATGTTTATGTAGTTAGCTCCTTGAGTCCCGAAAAAGAATCGAGACTGTTGGCACCGAGTTAGCGGTGGGGAGAACTCTGATATATTAATGTTGTTGTGGTGATTCATGTTTGGTGTGATTTGATGTGTTCATAATTAATATTATGAATTTTGAGATGTATTTTATGTGTATATTGGAGGAAAATGAATTTAACGTGTTTATGGATTAAATTGTGGAAGTTGAATTTAATGCGTTTGAGATGTGGGTTGTGGTGCTTCAAGTTTGGTGTGGTTTATGTGTTTATAATTAATCTTATGAATTTTTTAGATGTGATTGTCGATTATGGTTGAAAATTTTGGAGATTAAATTTGGTGGTTTATGTTTGAAATTGTGGAGTTTTGAATTTGGTAATTAATGGTTGAAAATTTTGGAGATTAAATTTGGTGATTTATGGTTGAAAATTTTGGAGATTAAATTTGGTGGTTTATGTTTGAAAATGTGGAGTTGTGAATACGGGTGATTCATGATTAAATTTGGTGTAAAATTTTCGAATTTGAATTGATTGAATTTGTTGTGTTTGAGATGTGGATGAGTGGTGAATGTGCGATTGATGTATCCATAATTGATGGCGTATGCATTATGAATTTTATGGAAGAATATATGTTTGAGTATGCTCTGTGAAAATATTGAAAAATCATTAGTGTTAAATGAGTATTAAAAAAGGGGAATCTTTTAATAGCTGCATTTACTTAATGGTTGTGGTGAAAAGAGTCAGAGTATGCTCATGCATTTCATAGTACATGATGGCCGCAATGGGCCATAGTGATAGTGGTAATCGTGATGGGCCACGAGATGATGCCATGTGAATAGTTGGTTCATCTTATCCTTGCGGGGATTTTTGCGTCGTGCTAATCTGTGATAGATTGCACTCTTGTAAGTCGTGTTGATCTGTGAGCGATTGCACGCATAGAAAATTGTGTTGGTCTGTGAGAGGCTGCACGATAGTAAATTGTGCTGATCCGTGAGAGATTGCACCTTGATAATTAGTAGTGGTCTGTGAGAGGTTGTACAATTATGATTTACGCCTTTTCGAGAAGGGTTTTGGTTTGGAATTCCGGAATCATGTGCATTGGTATAGACGAATTGCATTAGGGTGCTGGGCACGTGAGTCATGTTTGATATACTGTGATGATTGTATATACATACTCGATTGTGGTTTGTCATTGTGTCGTATTTGATGAGTGTTATTGTTTGACTTTATGTGGTAAGCGTTGAATGATATCGAAACATATTCAAAACTGAAATTCTGCCATTTTCACAGTTGTACTCAGATACAAGGATGTTGTATTCGAATACGACAGTGCAGTTTGTTAAAAACGTCATTTTTCAACTTTGATTATGCATGTGTGGCATATGAAAATCCTTTCTAGATGTATGCTAAGTTGAATGCATTTAAAATTTAAATGTTATGTGATATTTGTTAATTTCGGTTGGTGACCTTTACAATTATTGTGGAAACCTGAGCTTTGCCCTCAGATGAGAATCAGGATCTTCCTACCAGTTAGTACTCTGGAGATGGGAACGAAGTTAGACTTACCTGACTAGTGCTGTGTCAGAAGGATTTCTGCGGGGCGCGTGGAGATCACTTGGGTTATAGTTTTTTTTGTAGCATGATCAGATTAGATGGCTGTATAGAGGCTAGATGTCTATCTGTTGTGGTTGTATTTATTTCATTCTGGAATACTGTACCTATACCATATATTGTCAGCTTGACTTTTATTTTGATGGGTCCTTGTATCACTTTTTGATGTGACGTGGGGAAGTTAAAATTCTTGGGGTAGTGCTTTTATACAAGTGTCTGCCGAGAATACCCCAGGGGTATGAGCTACGTTGGATAGGTCTCATAACCCCGGTGTATTTTTCTGTTTTAAATATTTTGGATTTTCATTTCAAAACCGTTTTCGCTGTTTGTAATTATTGTTGAATTTTGTCGTTGTGATACGTCTTAAAAGTTTTATCGAGAGGTATTTCTCTCTTTATTATGAATTTGAATTTGTTTTAAAAAAAAATTCGGGTTGTTACAATAACAGGCTGTGAATGGCCTACCTTTATGGAGGTGATAGGTTCATATTTGTCTCATGTCTCTGATCAACAGACTAAGGAGTTGAAAGGGTTGTTAAATCAGTTTGTTGTTGATTTTAAAGAAATCCAGGGTCTTCCTCCTACAAGAAACACTAGCCAATCCATTGAACTTTTGCAAGGTGCTGGTCCGATAAGTGTGAGGCCTTACAAATATCATCATTTACACAAGGATGAAATTGAAAAATAGACTCAGAGCCTTATGCGGCATGGGGTGATTAGAAACAGCACTAGTGCTTTCTCTAGTACAGTTATTTTGGTAAAGAAAAAGGATCAATTTTGGCGCATGTGTGTAGATTATTGTGCACTTAACAAGGTTACAATTCAAGATAAGTACCCAATCCCTATTGTAGATGAAATGTTAGATGAGTTACATGGCTCGGGTTATTTCTCTAAGCTTGATCTTAAATCTAGTTATCATCAAATTCACATGAAGGAAGAGGATATTCATAAAATTGCATTTCGTACTCATGAGGGTCACTATGAGTTTATGGTGATGTCATTTAGCCTTACCAATGCTGTTGCAACCTTTCAATCGGTGATGAATGATATTTTTAAGCATTTTTTAAGGAAGTTTGTATTGGTTTTTTTTTTTATGACATACTAGTGTACATCAATAGTTGGACTGCTCATTTGCAGCACTTGGAGATGGTTCTAAAAATTTTGAAACATTAGTTTGTGGCTAATGGGAAGAAGTGTGCTTTTGGTCAACACCAAGTTGAATACTTGGGCCATGTCATTTCCAAAGCAGGGGTTGTTGTGGATCCTACCAAGGTTAGCAGTGTCTTACAATGGCCAGTCCCTAAGAATGTCAAGGGGGTGAGAGGTTTTTTGGGGTTAACTGGTTACTATAGAAAGTTTATAGCTAACTATGGGAAAATTGTTAAACCCTTGACCGAGTTGACAAAGAAGGATGTTTTAGATGGAATGTTGCGGCTGTCAAAGGTTTTGAGAAATTAAAAGTAGCTATTACAACTGCCCCAGTTTTAGTCCTGCCTAATTTCAAATTTCCTTTTGAAATTGAATGTGATGCCTCAAGAAAACGGGTTGGTGTTGTGTTGTTGCAATCTAAACATTCGTATATTAGCAAGGCTTTTGAATCATCTAGGTTATCTAAATCGGCCTATGATAAGGATTTAATGGCTTTGGTGTTAGCTATTCAACATTGGAGACATTATTTGTTAGGAAGGCGGTTTGTGGTTTATTCTGATCAAATTAGCCTAAAACACTTGTTACAACAATGTATTACCACAACAAATCAGCAGGAATGGATGGCTAAGTTGATGGGTTTTGACTTTGAGGTGGTGTATAAGGTGGGAGTGGAAAATAAGGTGGATGATGCTTTATCTAGACAACATGAGGGTGTTGAAATTCATGCTCTTAAATCCTATCCTATTTGGCAGCAGAGCAACCAATTGCAACAAGAGGTATCGTAGGATCCCTATCTTAAAAGCATTGTGGAGGCTATTCAAAAGGATCCTAATGCTAAACCTGGGTTTTCCTTAAAAGGTGGCATCTTATTCTACAAAAATAGGTTAGTTATACCGGCTAACTCACCGCTTATTGAGGATCTACTTAAGGAATTTCATTCTTCCCCTAGTGGGAGTCACTCTGGATACCTACGCACTTATGTGAGAATGACAGACACTTTATATTGGCAAGGGATGATGAAAAAGGTGAAAGCTTGTGACACTTGTCAACGACAAAAATATGCCGCGACTACGCCTAATGGGTCACTACAGCCACTACCTATTCCAGTTTTGGTGTGGAGTGACATATCTATGGATTTCATTACTTGTTTGTCCAAAAGTAATGGATTTGAAGCTATTTTGGTTGTTGTGGATCGTCTCTCCAAGTATAGTCATTTCATTCCTCTTTAACATTCATTTACTACTCGCTCCATTGCTGCTATTTTTGTGAAAGACGTGGTTAAACTACATGAAAGAGTTGTTCAAGCTAGTAGGCACAGTGCTAATAATGTCTTCGGCATACCATCCACAAACTGATGGCCAAACGTAAGTGATTAACCGCTGTTTAGAGACCTATCTACGTTGTTTATTGAAAATCAACCTAAGACATGGGCACATTGGATTCCATGTGCAGAACTATGGTACAATATTACATATCATGTATCCATAGGGTTCACCCCTTTTGAGGTGGTGTATGGCAGAACACCTCCAGTATTGTGCATTTTTTGGAGGGTGAAACCAGAGTAGAAGCTGTAGCCCAGGAGTTAAGGGACAAGGATGAAGCTTTACGTCAATTGAAAATTAATTTACTCAAAGCTCAATAGTACATGAAATACCAAGCTAATAAGAAACATAATTTGAGGTTGGTGATTGGGTTTTCCTCAAATTACGTCCTCATCGACAACAATCGGTTGTGCATAGGATCCATCAAAAATTGGCTCCCAGATTTTTTGGTCTTTATCAAGTCATTAAAAAGATAGGGCAGGTTGCTTACAAGTTACAATTACCAACAACATCTAAAATACATCCTACTTTTCATGTGTCTCAATTGAAGAAAGTTGTGGGCAGTTATACTGCTACAACTCAGTTACCTATCAATTTGGAGTCTGAAAATGGGGACATTATTCCTGCTAAGGTTTTGTCATGGAGAGATAAGTTTGATGATGGGCAGCATAAGAGAGAATGGTTGATTCAATGGGAAGGAATGGAAGTTGGAGATGCTACTTGGGAAGAGTAATTGTTGCTAAAGAGTCAATTCTCTGATTTGCGCCTTGAGGACAAGGCTACTGTTGAAGGTGGGGGTGATGATAGGAATGGGTTGGGCTCCACGAGTGATGAAGGGGATCTGTTAGTTAACAGAGATGAAGTGAGGCCTAAGCAATGGCGAGTATACGTGAGAAAGAATAAGAAAGGGAATGTAGAAAAAGTGTGATTGTCTAGCTGGCATAGTTAGTTAGTATTCCCCTAATAAATAGGAGTGTGTGGGGAATTAGTTTGGGAGTTTTTTTTTTATCATTTTTCAGTTGCACCTTAGAGGTTGGCAGTGAGAGAATTGTTTTCTCTAACTGAGGAGCATTAGTTCTGGAATCATTTTCTGTTTTCATATTCATTAATACAATAATCATCTTCATCTAATTCTATCTTACCTTTGCTCTATCACATATTGTATACTCAAATTAGACTTTTCATTATAATATTAATAATTGCTTCTAAAAAAATCATGTTCTAGCATACTAAATCACCAAGATAATCATTGGACATGTGAGATTTTTAGAATCAAAGTGCACTTATTATCAAGATAATCATTGGACAGGTGGGAATCTTTATAAAATTTATAGAACTTCAAAAATCTCTGCACTTATTATCCAACAAATAAATTTTTACCCGAATCATTTTAATTACTTCCAAAAAATACATTATTCTTTAAAATTACACCATCCAAAAAGACAGTTAAAGGTACCATTTCTCAACTTATGTTCTTTATCCCCGCTAATTTTGTATGCCCCTTAACATTACATGCCTATGCCTTTTGTAATGCTTGTTGAATAATCAATCGACATGATAGGTAGTTTACTTATGGTTCTTATTTTCCTCAGCCCAAATCTTATATCTTGGTGGTCTAAGAAGAAATCTTTGGTAGCTATGAAGCACCGATAGAGACAAAAGTACCAAACACCACACTGACACTAACACTAACATCTTGGTTGTCTAAGAAGCAATCTTTGGAAGCTATGAAGCACCGGCACAGACAACCACACTGACATTGACATCGATAATAATTTGAGAAAAAAGAAGTGATTGAACGTAACATGTGTCGGTCTCGGACACCGGACACATCTTTAATTTGAAGTGTCAGTGTTATATAGCTTGGTAGCTCATTTTGGCTATAAGGTTGAACATCACAGCTCGACTCTTTCTGCAGTTAAATCACTTTCGGGGGTAATCTCTCCTTCATGAACTCCATGTTTCAATAGCTAGACCTATTGAATTTTGTGATATTTTTAGTCACTATGTTGGCTCTGCTCCACAGAACCAAAATATATGAAGCTTAATCTCTTCTTTGTTAGGAAAAAAGGTGATATGATCCTATTTGTAATGAATCACTATAAGGATCGTTCTAGGTTGGAAACGTACAGATTTGAGTCAAAAATTGCATATTGCTAGAGAATGCAATAAACAGAGCTACGAAACTCCGAATCCGACGATTCCAAAACGAGATGAAAGATGACGTTCTGAAACGCAAGTTAGGCTGTTGAATCACCGAAAACATGTTTCTAGAACTCGAGATATGATCACAGATTGCTGAACACGAAAATCGGTAGAAATTGTGTACTAGGGTTCGATATAATGGAAAATTATAAAGAAACAAAAGATGGATTAGATTGAGAAGATGAAGAAGGCGCCACAATCAAGGATGATTGATAAGCCAATGAAGAATCGCCACAATGGTAAGGAAGCCATTGATAAGACTCTAGCAAGTTCTAATCCAAGAACTTAAAGAGGAGACCTAACTCACTCACAATTCTCATTAGAAAAATTTTAATTCATTCAAAAAAATCCCCCTTCAATGAAGTTACAAATTCATAGTTATAGTAAAATTATCTCTAAACCTTAATGGGTCATAAGTGATACCATTCATTAGGCCCAAATTAGGTTTACATCATTTTTTTTAATAAAAATAAACTAAATGTAAGGAAGCAAAGTATCTTCACTTACATATAACATCAACTAAATCTATATTAAAACTATTACAATTCCAAATTAAAGCAAACTAAGAATTATTACAAACCAAATGAAAATAAATAAAATTCATCCTAATTTATTAAAAATATGGATCATCTTCGTGCTCTTGAGATCCTTATCAAAAGGGCTCTCTCTACACTTCTTCATGCATGCCAAATACTTGCTCAAGATCAAAATTATTGATTATCCTTACATAGTTGGGATAATTTTTAACTATTTGTGTAAGCAACCGAGCCTATAATAAGACTTCACCTGATGTAATTCATGTATTCTTGTATCAGAATAACACATTCAGATTTCTTCTCAACTCTTTCTCTATCGATGTACACTACCAATAATCACCACATCTGAGAACAGGTGAAATCGCTTTGTATCTCGGATAATGATGGTATGCTTTTCTACCATCGACACAAGTTTTGCAGTGCTGTGACAATCACGGCATATTCTTAGATTTTTTATTATAACTAACGGCGTATCTGCTCTACTGACCAAAAGTCCGTATGCAAGAGCTATCTTCTCACTATGTTTGGTGATCATATCTATTTTCACCTCCTCACCAACATCATGGAGAATGGATTCTGTTTCAGGCACAAACCCAACCTCTTTAATTTTTCTCATAACTCTTCCAACTTTTTGTGTATTTTGTGTGAATCAGGGTGACTGTAATCATCAACAACAAAACTTTTTGTGTATTTTGTGTGAATCAGGGTGACTGTAATCATCAACAACAAAACGATGGATTTTATTCCCATGTTCAATAAAACTACATCCAGGATTTCTAGTAAGAACTTTAGTTTTCATTAAAGTCCTTACTTTTGATGCATCACTCCACAAACCTGCAGCAGAATACATGTTAGACAGCATAATATAGTTTCTAGGGTCTGACGAATTTAACGCAATCAAATTCTCGGCGGCTTCCTTCCCTAGGTCTATGTTTCGATGAACCCTACAAGCACCAAGAAGGGCACCCCAGACTCCAGAATTCGGCTCGAACGGCATGTTCTTAATCAACTCATGAGCATCATTGAGTAGACCACAACGACTGAGAAGATCAACCATACATGAATAATGATCCAATCGTGGTTGAACTTTGTAAACATCAGACATGATTTGGAAGTAGTATTTTCCTTCCTCGACAAGCCCTGAATGGCTACACGCACTTAACAAATGAGTAAAAGTAACATGATCAGGCACCATGCCTTCTTCTCTCACAATCCTTTCAAAGAACTCTATCGCTTCTTTACCGCGCCCATGCATCGCATAGCCTGCAAGCATTGCAGTCTGTGCCACTTTATCAGGCTTACGTATCTCCGCAAATACTTTACAAGAATCATTCAATCTCCCTAACTTTGAATACAAATTCAAAAGGGTAGTCACAATTGTTACATTTTCATCAAGACCACAAGTAAAGATTAAACAATGTACAGCCTCTACCAATCTTCCCAAAAGAAAATTTTCACAAGCTTGAAGCAAACTCACCATTGTAGCTTCATCAGGAAAAAAACCATTAACCCTCATCAAATCAAAACATTTAAAAGCCTCATTAACCATTCCATTTTGAGCACAAACAGCCACAATTGAATTCCAAGACACCATACTCTTCTCAGGCATTTCCCAAAACAAGTTGAAAGCAGTTTCAACAAAACCAAACTTCCCATACATATTAACAAGAGCATTAACAACCTTCACCTCAATCACCATACCCAATTTCACAACACAACAATGAACATAATAGCCTTCATCCTTTGCTTTCGCCGACACACAAGCCGAGATAACGGATATAAAAGTAAGCTCATTCAGTCTCATATCCAATTTTGAATCAGATTTCATCGTGCAAAACACACTCAAGCAGTAACCAAGTTGTCCACTTTTCGAAAACCCAGAAACCAAAGAGTTCCATGAGACAAAATCTTTGTTTGGCATTTCATCAAACAACAAATGTGCATCTTGGGTGGCACCCAATTTGAGGTAACAAGAAACCAATTGATCACCTATGAACCCATCTCGGTAATCAAGAGATTTGATCACATGGGCATGAATGATCTTGCAGATGGAAACAGATGAGGAAGATTTCAGAGCACACAGAAGAGTAGAGATAAAAGGGTCATAAGAGTGTGTGGAAACGGCATGGAATTGGAGAGAGGTTTGGGAGAGAAGTGAACAAAGAGGGTTAATGAATTCGAATGTTAAAAGTTTCGGTGGATGTTGTAGAAGCATGCAAGTCTTCAATGTGGTATTGAAGAACCTAAACATCTCTAGTTTGAGTAACCCATCAAACTCTTCATTTACTTTGAAATCCTTGTTCTCAAGAAGAATTATAAAATGGAAATTAATTTATTAAATATTTATGAGACTATATTTATTTTTTCTTCTTATTTTAAATACTATCGCCGTTTGATACACAAGATAAAATAAATAAATATGATATAAAGTTAGATAAAGATATGATATGATAATAAAAGAATAAACTTATGATAATCATTATAACAATATTTTATTTTGTCATGTATTTGTTACACATTTCACCATTACATAATATATATATATTTTATTTAAATAACAAAATTACTATTTAGTTTTTTTTAAAATTAACTTATTATATTTTAAATATTATAAATTAATAAAAAAATACTGCAAAATTAAATAAGTAATGAAATGATTTTATATTTAAAATTATCCATCGACACTACTAAATAAACAATTAATTTAAAAAAAATCATGAGTAACCAAATAATTCTATTTTTTTGTTAGAATATAAATAAAGATATGATATATATTATATGT
>JBBPBP010009777.1:16937098-16950599 GCA_037974735.1 Cicer chorassanicum
TATAAAACTACTTGATTACTTATTTAATATTTTAGTTTTTCTTTTTTTTTTAAAATTTATAATATTTAAAATATAGTAAGTTTATTTAAAAAAAAACGAATTTGTAACCAAATACATAACAAAATAAAATATTATCATGTTAGTTGTCATATGAGTATCAAATATAAGATATGATAATATTTATTCTGTCACTATCCTATCATATCTTTATTCAACTTTATATTATGTTTTTATCCTATCTTGCGCATCAAACGGACTCTTAGTGTAAAACTATGTTTTAATTATATTTCTAAAGTTTTAAATATATTATATCTCAACCTTTGTGATTCGAAATCCCACGAAGAATTAATATGGGAAACAAACAAGTGATAAGAACCCAACATTTATGATTCGAGATCCCAATATTAACATTCAATGTGGTAAGAACAAGTCACTTGTTATTTCTATTAGCACAAAAAATTTATTAATTTTTGTTTTTGGTCTTTTTCTATGGTGTACTTGAGTAAGTGTTAGATATTGCATTATTGATAGGATAATCGATAATGCTTTTAGTGATTTTCATATCCCTTATGGTTGGTGTATGATTTGCAACATATACTTGATAAAATCACTTATATAGGTTTCAAGTGGAGCCACTTGCATTAGCAAAATCTCTAGAGCACTCACGAATACCTTGTTGTACACTAATTCAAAAAAATAAGTTTGCATAAAATCCAGAACAAGGTGTGCCACATTCCATTGGCAGTGAGAATGAATGACAGTGCCGGTCAGAGGGGCCGAAGGTTAGATCTCTCTAATTTCCAATGGTGGAAAAAAGGGGGTGAAAAGATCGTGAATAACTAGGGTGAGAAGATTGTGAATAACAGTGTTGGTTATAGAGGTCGCGCTGTTACTGATCCTAGTGTCGGTCAAAGGGGAAGAGGTAGAGTTAAAAATACTTTAGTGGATTAAGTCTTTGACTGTACTAGAGTGAAATTTCTCTGTAAGGAAATGACTAGATGTAGTTACAATAGGAGCTCTAGTATAACTTGTTGGGTTCGATGAGCGTAATGCAAGTGTAAATTTAAATTCTCAAATCCAAAAGAAATTGGATCTTGTAGTAGAATGGTAATAATAAAAATTATCACCAATATTTAACGTGGAACACCCTCTAATATTGAGGGAAAAATTCCAAAATATATTTTACTATATATATCAAATAATATTACAACTTTCTCTCACTATCCCCACAAAAGAGATACAATATAGCATTTTCCATGAGACCTTTTTCATATTCAAATACAATACTTTTACATTACCAAGGCGTTATAGAGATGATACCAAAACGAGTGTATTTTTCACCTATTTTCTTGTCACTCTCACACACTGTTACTTAGAAGCTATAATTTTTCTCTTCTTTATTCGATGCTATCTTCCTTCAAATACCCCTCTATTTATAGAGAAAGTGAACCGATAAAGTCTAAAAATTATGCACTATTTCACAAAAATTCATGCACTCAAAATGTGAGACCTGCAACTTATTCCAATTTTCAAACTTTCTGCACTGCAAGCTATATAACTCAGCACCGTAAGCTATAGCTAGCTGTGTTATTGGAAGAAGAAAATGGGGCCAGCATCAAAGACTTGGCTAGGAAAATTGCTTATTGCAATTTGCCTTTTGCTAGACACCCACAAGTAGTGTCACCAACGGTACTAGTGTTTACGGATGTTGAACATCGCGACACGCCTGATTTTAGAGTATATATTTTTTTTTTATGATTTAAAGTTTACTAATATTTGTTCAATATTAAACATTAATTGAAAAATTGTATATTTAATTTGAAGCTCTTTTTGTAGCCTTACTAAGAGGAAATGGTGTTTTGGGTGTCATGAACTTTTGATGTGCTATATATGTGATTTTTTACGGGCTTTTCATATAAACTTTATCACCTCATTCTCTTTTTCCGCCACTATGAACAACAATCTTAGCATGAAGAATGGATATGCTTGCAACCATTTGGACCTTCAAAAACTAGATGGGTCCAACATTATTTGATTTTCGCCTTAATTATTTCAAAGTTACGATGTAGATTTTGTTTTTGATTTTTGTATAATGAGAAGGTTACAATGCTATGAAGTACTCCATCCAACATAACCATGAATATCACTTCTTAAAAATCAAATTGAAGAAAAAAATGGCATGTCATATTTAAATAATGTCATATTGAGAGACAGCTTATAATGATATTCAAAAATATATTTTCCATTTATTACATCAAATATTTGTGTATATTGTACTCTTATAATTGTCATTACATTGTATTTTTATTTCTATATAAACTTAGCATCCAGTATTTGATTAGTTCGGTATATTTCATGGTTAATGAGTTATCTTAATGCTGCATCATGATTTTGAGGACTTTCGTGGGGGTATTTTGCATCGTTCTCCTCTTTCTACTGTTGAATCAGTAGTTAGTAAATTGTTGGGAGAAGAAATCAGACTTAAGACTCACTTCGCTGTGTTAGATAAGGCAAATTTGAGGGCTTGGTAATGATGAATGTGCTTTCTGCAAAGAAAAAGGTCAATGGAAAACACATTGTCCGAAATTAGGGAGAGCACATAAGAATAATTTTAGGGGACCATCGTCCAATGTTGTTGCTTCTACTCCTCCTACCATTAGCTCTAATTCTGGTTTTGTATACTCATATGAGAATGCTTCCCAAATATCTGATATTGCAGAACAACTCCAAAAACTTCTTGCCACTCAATCACATGCCATGTATGTCTCCTCTACTAAAGGTTTGAACTCCTTTGGTCTGTCAGATATATCTCCTTTCATATGGATTCTTGATTTTGGAGCATCTCATCATATGACATATGATGATAAATCTTTTGTGTATGTGAGTCGTGTCTCGTTTGTGTTGGTTGTGATTACTGATGGCACTCATATGCCATTAGCAAGCATTAGTTTTGTCTCCACACATAACTTGTCTCTTCCTAATGTTTATTATATTCCTAACCTCACTTTGAGTCTTGCTTTTGTTAGTCAACTATGTTATTTCGATTATTCAGTTATATTTTCTTCTACTTCTTGTTGTATGTAGGATCCACATTTCAGGAGGCTGATTGGGACAGGCCATAAACAGAGGGACTTTATGTTTTGGAAGACTTGCGAGTCCCAGATACTGTAGCCTCAACAACCACTACTGACTTATTATCTACTTTTCGCTTGAATTCTTCGTCTTCTACTTTTTATTTATGGCATTCTCACCTTAGACATGTTTTTGCTTCTAGATTAAAATATTTGGCTTCTATTGGAGCTTTAAGAAAGTTACAAACTAGTGATATTTCATATTGTTGTGGTTGTAAACTTGCTAAATTTTTAGCTTTACCGTTTAGTAAAAGTGTTTCTGCTTCATATGCGTCTTTTGATTTAGTTCACTCTAATGTTTGAGGTCCATCATCCGTTCTCACCAAAGGTGGATCTAGACATTATGTTTCGTTTATTGATGATTGCACTCGTTATTATTGGGTTTATCTTATGAAAAATTGGTTTGAATTTTTTGATATTTATCATATGTTTCGTGTTATGGTCAAGACTCAACATAATGTTGTTATAAAGTGTTTTCGTTGTGATTTAGGTGGTGAATAGACCTCTCCTAAATTCTTTGAATTACTTGCTTATGATAGCACCCTCCACCAAACATCTTGTATTGATACTCCTTAACAAAATGGAGTTGCTGAAAGGAAATACTGTCATATTATTAAGATTGTTTGTTCCCGTTTGTTGTCTGTTTCAGTTCCCAATGAGTTTTTGGGAGAAGCAGTTCTTACTGTTGTTCATGATATTAATAGAACTACATCGTCTCTCATATCAGGTTTGTCTCCCTTTGAAAATTTGTATGCTTCTATCCTGGATTACTATTCTTTGAAAGTATTTGGTTCTACTTGTTTTGTTCCTCGTCCACAAGTAGAGCGCAGTAAATTGTCTTCTCTTTCAGCCATGTGTGTTTTTCTTGGTTATGGGGATGGTCAAAAGGGTTATCGTTATTATGATCCTCATGCAAGAAAACTTTATGTTTCTCGTAATGTTGTATATTTCTTGAGCACATCCCTTTTTACTCTGTTTCCTCTGATTCTCAGATTACTAAGAGCTCATAACTAGCCCATATTGATTCATTTGGTCCTAATGATAATGCTTCTAGTGATTGTAATGTTGAGAATTGCAGAACAAATACTACTACTTCACATGATGACATCCCTCTTGTCCCTCCGACTGTCCAATCACCTCCTGCAACTGTTGATCCTCCTCATTACCCCTCATTTCACCGCAAGTCTACTCAGTTACCTGATTTTGTCTATTCCACTTACTCAGCTTCGTTTGCGTCTTTCTTAACCTCTATTTACAGTTTATTTGAGCCTTCTTCCTATAAAGAAGCTATTCTTGATCCTCTTTGGCAACAAGCTATGATAGAAGAACTCTCTTTATTACACAAAATAGATACTTGGGAATTAGTACCTCTTCCTCTTGAAAAGCATGCTATTGGATCTCGTTGGGTATACAACATCAAAACTAAGTTTGATGGGTGGGTTGAGTGCTACAAAGCACATCTTATTGCTACGGGATTCTCTCAACAATATGGTACGAATTATGAGGAAACTTTTGCTCATGTAGCCAAGATGACCACTATCCGTACTCTTAATGCAGTTGCATATATTTGTCAATGGCATATTTCCCAAATGGATGTCAAAAATGCTTTTTAAAATGGCGAGCTTCATGAAAAAATCTATATGATCCATCAACAAGGAGTTTCTCATAATCAAAGGGAATTGTGTAAGTTAAAAAAGGCTCTTTATGCTCTTATCCAGGCTCCTCGAGCTTGGTTTAAGAAATTCTCTATTATGATCACTTCTCTTGGTTTCCGCTCTAGTGAACATGATTCTGCATTGTTTATAAGGTCAACCACTTATGGTCGCATTGTACTTTCTTTGTATGTTGATAATATGATTATTACAGGTGATGATGTTAGTTGAATCAATGAGTTGAAATTGCAGTTAGCCAAGCAGATTGAGATGAAAGACTTGAGAATTCTTCGCTATTTCTTGGGGATTGAAGTTTCCTACTCTCTTAGAGGCTACCTTCTTTCTCAATCCAAGTACATTGCCAACATTTTTGACTAGGCTCGTATATCTAATACTAGAGCAGCAGATACTCCTCTTGAGTTGAATGTGAAAAATGCTCCCTCGTATGGTGTTTCTTTACCAGATCCCACTTTATACCGTACTTTAGGTTGGCAGCTTGGTGAATCTTACGATTACCAGACCTAATATTGCTTATGTTGTTCATGTTGTCAGTCAGTTTGTTGTCTCTCCCACTGCAGTACATTGGGCAGCGGTTCTTCGTATTCTTCATTATCTTCGAGGAACTCAATTTCAAAGCCTTCTCTTTCCATCATCGTCCTCATTGGAATCACGTGCTTATTTTGATGTTAATTGGACTGGTGACACCACAAATCGTAAGTCCACCACAGAGTTTTGTATCTTTCTTGGAGACTCTCTTATTTCTTGGAAGAGTAAGAAACATGACATTGCCTCTCGCTCTTCTACAGAAGCTAAATATCGTGTTATGGCATCCACTACTACTGAAATAATTTGATTGCGTTGCCTTTTGTCTGGTATCTCTTTTTTGAACCAACTTCGATGCACTGTGATAACAAAAGTGTTATTCAAATTGCTCATAACTCGGTCTTTCATGAACGCACCAAGCACATTGAGATTGATTGTCATCTTACTCATCATCATCTTCAGCATGGAACCATTACTTTACTATTTGTCTCTTCTTCCTTACAAATTGCTGATTTGTTCACAAAGATGCATTTCATTAAACGTTTTTCGTTTTAAGTTGACAAACTCTCGATGCTCCATGTTAATGCATTATGAGTTTGAGGAGAGATGTTAAATAATATTATTATATATTAGTAGTAAGGTTATTTTAGACATTTCTATTTTCTTGTATATATACTCAATGTAACTCTATTAACTTGAGGTTTGTTCATTATATGTTATGAAATCCTAGAGGGCTTGTTTCTCTTCTTCATTATATATTACATGTATAACTCATTAACTACATAATAAATTGAATCAGCAAAGTACTCGTATTGTATTAACCATGTACGTTTTAGTGTTGTGAAAAAATAAAAGAAACTATTTGTTAAAAAAATTATAATAAATCATTAACCACATTCTGAACTAAATTAACCAATTATTTACATATCATGAACCACCTAGCATATCGTGAAGAATACATACGGTGTTTAGTTATACGCTGCCTAAATCATTTACCTTTGTAAAACTTGTCTTTTGTGATTTCTTATTTGTTCATGCGTATTAGACGACTTGTTGAGTGAAATTCAAAGCTTGCATGGAAATTAGTGATGTTTGACACAATTTTGGGACAGACTAAAGTGATTCTTAGAACCATAAAGATGAGTATGTTTGTGTTCTCCAAGAAAAATTGATTTTCCTTGTGAATTGATGGTAACTTGAAGATGTAATTTGGAGTTTTTGACTTCACAATTGTTTTTTATTTTGAAATTGATGAAGCACTTTTAACTAAAATTAACTTTATATAATTACTTTTTTTAAAATCAATTATTCTCACTCTCGAATTAAACACATTTTTGAAACTTAATTTTAACAAATGAAAAGGCCTGGCAAATACTAAATAGAACAAGAAAATATTTGTGATTTCATCCACAGAGAAATGTAAGAATCATTAGATGTAGTGTGCAATTAACAAATGAAAAGTTGGAAAAAGCAAAATATTGACAACTATATTTTTGAATGTATTTTGTAAATATGATGTGAGTTTGTTGGATTATATTAATAACTAGATGCTAATGTGCACCATGTGCGGTTAAAAGTTATTATATTTGTAAGAGTATATAAAAATATTTGTAAATTCTATTTTATAAAAGTAGAACATACTCAAATATTATGTAATCAACGAATATATTTTTGAACCATTATAAGTTGTGTTTGTGGTTGTACAATAAAAAAGAAGATTAAGATAAATATAACAAAATGTCTCGAAATGTGATAGTAATAAATAAAATGTGACATGCCATTTTTTTCTTCAATGTGTTTTTTTAGTTATACTCTACTTGAGCTTAATTTGATTGGCTTGAGGGTTGGGTTCAAAGTGTTTATGCTCAATCCTTCATATCAAATTTTTTTGCATTTTAAATTAAATTTTAGAAGACAAAATAAATTAGTAAATCATTTGTTAGATGATATATATGAATTTCACCACAATATTATTCATTTTGTATGGTTGATCTTCTCAAACCTCCAAATAATCTTTTATGCATGTTTTGGTCTTTCAAATTTTACAAATTCATGGCAATCATTTCGTGTGAAACAATTGGATAAGGTGGATGGGTAAAATATATTTGTTTAGTCTTTTCATAAATTTCATTCTTAATTGAGGGATGGTAGAAACTTTAAGAGTAAGACATCTTTGGTCACTTACCCTTTTCATTATAATATAATATAATATATAAATAAATAATGAGGAGCATTTTATCCATTCAATAAAGAAGTTTTATTGCGTTTCCACTACTTTACCACTCATTTAAGAGACTCTCATGCAACATGAAGAATAAGTATATGAAAGAGAAAAGAGAACACAATATAACTCTAAGTACACAAATTTAAAAAAAAAACGTATTTACTAATTAAAAAAGGATGCATAGTGTTGTGTAGGATGTCAAGTATCCCCTATTGGGATCATCAGAAATAATTAAAGATAATTCTTTCAATCACTACAAGAAAAACTGTTGTTACCCTACGACATATTTTATCTTTACCCACGGAAAGTCCGTAGGTAACGTAAAATTACTCATGAATTACCCACGGATACGGGTTGGTAGCTAAATCGCTCGTAGGAAAATATTTACGGATAGACAAGTAGTGGGATACATTTACTTAAGGAATGTTCATGGATAGTATGACTCACCGAGTCTCCGTGGGTAACGTTAGTCATAAATTTTCCGTGACTAAAAAGGTAGATACTTATCGACGGAAAAGTCACAACTAACATGACTTACGGTCAATCCGTGAAAAATTCTATTGCTTTCTATATGATATTTATAATTTTATCCATGACATGTACGTGGGTAAATTATCATTTACTCATGGAATTTTCGTGGGTAATTGTTTGCTGTATTTTTTTAATGTATTTTTAAAATAAATTGTAAGCATATTAAAACATTATTTTCAAAGCAAAGTGAATTTTTATGTAAATAGTGTTCTCAAAATACACATCGTAACAACCACAAGTCTCAAAATAAGAATAATTTACATTACCATAATTCTCAAAATAAGCATACTGTCACTACCATAAGTTTCAAAATACACATAACGACATTATCGTAAGAATATATATAGATAACGCCTACAAGTCTAAGCAAAATATGTAGTCATGAATCAGTATTACTTATCACCGTCATCATCGTTAGACTCATCCTCATCATAATTTGGATGAAGACGACGACGGGAGGACTCAGCCTGTATGGAAGAAACAATTTTTTCCAATGTTGCTAGCTGCATCTAGAGCTCTATAGTGCGCTGCTCTGTTTATTGAACTTCTTCTTGTCGATATTGCTCTGCTTTCCTTAGCTCCTCTCGCGTCTCCCGTGCCTCGTGTTCAACCGCTTTTGCTCGCTCCTCAAATTCTGCTATCAGTGCAGTTATCTCGTTAGAGTGCTGTGACAAGACATTGGTACAACCTTTAGGTGGACGAGAATCTGTGACTAGACTTGCGACACCTAGTCTATAAAGCGAGTATCTATCTCCAACACCATAGATACGCCCTTTATCGTTTCCCCCAACAGATTGGACCCACATGTCTAAGCGAGCTTCCGCATTAATCACTTGGCTACCACTACTAGATGTTTCCCCACCTTTGGAGGCCTGCTGCAACTTACCTTGAAATGTTTCCTGCTCAAATAGAAAATAATGTAACATAATCAAATTACTTTTACGAGAAATACAAATGAAAGAATGAATGATTTAATATTTCTTACATATGCTTTTTTTTGCTCTTTCGCCAACCTAAGATTTGCCCTTCTTCTTAGTGTGAGTTTTTTAAAAGACCTCATCCAATGTGGGGTCTCTACCTAACTCTTTAGCCTTACAAAAATAAAACAAAAAGCAGAACTGTGAATAAGATGAGAGCCACATTTCACCAACAAAGGAAAATTGCAAAGTATTTCAGCAAAATAGCTATATCCATTTTGAAACAACAACACAACAAAACAACAAAACAATAGCAAATAGTAGGCATGTCCTTGAGCCAAATATTAAATGGTTATACAGTAAGACTTTGACATAGAAAGCATACCATCCAAATTGTATGTTCAGCAATTGATATAGATCCACCAGTATGGACAGCTTCTCCTTTAGAAGAAACACGATTTTTCTTAGCTTGATTTGATATCTCTTTATACAACAGATCCATCTATATCTTCTCAAGATCATTCTAAACCGTTTCGCCCATCCAAGTTGGACACTTGTGCTTCTTTCTCACTTGCATCAACAAATCAGAAAGACGCATTATATGTAATACTTCTTCATACTTATCAGAGTTACATGTGGTATTTTCAATTGATGTTGAACTATAATTACTTTTCAGTGTTAGACTTTCAGCCTTAAGTTCAGCAATATCAGTTTTCATATTTGCATATTTTTTTTTAAGTTTAGTAATATCAGTTTTCAGAGTTGCATTACATGTCTTAAGTTCAATAATATCACTTTTCATAGTTGTATTTTCTGTTTTAAATTCAGCACTTTGATTCTTTAAAACATTAACCTTTTCAGTTAGATTTTTATTTTCTTTCCTAAGTGTTTTCCGTTTTAAAGACAATTTGTGATTCTTATTTAAAAAAATCATTTATAGCAGTAATTAGATTAGATCGAGTAAAGTTAGAAAATACCTCAATTTCATCATTTGCTGATTCACTTCTAGAGTCAGAATATGTGTTGAATCTAGAAGCAGAGTTGGCATTAACCATCAAAGCCAAATTTGTGTGTTCTTCATCATTAGAGGATTCATCAGAATCATCCCATGTAGCCATTAGACTCTTCTTCTTAGATCTATAATCTTTCCTCTGATGTTTCCCTTTCTCCGTATTTGAACATTCTGACCCGATATATCCAGGTTCATTGCATCCATAGCAGATGATGATTTTCTTGTCATATTTATCATCTTTTCCTCTGCTGGATTGCCTAGAATACCTTCGGGGAAATTTCTTTTTTCTGTTGTGCCACATCTTCTGAACTTTTCTGCATATAAATGTCAATTCCTCTTCCTCTCAGTCTCCATTCTGATCATCTAAATCATCATCCTCTGATTCTACTGTTTCCTTCAGAACTTTCTTCTTCTTTGATTTCAAAGCCAAGGTTGGTTACTTCTTCTTGGGCTCATCCTCTGCAAGCTCAACTTCATGTGATCTGAGAGAGCTGATTAATTCTTCCAGCTTAAGAGTATTCATATCATTTGCTTCTTGAATGACAATGATCTTAGGTCTTTACATGCTCGTCAGACTATTTATTATCTTTTTCACATAATCAGCAATAGTATAACTCTTTTCAAGTACCTTTAATCCTGAGACCAGATTATGGAATCTGGAAAACATTGTTTCAATGTCTTCATCTTCTTCCATCTTGAACAACTCATAATTTTTGACTAGGAGGTTGGCATTTGCTTCTTGAACTTGCTTGTTTCCTTCATAGGTCAGAATCAGACTATCATAATTTTTTAAAGTGCTTTTGATTTTGCTGACATGGTAGAGAGGTTGGTGGTTTGATTTTTGGGTGTGGTTTGTTCTTTGACAAAAAAATTTCCTTTGTTAATAGTTTTTTCCTTCTAGTGGCAATTTTAGTATAGTAGATGGTTTAGAAGGTTGAGTCTTAGTCTTTAAAGGTTGAGCCTTTGATCGAGAGGGTTTTGAAGGAGCATCGGGTTTGTTTTTGCTTTATAAGAAATCTGAAAGAGTGGTTTTAGAGTAATCTTCATCGTCCAAGTTGACAAAGGTTGGTTCCTCATTTTGGCTATTCTTGGTACCAATGCAAGCAAGGATATGCATGAACCATTTTGAGGCTTTGGTTGTAGAAGGTTTAGGTGTTTTAACTTTGGACATAGAGAGTTTTGAGGACATTTTATTTAAGTTAAAAGACAAATTAGTTGTTGATGTTTGAATGAGGGTTTTTATATATTGTTGCAAGTATGGTGGAGCTTTTGGAGATGGATCAGTTGGGATATGAAGAACCATGTTCAAAAGTTGAATAGTTGCCACCAAATCAGTAGGTGACTCAGAATCACACATGTACTAATTGAACGAATCAGGGGAGGAAGGAGGAGGAGTTGGAGGAGGACGTAAAGATGATGATGATGATGAGTCCAATGAAGGTGATGAAAGATGAGTGGGTAAGTGAAATTTTTAAGTATCATCACCTTCAAAAGGTTTAGGTGTTTTAACTTTAGACATAAAGGGTTCTGAGGACATTTGATTTGAGTCAAAAGGTTGATTAGTTGTTGATGTTTGAATAGGAGTTTTTATATATTATTGCATGTGTGGTGGAGCTTTTGGAGATGGATCAATTGGGATAGGAAGAATCATGTTCAAAGGTTGAACAGTTGCCACCAAATAAGTAGGTGATTCAAAATTAAACATGTACTAATTGAACGAATCAAGGGAGGAACGAGGAAGAGTTGAACGAGGACGTAAAGATGATGATGATGAGTCCAAGAAGGTGATGAAGGAGGAGTGGGTTAGCAAAATTGTTAAGTATCATCACCTTTAGACTGTTTGAAATCCTCCACTGGTTCTAGCCATTTTGTTGGAGAAATGTGGTTGTTCGAAGGAGATGAGTCAAATAAAGGAGGGGTAAATAGTAACTGATGAAAAGTTTTATTGGAAAGGTACTCTGATAAGGGTAGTTGTTACGACATATATGGAGAGAGAGTGTGTTAAATTTTACTCAATGGATAAAAAACTTACTTTTTGCCTTTTGTCCTCCTTTAATGACAAGTGGTCATGATTAAATTTTATTGGAAAGTCTCATGATGTACAAGGTTGGATTAACCTTTTAGATTTTCAAGGTTTTAAGAAAATCTTTAGCTCAGATTAAGTAAAGTTCGAACATTCTGATGTATGACTAGAATGTTGAGTTATGAAAATTCTAAAATATCATGATGTTCGGATGGGGGAGATATTTAAAGCTAAGTAACTAAACCAAAACGCTAATTTAATGACAAATCAATAATTTGGACATAGATTTTTCACAAGATTCAACCTTTCATTAAGAAAATTAAATCTTTCTTCAACCAAAGGTTTTGTAAATATGTCAACAGGTTTATTTTCAGTGTCAACGAACTTTAATTCAATCTCTTTCTTTTGAACATGATCACAAATGAAATGATGTTTTATTTCAATGTATTTTGATCTGGAATGTTGATTTGGATTTTTTGATAAGTTCATTTCAAATGACATGATCACAAATGAAATTGACATGCTCCACTTTGAACTTTGTATCTAGCGTAATCAGCATCACAATATGCTACAAAACCAAAATGTGACCCTTTTCTATACCAAATGCCAAGATTGAAACCTATTAGATATCTGGAAATTCTTTTAACTGCAATGAGATGGGATTCTATGATATAAGATTGAAACCTTACACACAATCCTACTAAAAAAACAATATCAGGTCTCCTAAAAGTGAGATAGAGAAAGGATCCAATCATTCCTCTAAATTCTTTTTCAAAACTGGTTGACCTTTCTCATCATTGTCTAGACATGTTGAAGGATACATGGGGGTGGACATTATTTTTGCTTCATTCATTTTAAATTTTCTAAGTTATTTGGTGTATTTTTCTTGGCAAATAAATGTACCTTCTTTTGTTGGTTTGATTTGCAATCCAAAGAAACATCTAAGTTCACCCATCATACTCATCTCAAACTTACATTGCATAAGGTCAAAAAATTCCTTACTCGTGAATTATTTTGTTGATCCAAAAATAATGTCATCCATATAGACTTGTAAAATAACTAGTCTGATTTTTCATTTTTTTTCTAAAAAGAGTTGTGTCAATTTTTCCTTTTGCAATTCCCTTTTCAACTAAGAATGTACTTAGTCTTTTATACTAAGATCTTGGTGGTTGTTTTATTCCATAAAGTGTTTTTGTTAGTTTGTAATGAATACTCTAATGAAAATATACCTAACTCTCTTATTTAAAAGATAAACTTATAAAACTATACAAATTATCAATAAATTTAATATCACAATAAACTTTTCTTAATTTTCACGTGATTTATTCAAAATGGCTGTATATTTAGAGATGGAAGAAGTAGTAGTAACTAGAAAAAATAAGTAAATATTTAATCAACTATGTTATTGGAACACAAAGGCTGACATGGATTATTTTTGCAAATAATTAAAAAAAAGTTCACAAAAAAA
>JBBPBP010009777.1:16950707-16961736 GCA_037974735.1 Cicer chorassanicum
AGACAATAATTTACAAAAAAAAAAAGAACTTTTTAAAAAATAAAATAAAAACATTTTTGTAACACAAAATATAGATTAGTGTCATTAACCACTTTGAATATTTCATTAACCACTAAATTAAATGTTATTAAAATCTGTAAGACCTAGCTGAATTAACAAATGTAAAAATTGTTAGGCTGGATATCATGTCTCGGATTCGAATTCAGGACCTCATAGTTGTATGGTGTCAAGTAATATGTCAAATTTGTGTGTTCAAATAACATTTTTCATATTTAATAAGGTTTATGGTTCTTTTGGTCCTCGTAATATGGAGTAAATCTAGTTTTAGCCCTTGTAAAATATTTTTTTTAGATTATATCCCTGTAATTTCATATTCATTCACTTTTGTTCCCTAATTCCTAACTCCTCTTCATATAACCCCTAGTTCCTTTCTTGTTCGGTAGTTTAACAGTCATGTTAGGTCTCATAGATTTCGTTCTTTAAATCCTTGCATGTCGCTATTGGAAACTTGTTACCTTAAAGGTAACGCCTAATCAGAACGAGTCCTTGAAGTTGGAGAATTAAGAGACAAGTAAGACCAAAAACGACAGAAAACCTTAAACGACAGAAAACCTTACGAGAAAAAATTCATGGTGATTATGGCTAGACAAGAGAGTTAGGCACTATCCACTAAACCTCATTTCAACATGTGTTATGTCTGGTCTGAACTCATTTTCAATTATTAACAAATGTTTTTAATAATGTTCCAATCTATAATGTTTATGTGACACTAAAGAAAAAACATTTTCCAATTAATACAACTTGCCAAGCATGTCTTCAAATTAGTCTTTCGTTGGTATTTGTAAGGATTATAATGACATTAAATTAAGTGATAAAAACATATATGCATTTGATACTAAATGAATCATCTTAATAATACATTTGGTATATGTGTCATGCTATTCTTAGTCTCGTATGAGTTCTAGAGGGGCTATAGCTGGTTATTCCTACAATTTGAATATGCATAATAATATAAACTCCAAATATTCATCTAAATCTACCCCAACTTTGACTTAAAAGACCCCCTTTGATCAAGTGCAAATGCAAATTTTTCTTGAAATTCAAAGTTGGGTCAAGAGCAAGAATTGAGTGTTAATACTTAATACACACTCCGTACCCGAGCCTTAGTTATATCAGTTTCTAGTTTTTAAATTCATATATATATATATATATATATATATATATATATATATATTAGCAAGGCAAGAAAACCCAACTCCGTCAATATGAGGATAAGAAGTCAATTTATAAACATGATGATGTTCAAAATCGGAGGCGAATGTGGGGTAGGGGAGGTGATGAGATCCTATATGATCTCTCTTTACAAGTATAATTGATTCGATAATGGAATAAAAATACCTAAATTAATTTTGGTTGAAAATGTAATTTTTGTAGGTGATGACTTGTCTGCCTTGTTTGGCTATATGTGAAGCTCTAGTTGTTTGATTGAAGTGATCTTTGATTTGTTGAAAAGCTTAGAGAATTATCTACAATTTATCTTTTAGACTTGTTATGGAGGTACTTGGTACTATGGAGCAAACCAATGTCCTTGTTGTAACGCCTAGTTACGTGGGTATAAAAATAACGAAAAAGTTTTCATTTAAATATAATAGAAAATGTACTATAATAAATAAAGAAGTTATCGAAAGAAATAATATTGTAAAATCCTTAAAATAAAACCTTACCGCTGAAAATTCCATAATAATCAAAATATTCAAATCAGGGCATTTCATAATTAATCCCGTAATAAACTACAATGTAGGCACTGTGTCTACTAACTCTTGATCTACTAACCTAATCTAAGGAATTTACTCTTCTCAACGGAAGTATGACTTATTAACTCTCGACGTCCCCGAAGGTCTCAGTCACTGAAAACAACACTTTAATGAGATACTAAATCCCAGTGAATAATACACACATTTTTAAAACAAGTATTGTTCTCAGCCGGCGCGGTAACCGGAAAAATCGATCATGGCACCCGCTTTCTTCCAAAAATATTCTTTAGAAATATATATGATATAACTAAGATTTTCTATAATAACCAATTATTTCCAATAATTAATAAAAACTCATCAATTAAATTAACAATAATTCACATCTATAATAATCGAATAAATCCAATATACACATTTATTATGCAGAAAATAAACCAATCAATTCAAGGATGTCTCATAGTTATATGGAGATATACTGTTTCTGCGAAGTGAGTATTATCTCATCATGTGGAGCACCAGCTCATCCAGTGTGGGGTACAAGACCCATCCGTGTGGAGTTTAAACCTCATCTCTTTGTGAAGTTTAAAACTCATCTATATGTGGGGTACAAGACCCATCCATGTGGAGTTTAAACCTCATCTCTTTGTGAAGTTTAAAACTCATCTATATGTGGGGTACAAGACCCATCCATGTGGAGTTTAAACCTCATCTCTTTGTGAAGTTTAAAACTCATCTATATGGGGTACAAAGACCCATCCGTGTGGAGTTTAAACCTCATCTCTTTGTGAAGTTTAAAACTCATCTATATGGGGTACAAAGACCCATCCGTGTGGAGTTTAAACCTCATCTCTTTGTGAAGTTTAAAACTCATCAATATGTGGGGTACAAGACCCATCTCCAGCACACACAATCAAATTCATATTTTTAACAATCATATTCGTAAGATCATATTTATAATATAATATTCCATTTGAGTATAATAACAACAATTGTGACACCTTAAACCCAAAGATAACACCAAATTATCTAAAATCCTATTTAATTAATAAAATAGTTAATTATAAAATTTGGAGTGTTACAACAATCATTCAAGAAAATATAATTAAAACGATCTATCAAAGAATATATATATTTATAAAATGATGTTTTATTTGAATATATAATAATACCAATCATTCAACAAAATATCATAAAACAATCTTTTAAAGAATATATATTCAAACAGTCATATAAAAATGGTAATTCAACAAACAATAGTAAATAAATCAATTCATAATCTATTGTTACAGTTCATAAAATCTCAATTTTAATATTGTTAGATTCTCAACAAAATATAATTTTTTCCATCCCAAATTCCCAAAATAAATGTACCATGAAAGTTTAAAGGGTGTGATTATTCACCTCTTGAAGCGTTCTTTGATAAAAATGTTCCGTATATGTTAATCGTTATTAACCCCTATTGCAACCGCAGCCGTCCTTTTGCTTCTCTTTATATTTTTTCATAGTTTTCTCTATTGAGTTTTTAATTCAGTATTTTTCTTCTTTGTATCTATTTATATTTAAATATTTATAATATAATTTGACTAGGTATCCTATATTTGCCCCATTAAATTCTTGGTTGTTACAAATAGTACAAATTGAGTTCATTTAGGATTGGTTGTTTGTTTGATTTTGTTTGACTTCTTAATAATAGGTAATTACATAACAAAAGGTTGTTATACTAACTTTGTTTGTTATTATCTATTTCACATAAACCTTAAACAAACAAAACAAACTTCCTATTATACTTTATAAGTCTCTAACAAACAAAACAACTTACTAATGTCATCTTATTTTAAGCAAATCGGTTATTGATAATAATTAGAGTATTATTATTGATAATAATAATAATACTAATAATATAATCATAATAATCTATAAATTAGAATGTTTTAAAATTTGAAATTCTTATTATTTCTAGTCCTTTGATTTGGGATGTTACATTTTCTCCCCTCCTTAAAGAAATTTCGTCCCCAAAATTTACGTCTACTGAATAAAACCAAAGTGACCCAACTAGTGCAAATATAAAGCAGCTTGTGTACATGCATCATCGAGACTTGGATATTGTCATATGACTTCTTCCTCTGATTCTGAGATGGCCATCTCTAGCATATAGACCTAGGATTAAATATTAAATTATCTTTTAATTGGACTGACTCGAGAGCTATCACGTGTGAATTATCTAACACATATGCTCGAGGTTGAGAAACAAAAAAGACATCATAAAATGTTATATAAATGTGGAGGAAGAGCTAATTGATAAGCAGCATACCCTACTCTTTTTAGAATTTGAAAATAACCCATGAAACGAGAGTTTTATTTTTGACTTTCATTGACCTTCTCACTCGAGTCTTAGAAGTGACTCTGAAGAATACATGTGTCCCTTATTGAAATTCCAATGATTTTCTTCTCTTGTCAACATAAATCTTTTGCCTACTTTGCGTTGTATGCATCATTTCTCTAATCAATTGAATTCTAATAGTGGTCTCTTGCACTAAATCAGGTCTTAACAAAGACTTCTCACCAACTCCACACCAACACAAATGAGATCTACACTTTCTTCCATAAAGAGCCTCATAGGGTGCCATACCAATGCTAGAGTGATAATTGTTGTTATAAGAAAATTCTGATGGAGGTAAATACTTATCCCAACTCCCATCTTCATCTAGAACACAAGCTCTAAGCATATCCTCAAGAGTTTGAATAGTCTTCTCTGATTGACCATCTGTCTATGAATGGTAAGTTGTGCTAAAACTAAGTCTAGTACCGAAAGCTCTCTGAAAGGCTTTCCAAAATCTAGCGGTAAATCGTGGATCCTTATCTCATACTATAGAGGTGGGTATACCGTGTAAATTTTCTATATCCTTAATGTAGAGGTTAGCTAGTCTATCTAAACTATAGGTTGCTTTAATTGGTAGGAAATGAGCTGATTTGGTCATTCGGTCAACTATCACCTAAATGGCATCAAAACCCATACACGTCTTAGGCAAACCCATCACAAAATCCATATATATCCTCTCCCATTTCCACTCAGGAATTTCTAAAGGTTGCATTAATCCTAAAGGCTTTTGGTGTATAATCTTAACCTTCTCACACTAGACACAGACACAAAGCTAACTACATCCTTTTTCATTCCTGGCCACCAATACATCTTTCTCAAATCTTGATACATTTTAGTTATTCCTGGTTGTATCGTGAACTTACTATTTTGAGCTTCCTCTAAAATCTTATCCCTAAAACTCCCGTCCTTAGGAACAATGATCTTATCCTTAAACAACACTAAACCATCACCAGATAAGGTATGATTCTCCTTGTCCACAAGAGACTGCAATACTTCATCTAATAGTTGTTATGTTTTTATTATGCCTCTCAAGTTACTAATGATTTCTAGCCTATTCAAATTCAAGCATAAAGCATTAAAGGACACATCCAAATTCATATCTCTAATCTCCTTTAATAGGCTTGTCTCTTGTACCATCATAAAATCCACATGTAAGGATTTTCTACTTAGAACATCAGTCACTACATTAGCATTCCCATGGTGATATTTCAACTCAAAATCGTAGTCCTTAAGAAACTCCATCCACCTTTTTTTTTCTCACATTTAATTCCTTTTAATCAAACAAATACTTAAGGCTCTTATGATCACTAAAAACCTTAAATTTCGCTCCATACAAGTAATGCCTCCAAATCTTAAGAGAAAAAACTACAACTGCTAATTCAAGATAATGGGTTGGATAATTCGCCTCGTGTGACCTAAGTTGTCTAGATCCATAAGCTACCACTTTTCCTTCTTGCATTAAAACACATCCTAAACCATTTTTAGAAGCGTCACAATAAACTAAAAATTCATGGATGGATTCGTTATAACAGGTGCTGAAATTAATCTTCCACTAAGCTCTTGGAAATTATCCTCACACTCTTAGTCTCACAATTTTTTTTTCCTTTTCTAGTCAACTTGGTGGGAGGTAAGGCTAGGCTAGAAAGTCCCTCTATAAATTTCCTATAGTAACTCGTCAATCCTAGGAAACTTCTTAGTTCAGTCACTGAATTAGGTTGAGCCAACTTAATATTGCATCTACTTTGATAGAGTCAAATGTTACTCCTTTACTAGAGAAGGTATGTCCTAAAAACTTCACCTCATCAATCCATAACTCATATTTCTTAGGATTTGCATACAATTTATTATCTCTCAAAACTTGCAATATTATCCTCACGTGTTCCTCATGCTCACCCAAGATCCTAGAGTATATTAGAATATCATATATGAACACCACCACAAACTTATCTAAAAATTTGATGCATGTAATCCATAAAAATAACATGGGCATTGGTAACTCTAAAAGGCATCACTACATACTCACAGTATCCATATATTGTCCTAAAAGTTGTCTTAGAAATATCTTCACTCTTAACCCTAATTTGATAGTACCTAGACCTCAACTCCATATTTAGGAAACATATCATGAAACTCACAACCTACAGACATCATCAAAGTTAAATTATCTTCAACCTCTACCTTTGAAGAAAATAAGAGCATGTATCCTTGACCTCTCTCAACTAAATACTTATGGCAAGCTAAAGCAGACTTGAAATATTCCAACAAGGATCAATCAATAGTCATAAGTTGGGATTGTCCCCCACTCTTGCAACATCTAGCAAAATGTCCAACCTTTCCACATTTAAGACATATAATTTGTGCTGTAGAACACAATTGATCTCCATGATTGAATCCACACTTTTTACATTTCTTACTATTACTAGTTGAAGTTTGTCTTTACATGTCCTTTGAAATCGTGGGTAAAAGGTGTAGATTCTTATGAAATTTATTGTCCTTATTGTAGAGTTTTTTTTTTCCACCAGAGATAAATTTCTCCATCAGTTTCTCAACTTCCAGCGTATGCTTCTTTTTCTAAACCACCCTAGACTTGTTTAACAAAAGTGTTGTAGTCACAGATCCTTAGAATTCCAATTAAAGCTTTGCAGCTCAGACTTAAGTCCTTACTCAAATCTGATCGCCTTCCGCTCGTCTTGAGGATTGTCCATAAGATAGCAAGAGTATCTTGATATAACTTCAAAATTTGGTGACATACTCTACAATTGACATATCTCCATGACGAATAAGAAGATTGTGGGGAATATACCTTTTCTAGAAATAACTTTTTAAACCTATCCCAAGAAAAGAAACTCATTTTTTCAACAGACCTCCTCTAGTACAATTCAACTAATGCTTAACATCAGACTCTGATGTATAAACGGTGAGGTCCATTTTCTGAGTGTCAGCACAGTGCATGATTCTAAAGGTCTTCTCTAACTTCGACAATCACTCTTGTGCATCGACTGGTCCAGAATTGCCTAAAAAAGGTGGTTGATTGTTCTTTCGAAATTCAGTCAGTCCAACATATTGAGGGTCTACGACTGTTATCGATCCGACATTGGCTCCTCTCAAATGACATAGAGTCTTCATCTATTTTCCATGGCTGCAGCTATCAAGCTGAGAGTCTCAGCAAGTTCTTCATTCGTCCCACGCTTGTTACATGCCATAAATATGCAGACCACCATTCAACCACTAGGTTGGCCCGGCCCAATGTCCAACATAATAACATACAACATTTATGACTATAACGAGCAATCCTATAAGCCCAAGATTTGATTTTTTTTTTTATATAAAAATAGAAAATAATAATAAAAATAAAGTAAAGTAAACCCACACTATAGTCCGATCTAGGTTCGAACTGGCTCTGATACCAAAAATGTAACGCCTAGTTACGTGGGTATAAAAATAACGAAAAAGTTTTCATTTAAATATAATAGAAAATGTACTATAATAAATAAAGAAGTTCTCCAAAGAAATAATATTGTAAAATCCTTAAAATAAAACCTTACAGCTGAAAATTCCTTAATAATCAAAATATTCAAATCTGAGCATTTAATAACTAATCCCGTAATAAACTACAATGTAGACACTATGTCTACTAACTCTTGATCTACTAACCTAATCTAAGGAATTTACTCTTCTCAACGGAAGTATGACTTCTTAACTCTCGATGTCCCCGACGGTCTCAGTCACTGAAAACAACACTTTAATGAGATACTAAATCCCAGTGAATAATACACACATTTTTAAAACAAGTATTGTTCTCAGCCGGCGCGGTAACCGGAAAAATAGATCATGGCACCCGCTTTCTTCCAAAAATATTCTTTAGAAGTATATATGATATAACTAAGATTTTCTATAATAACCAATTACTTCCAATAATTAATAAAAACTCATCAATTAAATTAACAATAATTCACATCTATAATAATCGAATAAATCCAATATACACATTTATTATGCAGAAAATAAACCAATCAATTCAAGGATGTGTCATCGTTATATGGAGATATACTGCTTCTGCGAAGTGAGTATTATCTCATCAGCACCAGCTCATCCAGTGTGGGGTACAAGACCCATCCGTGTGGAGTTTAAACCTCATCTCTTTGTGAAGTTAAAAACTCATCTATATGTGGGGTACAAGACCCATCCATGTGGAGTTTAAACCTCATCTCTTTGTGAAGTTTAAAACTCATCTATATGAGGTACAAAGACCCATCCGTGTGGAGTTTAAACCTCATCTCTTTGTGAATTTTAAAACTCATCTATATGGGGTACAAAGGTCCATCCGTGTGGAGTTTAAACCTCGTCTCTTTGTGAAGTTTAAAACTCATTAATATGTGGGGTACAAGACCCATCTCCAGCACACACAATTAAATTCATATTTTTAACCATCATATTCGTAAGATCATATTTATAATATAATATTCCATTTGAGTATAATAACAACAATCATTCAGGAAAATATAATATAACAATCTGTTAAAGAATATTATTTACAATATGATATTTCATTTGAATATATAATAACAACAATTGTGACACCCTAAACCCCCATGATAACACCAAATTATCTAAAATCCTATTTAATTAATAAAATAGTTAATTATAAAATTTAGAGTGTTACAACAATCATTCAAGAAAATATAATTAAAACGATCTATGAAAGAATATATATATTTATAATATGATGTTTTATTTGAATATATAATAATAACAATCGTTCAACAAAATATCATAAAACAATCTTTTAAAGAATATATTTTCAAACAGTCATATAAAAATGGTAATTCAACAAACAATAGTAAATAAATCAATTCATAATCTATTATTACAGTTCATAAAATCTCAATTTTAATATTGTTAGATTCTCAACAAAATATAATTTTTTCCATCCCAAATTCCCAAAATAAATGTACCATGAAAGTTTAAAGGGTGTGATTACTCACCTCTTATTCCGTATATGTTAATCGTTATTAACCCCCAACCGCAACCGTGCTTTTGTTTCTCTTTATATTTTTGCATAGTTTTCTCTATTGAGTTTTTAATTCAATATTTTTATTCTTTGTATCTATTTATATTTAAATATTTATAATATAATTTGTCTAGATATCCTATATTTGCCCCATTAAATTCTTGGTTGTTACAAATAGTACAAATTGAGTTCTTTAGGATTGGTTGTTTGTTTGATTTTGTTTGACTCCTTAATAATAGTAGGTAATTACATAACAAAAGGTTGTTATACTAACTTTGTTTGTTATTATCTATTTCACATAAACCTTAAACAAACAAAACAAACTATTGATAATAATTAGAGTATTATTATTGATAATAATAATAATACTAATAATATAATCATAATAATCTATAAATTAGAATGTTTTAAAATTTGAAATTCTTATTATTTTTAATCCTTGTATTTGGGATGTTACACTTGCCGTGAAAATTGTTCTTGGTCAAGACTAAATTGGAGCTTTATCTCGTGTATGAGTGAAATGTAGGAAGTAATATGAATCTTCCATCTTGATGTAGTATATTTTGACGATTTCAATTTTTGGTGTTTGTTATTCTCTCTCTTAGTTAAAACCTCGTTGAATTTTGGTTAAAGTATCTTTCATATTCTTATCTTCATATAACATTTTTTTCTATGATTATAGTGGTCAGACAGGTCATGGAGCGTTGTTTTCCCTTTGCTAGGGTTTTCTCCCTAACACTGTTTGGGTTTTCTCCCTCCATCGAGTGGATTTTGTTGCCTCTTTCCCTTCATCTTTACCCTTCACTTACCACTTCCATCCCAATTGCATCCTTCTTTGTCATGTCGTCCATCGTAGATCTCAACCTTGTACTACTGATACCAACCCAACCACATATCTTCCATCCCGACTTCCCTCTCGCCATTATTAAGCCAATACTCATGAAACTTTTATTCATACCTCGACCACATCACTTTCCCTTGTCAAAATCTCATGGGAGAACTCATATGGAGTGTCGATCCATCAGCACCATGGCTTCTTCTACTTCGGAACACCCACCATCAGATGCTTAATATTTGTCTCTTGCTCTTAAAAGTCTATTGCAATAGCAAGTGCAT
Source organism: Cicer chorassanicum (assembly GCA_037974735.1). Taxonomy (NCBI): domain Eukaryota; kingdom Viridiplantae; phylum Streptophyta; class Magnoliopsida; order Fabales; family Fabaceae; genus Cicer; species Cicer chorassanicum. The sequence goes on from JBBPBP010009777.1 coordinate 16,960,969, forward strand.
TTCTGAAGCGACCTCCACAAAACCATTGAATTTAAGTAAATAATTTCAATTTGGGTATGATGTTGTGGCTTTGACGTTTTTGTGTTATTGGATCCTTGTTTTAGAATGGGCAAAGGATGCAAACTATTTGAGAAAAGGCCTTTGAAATCAACATTTTGTAAAATCATATAGTTGGACATCTTCAAGATCACTTATAGTCGAATTGTACATATACAAATCAAAGAAATGATACGTAACTACTTAAATTTTAAAATTGTGGCATCTCATCGTTTATTTATCTTTAACCAATAGAGGAATCGATAAGTAGGTTGAGTGTTAGGATATAGAGAGATTGGCGTGATGCCCCAGGGTTATATGCACATTGTGTATTTTCTTACTTAATTGTTGTGTTAATTAGCTTAACTTTTAGTATTAGGTCTTTTCTAAGAATTGGTAATGCCCCTTCACTATTTAAACAATTTTTTGAAATGATCTTTCTTTTTATCATTTGAATAAAAGTACAATTTTAAATAGAAGTACAAAATCTATAAAATTTACAATTTTAAAATATTAATATATATATATATATATATATGAAAGATTAAATTGATATAATCCTATATATCAAAATGTAAAATTAGGAGTTCCTGAAAGTGAATGAAAGAATGATGAGTGATGAAGGTTGTTGTAATTTACTCTCTCCTCATAATTATAAGATTTTTTTGGCACTTTTTTTTTTGTCTTTAAATATAAAATTCTTTAAAAATTGCTAGATACAATTATTATCTT
>JBBPBP010009777.1:16966275-16995266 GCA_037974735.1 Cicer chorassanicum
ACTTTGTAAAACTATTTTTAATATTATACTTTTTAAAACTAAAAAAGCAAAACAGATAAATGGTGTTTTACTTTTCATTTTTCATTTTTTTTAACTTTCAGTCAAAAATTGTTTTAAAAATTGGAGTTGTCAAACAGATTTTTTTAAAATTTTCTTTTTAAAAACAATTTTCTAAAATTTATTTATAAAATAGTTTTCAAACACTAAAAAGTAAAACACAATCAAACAAGCCCTAAATAATAAAAAAATTCTTAAAAAGACTTTTTAAAATAATATTATATTATGATTTAAAGGATTATGGACTAATAGGTTTTTTCTACAATAGCAATTTAACCATGTTAAAGAGATTTTGTATTTCTTTTATCTATTAAAAATGATTGTTTTTAATTAATCAAAATAGTTATTTCATTTTTAGAATAAAAATTAATTTTAATAAAATTATTTTGAAAAAAAAAAACATGAATAGAAGTCAGGTAAGAGTATCAATTCAAGCAAGTCCAATTAGTTTAGGCGCCGCCTTCAGGTCATTGATGTCCGAATTAGGAATTATTCACATTCTAAATGATCTAAATAAAAACATCAAATCGGTCTAAAATAAAATAAAAAAAATAACATAAAATTGAATATGATTAGATATGTTTAGATCTTCTTTTGTGAAAAAATCATTCAAACCGGATTTCACATTTTTTTTAAATTGAACTTAACCAAACCAAATAGCATGTATAAATTTTAATAGTTGTTTTTTTTATTAGTATGAGATATTGAATTAATTTATAATGTGTTAGTTTTAAATTTTTAATTTTGATTTTTTTAATAATACTTATTTGTTTAATTTTATATATTTCTATCACTATTTCATATGATTGAAACATAATTGATCAATACTACTATTCCATAATGTTTTTTTATTCAAAAGTGCTTATAACATTTGATTAATAATAGTAATTTGGATACAATATATGGGAAATAGCTAAGGATGGAACTACCATTGTCAATGTATGAACCACTTGATTGGCTTGTCTCATAACAACTCTATTAAGAATTTCTAAAGTAGTAGAAAAAACAAGTCGTCATATGAAAGAATTGTACCTAATTCTATAACGTCTTCATTATGGAACTTAGACGCATTTTGAATCCAACTTCAAATCTATTGTTTCTAAACGTGGTTCTTGAACCCATTTCAATGTAATAAGAAATCCATTTAATTAGCCTTCAAAGACACGACATAAAGTAAAAACCATTCCATTTTTACAAATACAAAATTATCTCCATCATCTCTAATACACATTCCAATATCAACTCAATTGAGAAAAGCGGAGAAAGAAGCATCCACTTTACACTTGAATCTACCACTAGAAGGTTTTTTTCCATTTCATAACCGTTCAAACTCCATACTATATTTGTTGTGTTGTCGCCATAAAATCCACATGATCATAACCATACACATTGCATCAGCTGTGCCGAGTGATTCCAACAGCGGAAACACAACTTCAACATCAATTTTTATGGTGGGAGCCGTGACCTACACTACTACTGCAAAATTGCAGCCTTGCCAACGTTTCTGGTTGTTCTCGCATCGAAATAGAGATGCGGACTGTCCCCGGTAGATAGCTTCATGCTTTTTAGTCCCTCGTTTAAGTTTGGTCATCTAAGAGAAACTCCAACAGGAGGTTTTTTCTCGATTCGTAGAGGAATGAACTGAGTTTTACAACAATTTGTGATTAGAGTCAGTTACGGTGGAATATTGTTTCTTCCTAAAACAACCACGTCGTGAAACAAACTAATAATTTTTTTATTAAAAAAAATATTGATTCAATAGACACCTTTGAGTTTTTTGAAGTTCTAACGTTGAAATAAAAATTACATGAAATACTTTAAAATTATGTGATTCAATAGAACTCATTTCAACAATTTAAAAGGAGTTTACCATTAAAGATGCTCTAATATTGCTCACTTGGTATGATGACGTATGTGTTTTATTATTTTCTTAATCCACCCAAATTTAAATTAATTATAATTATTGTAAAATTAAAAAATATTAAATATAAAAGATGTAAATAAAATTTGATCTTTTATCTAATATTCATTTTGATCATCTATACTTTTTTTATTCATTTTCGTATTTTATCTTATATAAGTAGTGTATTTTAATTATTTTCATCATAACTTTTTCAAACAACTGTATAATTATTGTCCTGAACTATTGAGATAAAATTTTGGATCAATTGTAAAGTTAACTGTGCAATCTTAATAAGAATGAGTTGAAAATATAGTAAACTTTGATAAATATCATTTGTTTCAAAGTATGTAAGAAGATTTTTTTTTTCAAGTGCAAGCCTATTATTGAGTTAAATATATGTTTTTTAAAAAAAATATTATAATGGAAACATATTGGCAATTGTTAGAAGGGGTTCCAATAATAAGATGTTCTTATAACTTTTGTTGTGATTCTGACAAAGACTAAAATATACCACTTATAAAAGATAAAAGATCAAAATGAATCAAAATAAAGATAAAAGGTCAAAATGAATATTATATAAAAGATAAAAGATTAAAATTATATTTAAGCCAAATTAAAAAGTTATTATATTAATAAGGAAATAAAAAGTTTTTTTTTCTCTTTCTCCTTTCCCTTCTCCTTATCAACTATATCAACATTATCTTTATGGAAACTCAACTTTCAATCCCATAACAAGAATCTACAAGACGTAACAACAACAACATTATGGAGGAACAAAAACAACAAACAATAAAATATTACACATTTCTTATTTTTCTTTGTCCTCACTATTTATCTATTTTTCTCTTTTGAAAGTGTTGAAAAACAGAAAAAACGAGAGTTTGAATTGTGTTAACCATTTATATAAATTGATTTGATTGCTAAACAGGAAAATGTGTTCTTTATCAAAATATTCAACTTATGATGTATGTCAATTTGAATAAAATAAATTTGAATCATAAAGAACTTAAATCAAATAACAGAGTTGAGGTAGAGAAGAGACACATGTATTTTTATACTAGTACACAACAACTGTTGCTACTGAAGTAGCAATATCAATCGCAAGGAAAAGGGGTTTGAATTGTAATCCCTTTTATTTTAAATTAACTCAAGATCAATCTTGATTACACTTAAAAATCCAAAACATTCTGGATTAGTTAAAAACAAATTAAACATAATGTTTCTACGTGATTAGTGCTAATGAGTGAGAAATAATAAAGAATAGGGATAAGAAAATCATACAATGACGTATCCTGGTTCATCCACGATGAGCTACGTCAAGTCCTCACAATTTGAGAGTTTTTCCACTAATGTGCTTCACACAAGAACGTTGTTGCTTTCACACAATCTTTCTTGATCACTCTTGATCAGTTAAAGCGTTCACCTTTCAATCTTGAAAGAATTTTTACAGTTACCTTTCAATCCAGAAAATATTTTTACAAGTTACCTTTTAATCACTAAAAGGATTTTTACAATATACTCAAATTATCTTAAGAGATAGATTTGAGTTTCAAATGAAATTATGATAGAAGGTTGTGGGATCAGAATCTACTTAATACTTGTTTGAGATTGATTATCAACAATAACTCAATAAAGAGATCCTTGAATCTAGTGAGAGAGAACTGGAGTTTTGTTTGTTCAAGTATGATTGTTTTGGTAATGAAATGATTACACTGAAAACTCTTGCTATTGTCTTCATCTCGATGTTCCTTTTATATGCATGGAGAAAGTTAGAAATGACTCATTATAGTCGTTACTAAACCTGAAGAAAAACATTTGTTCATAGTGATATTTAATAGACTGTGCGTTATTTAATCCATAACGTTCTTCTTTGTAACCAGAACGTTCTTGGTTTTGTGTTGAATGGAAAACGTGGTTGAAGGATTTAGCAGTTGTCTAGTGTTAGTCATTTGTCTCAAAAGCATGTTGGGCTTTCTACAAAAGGTGCAGCAGTAGTGTCCTTTCATCCTTGATATCCTAGTTGTACTTGTGCATAACTCATCAATCAGGAGATCGATCTGATTACTGATCTTGATGTTATTTTGCTTCTTTGGGTCTTTAGCTAGACTTTTGGGCTTGATTATTGTTTTGAGTAGTCTTGATATTCATTTATCTTTAAGATTTGGACTATGAGGAATAATTCATTTTACTTATGCCCTTAAAACAAACTAACCAGAATGATCTCGATAAACCATAATGATCTTGATAAATCAGAATGATACTTTAATAAATCAGAATGATCTTGATTACCCAGAATGATCTTGTAATCAATTTCAAGTTTAGTTAAGGCATGATGTTATTTGATTAATATAATGGTGTGATTGTTGATTGTTGTATAAATGTATTTGATCATCTATCTTTGAATAAAACACTGAAAAACACCAGTTAAATAGCAACACAATCAGAATCATGATTAGAGATTAATTAACTTGTTTGTTTATCTTCAAAACACTTGATTTGGGATTTTGCCTCAATAATCTCCCCCTTTTTGGTGATGACAAATATGTTAATTAGATTTTTATTTTGATTCTCATTTAAATATGATATTATACAAAGTGCATTTGTTAAAAAGCTCCCCCTAAATTTTTTGCATCTATTAACAGATATTTTTGAACAAGTAAGATATGGATTTATGTGGGGAGACAAAAGCTAGAGACATTTGAGATGTTCTTTCAAAGTTAATTTGGGAATAATGATGACTTTGAAGAATTGGATTTTGAAGTGAGTGTGTTGTTGGGATACCAAAAGCATGAGCATTTTCAAGTGGGGTGGATTCAGATTAAGTAGTAGTGAAAGGAAGAATGTTGTGCTGGAAAGGAGAACGTTCTTGAGGAATGTTGACTTCGAAGTTCTGCGTATTTGGGTTTAAGGATGTTTTCTTTTGCTAGAACCAAGATAGAAAGGAGATTGATCTTGAGGGATATATAGAGTTGGTGGAAGTGATGGATCTTTCTTCATATGAGAGATGTTTTTGGAAAAGAAATTTGAAATTTTGATGATGGGTTTTTCCTTTTTGAGAGGGACAATGAAATATTTGAAAATTTTGGTGAGAACTATACAATATGGAATGGTATTCCTTTTGTAATCTCGATTGGTGGAGGCTATCATATTTTGTATGATGATGTAGGAAATGTTGAGTTTTTGGCAATGGAGGAGGTGATAATTGATTAAGGCATCATTGTCAGAGACATACTCGTGACTACCACAATGTGGAAGAATTGAATGTTGATTGACATTGTTGAAAGTTTTGGGAAGGGGTTTCAAATTTGCAGACACATAATTGGTTGAGCCAAGAATGAAGAGTTCATTGAAAATTGTATCTTTGTTGATATTTAGAGTAGAATACCAATCTTTTCCAAAGATGGTTGGCCCTTCTATGGGTAGATGCATAATTTCAACCAAAATTGCAAGAGTGAGACAAATTTCAACCCCTTTTAAAGTGGTGACAAGCAAAGCTTTGCTAGGGAAGGTTTGAGCTTTGTAGTAGAAAGCATGAATGACCTCTGGATAGTAAGGATCTGAAATTTCCAGGAACTCATACCTGCCAAGAGCATCAATGTGTTGTTTGATTGAGATTCCTTCAAACTGAAGGTTATCAAACACAAAGACCTGTTCAATCCAAGTGGGTCTTTCAACCCATTTGTCTTGATAGATTTTTTGGTATTTGGTTGAGAATAGTGGTAGGATAAGGATTTTGGAAGTTGTTTCTTAGGAGGTTTTGGTTGGGTTTTAGGTTTGCATGAAGAACATTCTGATGGAGTTGATTTGGGTGGAGAATGTTTTGGTGGAATAGTTCTAGGTGGAGAACTTTTTGCACTTTTGCTTTTCTAGGCAGGCTGTTTGGATAATTCGTTTCAGTTTTTGTTTGGCCAGAAAATGAGATAAAGTGGGGGATAATTTTAAGGGTGATATCGTTGGTTTATGTTGAAGAAAGGATTTTGATTTCTTTGGTGGTAATTTGAAGAGGGAAAAAGACGTTTTGTAGATTTTGATGTTGAAGTAGATGGTTATGAGGATTTTTGTGTTGGAGCAGAGGGTTTTGATGATTTTGATGCAGAGGGTTGTGATGATTTTGAACTAGATTCATTATCAAAGATAGTATAGATGATTGTGTCCACACTTTTAGATTGCTTGGAGGTACCAACTCCAGTCATGATTCTCATTGATCTCCGTTTAGATGGAGGATTGTCAGATTGTGTTTTTTGAGATTTTTTCTGGAGATGTGATAGTGCTTGACTTGTGTTTGGGAGGATACATTGGAAGAAAGGAGGAGTACGGTGGTGAGAGGGGCGAGCATATAGGAGGTGGACTGGTTTCAGGAGATAATGAGAAATAGTCAGAAAATGTGCTTGCAGATGGAGAAATTTCTGGAGAGCTAGGTCGTGGGGGAGGAGAAGGTGATCGAGATGGAGATGGTGAGGGAGATGGGGTTCTTTGAGTTGGTTTTTTTCTTGCAGAAGCTTTGGTACCAGCCATTTTTTTGTTGTTGAAAGAAATGAAGAAGAATGAAAACTAAGTTGTAAAAGGTGAGAGTACGGAGGTTTTGATGAAAGAGGAAGGAACGACTTTTTGAGAAGAGATGGGGAAGAGAGTGACACGCATGGGTATATAGGAGTGGATGGTTGAGAAGTGACTAGTGATATTGGGAAGGAGGAAAGTAGAGTATGATAAGGCTATGGTCGTTGTTTTTTGAAGAGAGGAAAAAGTCGTTACTTGCCTCTTTGTGTGAATTAAAAATTTGAAATTTTTAACGTTCACTTAAGCTTGACACAAACATAGAGACTCATGCGAAGAGGAAGGAAATGGAGATCTTTCTCCGTATTGACTAGAACAATCTGGCCATGCTTGTCAAAGGAGATAGTTTGGATTTTTGATGATTTTTAATTTTTCATCAATAAAATTAAAATAATCTTCAATAGAGGTTTAGTAAAGATATCACCAAGTTGATTTTTGGTGTCAACAAAGATTAATTCAACTTCCTTTTTGATAAAAAGGTCTCTAATAAAATGGTGTTTTATTTCAACATGTGTTTGATCTTGAATGTTGAATGCGATTTTTTTACAAATTTATTGCATTTGTATTATCACAATAAATTGGAACATTTGTATAACTTACAAAAAAATCTTCAAGTTGGTTTTTGAGCTACAAGACTTGAGAGCAACAATTTTTAGTTGAGACATATTCAGCTTCAATTTTTGATAAGGCAATTGTGTTTTATTTTCTACATGACCAACTTATTAGAGCTTCTCCAAGATATTGACATGTGCCACTTGTGCTTTTTCTTTCAATTTTATCCCCAGCATAATCAACATCATAGTAGGCTACAAGATCAAAATGAGTTCATTGGCTATACCAAAGGCCAAGATCAGTGGTACCAACAAGATAACGAAAAATTCTTTTTACAACAAATAAATGAGATTCTTTAGGCAAAGATTGAAATCTAGCACATAGTCCTACTAGAAAAAAAATATCTAGCCTTATTGCAGTGAAATATAGCAATGAACCTATCATACCTTTGTATTCTTTTTCAGAGATGGATTTTCCTTGTTCATCTTTGTCCAAATTTGAGGATGGATGCATGAGAGTTGTCATTGTTTTAGCTTCATTCATTTTGTATTTCTTTAAAAGATCTTTGATATATTTTTCTTGACGTATAAAGATTCCATTTTCATATTGTTTAATTTGCAAGACAAGAAAATATTTCAATTCTCCCATCGTACTCATTTCAAATTCTTTGCATGAGATTTCAAAATTCCTCACACATTTTTCATTTGTTGATCCAAAGATGATGTCGTCAACATATACTTGAACAATTAGCAAATCAGTTTTTCTAAAGAGTGTAGTATCAATCTTGCCTCTGGAAAAACCATTTTTTTATTAAGAAGGAACTTAATCTTTCATAACACGCAGGGGCTTGTTTCAATCCATATAGAGTTTTAGTAAGTTTAAAAACATGGTGTGGTTTCTTTTGATCTTAGAAACCAGGAGGCTAATGAACATATACTTGTTCATTTAAATTTAAAAAGACACTTTTAACATCCATTTGAAAAGTTTAATAAGTTTGTGAGATGCATATGCAAGAAGGACTCATATAGCTCTTAACCTCGCAATTGGAGCAAAAGTTTCGTCATAATCAATACTTTTTTTGTTCGTTATAACCTTGAGCCACAAGTCTTGCTTTATTTCTTATTACTTTTCCTTCTTCATCCAGTTTGTTTCTAAATACCCATCTTGTGTCAATAATTGTCAGATTTTGGGGATTTGGGACAAGAGTCTAGACTTAATTTTTTTTTTCTTTTCAAATTTGAGAAATTCTTCTTACATTAATTCAACCCATGAGTTATCAACTATGGCTTCTTTGATTGACTTTGGTTCCATTTGATATATCATTGTCATGTTGTTGTTGTCATCTTTAAAAGACATTCTTGTTCTAATGGCATCAGATGTGTTTCCTATGATTTGATTTTGTGAATGATCTCCTACGATTTTCCAGCTTCGTGGAGGAGTTTGAGATGGAGATTGATGATCAATATCATTTTTCTAAGGAACGATCAGCTGTTGTTGCTTAGATTGTTCTTCTTCTTCATCATCTATCTTTCGTATATCAAGATCATTAAATTCATCAAATAACACATGCATGTTTACCTCCACAATTTTTGTTCTTAGATTATATATATGATAACCTTTGGAAATAGTGAAATATCCTAAAAAAATCGCTTTGTCTGATTTAGCATCAAACTTTCCTAGATTTTCTTTGTTATATAAGATATAGTAGTAGCAACCAAAAATATGAAAGTATGAGATATTTGGCTTTCTGTTTTTCCATAATTCATAAGGTGTTTCTCAACATTTGATTATTCCAAGATTGTTCTTGCCATTTCTTGTAAAGTTCTATTCTTTCTTTCAACAACTCTATTTTGTTGAGGAGTTCTTGCACGATGAGAAATGTTATTTTCATAAAAAAACCTTTTGAAAAATACATTTATGAATTTTCCTCCATGATCATTTCTTACAGAGATTATGTTAGAGCATTCTTCATTTTTAACTTTTTTATAAAAGGTTTTAAAAGCATCAAACGAATCATCTTTTTGTTTTAAGAAAAGTACTCATGTTAACGTAAAAAATCATCAACAATAACGAAGCCATATCTCATTCCGCCAAAGCTTGTAGTTTTCATAGGACCAAAGAGGTCAATGTGAAGTAATTCAAGAGGTTTTTGAGTTGAACCAAAATCTTTTGAATGAAAACTATTCTTGACTTGTTTTCCTTTAGCACAAGGTTCACATACTTTAGTTTTGTCAAAACTGATTTTTGGCAAACCTCTAACAAGATAAAGTTTAAATAATTTTGAAATTCTTTTCATGCTAACATGCCCAGTTCGTTTGTGTCATATCCACTTATATTTGTTTATGGACATAAAACATGATTCAGCGGGTAACTCTTATATAAAACATATAGATTTTTCTTTCTTGATCCAGAGAAAATAATTTTTCCAGAAGATGTTTGCTTGACTTCACATATGTTTGGTTTAAAAATAACTTCAAAACCATTGTCACATAATTGACTAATGCTTAGTAGATTATGTTTGATACCTTCAACATATTGAACATCAGCTATTTTTGTTTGGTCATTATTCCCAAAAGTTACATATCCTCCATCCTTCTTGACAAAGGAAATAAAACATTGTTTATCTCATGTCATATGTCTCGAGCAACCATTGTCCAAGTACCATGTCTTTTTCTTGACATTTTGGAAATCAACCTGCATTTGATATTAATAGATTCTTAGGTACCCATTTGATCTTGGGTTCTTGAGGGTTAAGTTTATCTTTAAAACTATATTTTTTTTTCTTAAGGTAATAGCTTGGTTCAATATGACCAATCTTTGAACAATAAGAACATTTTCTTAATGCATTTGGAGAAGGTTCTAACATGATACCAAAACGTTCTTCCTTTTTCAAAGGTCGTCTTAATTTGAATTTTTCATCCCTTTGTTTGAAAAAACATGTGGAATCAAGATGTCCAATTTTATTGCAATAAGAACCTTTTGTTTTGCATTTATCTTATTTTCTTTCTGGTACAAAAAAAAATCATAGAGTTTTTGCTTTTGAGATTTGTCAAAACCGAGTGCAGCTGTATCAAATATTCCTACCTGAGATCCAATAATTGTTTCGAAAGTTTCAGTGGATTTGTTAAAGTTTGACAAATCATTTTTAAGATTCTCAATTTTTTTTGAGCATAACGTTCTCCTTTTGAGTTGCAGAACGTTCTTGACATTTAGATTCTTCAAATGTTTTAAAATGAGAATCCTACAGGCTTTGAATAACTTTTCTGAGTTCATCATTTATAGCTTGAACTTTCTCTTTTTCTTCTTCTTTTTTATTGTAAACTTGTTCTTTTAATGAACCGCATTTTTTAGCAAGAAATTTTGAGTCATTTAACAGATTATCAAATTCTTTTTCCATTTATTCACATAAATGACAAAATTCAAAAATGGTTACCTCATCATTTTTTAAGTTTCCCATTAGACATATGTTGGCTTCTTCATTTTCTTTTATGTTTGATCCTTCATAATCATCCTAGGTGACCATCATGGATTTTTTCTTAAATGAAAATCTTTTTGGTGCCTTTTTGTTTAAAGGACATTAAGTTTTTTAGAGTTTTTTGCACCCATAACATGTAATTTGACTCTTATCTATTTCTATTTTAGAGTTTTATCTTTTACTTGGAATACTTCTTTTGATCTGATCTTTTTTTGTAAGAAGAACTACTTCTTCATCAGCTTCTTCTTGACAAAATTATTTCATCTTGTTGTGAAGATGAACTTTCTTGAAGGTTTTGTGAAGCTTTAAGGCTATTTTTCCTTTCTTTGTTGGTTTATCCTCTTGCAGCAGTACTTCATGTGCTCTTAAAGTTCTAATGAGTTCTTCCAATCGAGTGTCTCAAGATTTTTGACTTGACTTATGGCTATGATCACTAGTCTCCATATGATGGGGAAACATCTCATAATTTTTCTTATTTGTCTTAGAGTGAGTATGCCTTACCAAGAGAGCGGATTTAATTTACTATGGCTGTGAATGTTAAATAAATTTCAGAAATGGTTTCTCCTTCATTCATCTCGAATAGTTCAAACTTTCGTACACCAATAATAATATTTGTTTCTTTGACATGGCTTGTTCTTTCATGATGCGTTTGTAATGTATCTCATACTTTTTTAGCCGTATCACATTCATCAACTCTTTCGCTTTCCTCCCTGCTCAACGCACAAGAAAAAAAATTGAGCTTTAGAGTTTAGAAGTACCTTAAATTTGTTTTATGTTGTCCAGTCTGCTTGTTTCTTTTAAGAAAATGGTGAATCACTTTGATCAACCCTTGATATGAAGTTTCCATCTATTATGATGTGCCACAATCCTATATCTTGTGATTTAAGGAATAATTGCACCTTTACTTTCCAAAAGTAGTAGCATGTACCATCAAAGTAAAGTGGTCTATTTGATGGTCCACCTTGAACGATATACTTGACTTTTAACATTACTTCCTAAATGTTTTCCTCTAACACTTGTTAGGTGTTTAACCTTAAAGGCAGAGATCTGATGCAAATTGATGTAGCAATATCAATCACAAAGGAATGGGAATTTGAATTGTGATTCATTTTTAAAATGTTAATTTTTTTTTTATTTTAAATTAACCCAAGATCAATCTTGGTTACAGATAATAATCCAGAACGTTCTTGGTTAGTTAAAGATAAATGAAACAAATTATTTCTACGTAATTAGTGATAATGAGTGAGAAATAATAAAAGGTAGGGATAAGAAAATCAGACAATGATGTATCCTGATTCACCCAAGGTAGGCTACATCCAATCCTCACAATTTGTGAGTTTTTCCACTAATGTGCTTCATACAACAATGTTCTTGCTTTGACACAATCTTTCTTAATCAATTACAACATTCACCTTTCAACCTTGAAAGGATTTTTACAATTACCTTTGAGTCCAGAAAGGATTTTTACAAGTTACCTTTTAATCACTAAAATGATTTTTACGATATACTCAAACTATCTTAAGACATAGACTTGAGTTTCAAATGAAATTATGATAAAAGGTTGAATGGAAAACATGGCTGAAGGATTTAGCAGTTGTGTGGTGTCACTCCTTTGTTTCAGAAGCATGCTGAGCTTTCTACAAAAGGTGCAACAGTAATGTCATTTCATCTTTGTTGTCCTAGTTGTACTTGTTCATAGCTCATCAATCTAGAGATTGATCTGGTTATTGATCTTGATGTTGTTTTGCTTCTTTGGCCTTTAGCTAGACTTTTGGGCTTGATTATTGTTTTGAGTAGTCTTGATATTCGTTTATTTTTAAGATCTAGACTTTTAGGAATGATTCATTTTACTTATGCCCTTAAAACGAACTAACTAGAATGATCTCGATAAACTTGAATGATCTTGATAAACCAAAATGATCTTGATAAACCAGAATGATACTTTTATAAACCAGAATGATCTTGATTACTCATAATGATCTTGTAATCAATTTCCAATTCTGTTAAGGCATGATGTTCTTTGATTTATATCATGGTGTGACCGTTGATTGTTATAATAATGTATTTGATCACCTACCTTTGAATAAAAAACTAAAAAACACAAGTTAAATAGCAACACAATCAGAATCTTTATTAGAGATTAATTAACTTGTTTGTTTAAAGAGTTAAATAGCAACACAATCAGAATCTTTATTATTTCACATCTTCAAGTACCTATTTTTATATTAAAGAGTTGTGGTCAATATCATCTTGGATACATTCGTTCTACTATGTGTCTGAGTTGACATATAATCGTTCTTCGGATGTTTAACTCTTATTGAGAGGATAATACAATTCAAATCATATATTTATTTAAGTGTATAAAAAAAACATGATTGATTTACATCAATTTCTAATAACTCTCAACATAGATGAATTTTCATTCATTATTTTCTTTTGATGTGTTCAAGGCTTTTTCTAAAATCTTCTTTGAATATTGCCTTTTTCTTTTGATACATTAATCATTTTAAAATGTTCTTTCTTGTATCAAATTCTTATCTCAAGATATTCATGATTGGATAATTTATTTTTGAATGATGAAGAACATTGAGATTATCATGATCATCACGGTGATAACCTTTACTGATTATCATTCTTCATAATATCTAACATCATCAATCAAATTTTGATCAATCTTCTTTAGTTTGAAAATGCTTCTATTTTTTAGATGATAGCTTTATCAGAGGGAACAATGCTTCAAAGAATTTCTAAAGTCATTTTCTTCATCAGATGATTTGACTTTTATTAGAGCATTGACTTCTTTTGAGGCTTGATTCAGACTTTACTCTTGTTTTTTGAATCAGATGATCAACAAAAGTCTTGACTCATAGTTGACTTTGTCAAAGACATATGGTCATATTTGTGCTTTCTTTTGTGATCAGAGAATCATTCATTGACTTATATATATCATTTGCTTTGTCGCTTTGACTTGAACCGTAAATTATCATATACTCGTTGCCATGTTTCTTATTGTTATATCATGACTTACTCTATTACTAAATATAATTACTTGTTCTTTAGGTAATAATATTCTTTGTGTTAACTTACTTACATATAACTTACTCGTAAATTATGTTACCTTACAATAAATAGTTATTAATATAAATCTTATCTTTTAACTTAATCTACACATTAACAAATATAGTTAGGGAATAATTGTTCTTTATTGTTTTTGTTATTATCAAAACATAAATCAGAGTATTGTAATTAAAATCACTTTTGCATAACAATCTCCCTTTTTTTGTGATGACAAACAACTATACAATTAATGAACAGTTTTTCTTCATAAAATAAATTTTTTAAAAATTACTCCCCTAGAATGTAGTCCTAAAAAATTGTGTAATTTAATAATCCTTTAAACTTTTTAAAAAAAGATGTTTTAAATCAATATTATGGAACGCCTCATGAATATGATAAATATGATTTTTAAGAATTTTAAACTTATTAATTTATTTCATATTTTTTATACACGCAAGGATAAATAAAAATAAATAAATAAAAATTGATGTTAAAAATACAAGAAAACACATAAATAAACAATCATTCAAGACAAATATTTATCATAATTTTGACAATTCTTTTCAATTGAATTTACAGATTTTAATGATGTTAAACCTATGTATTTTTATAAAATTTATTGATTAACAATTCATAATTTCTTAAGATAATTATTCTTAATTGTATTATCTAAACATAGAATTGAAATTAAAATCAATTTTTTTTGCATTAACATCTTTTTCTTTTGTATTTCTCACTCGAATATCTCTGTTCACTCCATGAATAAACAAGTAGCACCAACACCGCATCTCAGAGCAACACCGACACCAAACCCAAAAAGATCACAGAAAAAAATAATAGAAAAAACAAAAAATTTACAGAAAAATGAAGATGTAATGAGGATGGGTAAGTTAAAGCCAAAGAAATAGTACAAAATATAGAGCTAAATCCATCACCATTTCCATGAATCCAAAATGTAAAAGAATTTCGTTCATCCAAATTCATAATCTTCAAACCCATAAAAAAATACATACATACATACCCATAAATTCATGGTGATTTATTCATTGGTGGATTTAAATATTGTTGTTTAGGAATTAGAAGTTCTGGAAAGTCTAGAAAGAAAGAGAAAGAGGTCCCAAATTTTTGGTTTTTTCTTTGTTCTTTGGGATTTTGGAATTGAGGTTAGAGAGGGTAGTGGGTCACCACGCAATGAAGAGAACAAAATCGACTTCATGAAATACACGGTTTTATTTATTTATTTATTTATTTATTTATTTTTATTTATAAAAAAAACAATAACAATTAGTAAACATAAAAACCCATCCGACCCACTCATTCACTTTTATTTCAACACAAAAACCACTTTCCTCCTTCTCTCACTTTCTCTCTCCCATAACCCCCTTTTCTTCACCTTTATTTATTTTTGATTATCGTCATATAGTTTGATTTATTTATGGGTTATAAAGAATTTAAATATTAAATCAATGTACACTTGAATGCTTTTTCCATATGTTATGAAGAGATGATAAATGATTTTGAAATATGTGTTTTAAAAATCGTTATAATTATGAAATTGTTAATAGGGGTAGGTGCACTTAGTTACAACATTTTGATTAGGGAGAGTTATCCATTAGATGGAACTGCCCTTATGAGATATGTCATCTTTAAAAGGAGAGGACTATCAACCAAATGCAAGTTCCCTAATTAATGCGATATGATGTGTTGCAGAATTGAGAGGAGATTGATATCTATTAGATATAGCCTCACCAAAGGGAAAGACTACCCTTAGGAGGAAAAGACTAACAATAAGATGAAGCTGCCTCTTGTTCTTAAGGATTTATTTTTAACATGTTAGATTTTCTAGGATCCTTTTAAGGGTGTTCATTTTGATTTCACCTCTTTAATAAATAGAATTTTAAATATTTCTATTTGATATGATGAATTTACAAGTTTTTGATTTTTCATGTGTATACTTTATTAAGAAATATTTATAATAAGTGTAGTGTCATTTTAGCATAAATGTCGCAAGGTTTATAAAACAATTATTCGTACCTTAGTGTGTTTCTCTTCTAGTTGATGGTAGTTGTTGTTTTCTTGCTAAGTCTATGTGACTTATCCCTTCATGTTGTTTATATTTGTTCCAGATTCATAGACGGTTGAGTAGTAGAACGCTAATAGATTCAAGCTTCGATCACATTTATTTGGTAGGCCTCCTTGATCGGTGACCATTTTGTAATGTATTTGTTGAGTCGTGGTGTATTATGTAGCTATTTTGAGTCTAGAAAGTCATTTTTAAATGTAATAACATTTTAGATTTAACTCTTTCGAAATGTTGATTGTATTAAATGTTCAAAACAAAATTTTTATATTTAGAAACGTTGAAATTACAGAAGATACTCAGTAGAAATTTCGAGAAATATTATTTTTTGAAAGTAACAGTTATTTAGAAGTATTTAATTATTATTTGTTAAGTTGGTTGATAGACTTAGCGGAATAAAAGTATTAGTCGGTCATAGTGTTAGTTTTTTTGGTTCGTGAGACTTTATTTCTCGATATGAGCTCCCAATGGCCGGAGGTGGAAGTGAAAGTGGCACAATTGGCTAGGATTTGGTGGGAGAAGATGAAGAATGAAGAACAGTTGAACAGATTAGATGTATTTTATGTTTCTAAATTTTCTTTTTCTTTTTTATTTTTAGTTTATAATTTTGGGTTTTTAATTAAATGCATTAATGCAAGGTGAAATTTTAAACATCACTAAATAATCATTTAATCACAATCAGTGTGCCAACTAAGCATTTTTTGATAGCCAAAGTTAAATAAGGGACTAAAAATGAAGAATATGAAATCTCAGGGATGGAATTTAAACTTTTTTACAAGGACTTAAACCAAAATTGTCTATTCTACAAGATTAAATACAATATTAACCCAACATTTTATTTTGTTACTGAATATATAATTTTTATAAGGACAAAATTATAAACCCTCTATTGCAATTTTTGCACAAAAAAATCATGAACCCTATCAAAATACCCAAGCCCCCAATACACCCAAGAACTAGAATTGTTGAGGTAAATAAAACTCCCACAATACACCCAAGAACTAGAATTGTTGAGGTAAATAAAACTCAAATCATTTCTCCATATTTATTATAACTAGATTTCAACCCGCGCAACACGCAGGTGTTTTGAGATTTATTTTCAAAAATTTAGTAAGCATTTGAAATATGAGATATATATAATTTATAAGTCTTCTTTAGAATTAATTATTTATAAGTCTCATTTTTCATTTTGTTTCGTAAACTAACACTCTTATTAAACAAACCTTATATCTTAGTAGCATAAATGCAATGTTTTAGGTATCAAATCAAACACAATAGTTGTACTACAACTTTATTTTACACATTTTTATTTGTAAATATCATCTCACAATAATAATAGTTAATTAGATGTATGAATTATAGAGAAGGAAATAGACAGTAAAATGCTAGTCACGTCACAAAAGAATAAGTTGAAAAAATATTAAAAGTGACATTAGCATATATAAAATTCACAAGGCAACTAAATAAATTAAAAAATGGTTGAATGATTTGAATTGATAGTAATAATTAATTTTCTTTCTACGATAATATGCTATCTTAAAGAAAAAAGTTTGAAATAAGACAAATGTATAACATAAGTGCAACTTAAAAAAGACATTAATTAAATTCGATTATGAAAGTATGTGCATTGAGAATAGAATAATTCTGAAACCCGGTAGAAACTTTGTTTTTATTGTATCAGTGTGAAAAACAACATCACTCTTCAAGATAAGTGCTTCTCCCGTCTCATTTTAAATATCTCATTTGAAGTGTGTACAATTTTTTATAAAATGATTAGTTGATTTGATTTCAATGATAAAATGTTTCATTTACTCAAACGTTTTTATTAATTGCAATTAGCGGAAAAATTTGGTGAGTTGAAATATAATATATAAAAGTATTAGTAGAAAAAAGTAATTAATGTTGTATTGAAATTGTAAAATGACAAATAATTTGAGACAAAAAGAAATGGCAAATGAGGCATTTAAAATGAGACGGAAAAAATAATTGTTTCCTTGTAAACTTGACTTGTCAGAATGGAATAATAATATACAAAATTTGTGAAAAATCTAAAACATTTGGTTAAAACCTAATTTGTAGCCTCCATTTGTTCATCTCCAGCTCACATGCCACTTGTGTCGGGTCTTTTTTGTCGAATTATATGAACCAAAAGCCAAATATATAATGTCACTCATGCTACAATTATATCGCAGAAGGAAATGTTGAAATTTGATTTGGAGAACGTAAAGTTAAAAATATGGATTAGAGGTTTCAAATTATCATGTAGACAAATGTGTTGTTATTATTGTTCCTTAATTACTGTGGGAACTTTAAGTTTTCAAGACTTGTGTAAATTTTAACCATTGTCCAGTTAATTTATTGTGCTAAAAAATATGCATTGTAACAATAGATCTACTTTGAATCATGGAAATTAGGAACTGTTGGGTGGGATCACTCCCCAAGTGGAACCCACCAAGTTTATTAATATTATAATTATTATTATTAAAATGAAAGAAAAAGAAAAAAAAAGGAATATATGGTTTATTGGGCTTGACCCATGTAAAGGAAAATAAAAGGAAGGAACGGATCAACAGTAACCGCACGCACGACAACCAGAGAAAAGGAAAGGAATTCAGTTCCGGTGGTGGTAATAGTTTTACTTTCTCTGAGAGTTATTTTGGTATACCCACTTTAGTGGAAGGTTATTATAAGGCTATTGTTGTTGATTGATATTCCCTATTGTTATTAGGAAGGTTGATTGATATTCCCTATTGTTATTAGGAAGACTCTGGTGTACCCATTAATTATTATAGTGGAAGTTTTTACCGGACAAGGTCGCGTGGTTTTTATTCTCTCAATTTGAGGGAAGTTTTCCACGTTAAAAATTGTGTTTGTCTCATTTAATTTTCTGCCAATTATTACTTTCTGTTTGGCCATTTATCTGCACAGGTGGGGGAAAATATTCCGCATTATTGAGATAGTTATTTCTAATTATCTCTGGTTTTTCCCAACAAAGTGGTATCAGAGCTTGGTTGATTTGATTTGTGCATTTAAATGGAAGAGGAAAATAAAGGTCCGAATATGATTAAGCTCAATTCTTCTAATTATACACTTTGGAAGACTCTCATGGAAGACATGCTATACAGTAAAGATCTGTATGATCCTATTGAGGGTGACACTGCTAAACCCACAGATAAATCTGATGCTGATTGGAAGAAGATGAATAGAAAGGCAGTGGCGTTGATTAGACAATGGTTAGATCTGAGTGTATATCCACATGTTGAAACTGAAATAGATGCTAACAAGATGTGGGAAAAATTAAAAGAGTTGTATGAACGAAAGAATGTGCAAAATAAAGCATTCTTGATTCGGAAGCTGGTGAATATGAAATACAAAGATGGGGATTCAATGGCAGAACATATGAGTATTTTTTAGAATACGGTGAATCAGTTGACAACCGCTGAAATTAAATTAGATGATGAGTTGCAAGCATTGTTATTGTTGAGTTCCTTGCCTGATAATTGGGAAGTCCTTGTTGTGACATTGACCAATTCAGCTCCAAGTGGAAAGCTAAAAATGTCAACAGTTAAAGAGAGTATGTTGAATGAAGAAGCTCGAAGAAAGGAACGTGGTTTGATTGGTTCTTCCTCAAAGTCAGAAGCACTAGTTATAGAGTCACGGGGGAGAAGTCAATCTAGAAACTTCCATAGAGGCGACAACTCTGAAAGTCGTAGCAAGTCAAGAAGCAAGTCGAGGACTAGAAAAGAAGTGATATGCTATCATTGTGGCAAAGCAGGTCACATAAAAAGAAATTGCAGGTTCCTTAAGAGAGATCAATCAAGGGAAAGAGATGAAGACAAAGAGAAGAAAAATGATAAAGATACAACAGCAGTTGCATCTATTTGTAATGTCTACATTGTTTGTGATGATAATTCCATAAACCTTGCATGTCAGGATTCAACTTGGATTATTGATTCGGGTGCCTCATATCATGTTACTCCTAGGCGTGATTTCTTCTCATCTTACAGTGTTGGTGATTTTGGCATGGTAAAAATGGGAGATGAAGGAGTATGTAAAATTATTGGTATGGGAGATGTTTGGGTTGAAACAGGGATTGGTTGCAAGCTTCAGTTGAAGAATGTTAGACATGTTCCTGATATTCGTCTCAATTTGATTTCAGTGAAAGCCTTGGATATTGAGGGTTATCACACTTACTTTGGTGGTGGTGGTATATGTAAAATCACCAAAGGGTCCCTAGTGGTTGCAAAGGATCAAAGTTCCACTTCTCTTTATAGGATGCCTACGAAGCTATGCAATGAAGAAGTGAATGCAATTGAAGACGCCTCTTCTGATTTATGGCATATGTGCCTTGGTCACTTGAGTGAGAAAGGACTCAATATACTTGCGAAGAAAAATTTTCTTCCTGTGAAAGGTACGTCTCTAAAAACTTGCACTCATTGTTTTGCTGGAAAAACACATAGAGTTTCCTTTCATAATACTGGTCCTCATAGGAGGCAAAATATTCTTGATTTAGTTCATACTGATGTTTGTATGATGGATAGTAAATCTCTTGGTGGTGCATCGTATTTTGTTACTTTTATTGACGACCACTCTAGAAAAGTGTGGGCATTTCCTTTGAAATCTAAAGACCAGGTACTTGGAGTCTTCAAGCATTTTCATGCAAGTGTTGAAAGAGAAAAGGGAAGAAAATTGAAATGTGTTCGGTCAGATAACGGTGGTGAATACAGAGGTCCGTTTGAAGAGTATTGTAGAGAACATGGAATCAGGTTTGAGAAAACGGTTCCAAAGACACCTCAGCATAATGGTGTTGCAGAGAGAATGAATCGTACTATTAATGACAGAATCAGATGTATCCTCTCTCATGCAAAATTATCGAAATCCTTTTGGGGTGAAGCAATGAAAACTGCAGTGGATTTGATCAATCTTTCTCCTTCTATTCCACTTGATGGTGATGTTCCAAATAGAGTTTGGACGGGGAAAAATGTCTTTTACCGTCATTTGAAAGTGTTTGGCTGCAGATGTTTTGTTCACGTTCCAAGAGATGAGAGGTCCAAACTTGATAGTAAATCCAAACAGTGTATATTCGTCGGTTATGGTGATGAAGAATTTGGTTATAGATTGTGGGATCCGGTTGACAAGAAAATTATTAGAAGTCAAGATGTGATATTTCTTGAAGACCAAACTATTGAAGATTTTGATAAAACTGAGAAACAGAAACCAAATTCCAGAAGTTACATTGATGTTGCGCCTATGCCCCCTGCAGAAACTTTTGTTGATGGGGGAGATATACAGGTAGATGATGAGAATGTAACTGATGATCATGTGCCTCACCAAGATGAGCAGGTACCAGCTGAGCCACTAGACGAGTTTGAGTTGAGAAGATCTACTAGAGAACGTCAACCTTCTCAAAGATATCCTCCACACGAGTATGTGATGATCACTGATAGTGGAGAGCCAGAGTACTATCAAGAAGCTATTACAAATGTTGATAAAGAAAAGTGGTTGAAGGCCATGCAGGAAGAGATGAATTCCTTGCATGAGAATCACACATTTGATTTGGTTAAGTTGCCTAATGGCAGAAAAGCACTCAAGAACAAATGGGTATACAAGATAAAGGCAGAAGAGAATAGTTCTCAACCAAGATACAAAGCAAGATTGGTTGTAAAAGGTTTTAATCAAAGAAAAGGTATTGACTTTGATGAAATTTTTTCACCTGTGGTGAAGATGTCCTCTATCCGAGTTGTGCTTGGGTTAGCAGCTAGCTTAAACCTAGAAGTTGAACAACTTGATGTGAAAACTGCATTCCTTCATGGTGATTTGGAGGAAGAGATCTATATGGAGCAACCAGAGGGTTTCGAAGTCAAAGGTAAAGAGAAACTTGTGTGTAAATTGAAGAAAAGCTTGTATGGGCTCAAGCAAGCACCCAGACAATGGTACAAGAAATTTGATTCTTTCATGGAGAAACATGGGTACGGTAAAACTACTTCTGACCATTGTGTGTTTGTCAAGAAATTCTCTGATGGTGATTATATTATTCTCTTATTATATGTGGATGACATGTTGATTGTTGGTCATGACACTAAAAAGATTCAATCTTTAAAGAAAGATTTGAACAAGTCTTTTGCAATGAAAGACTTGGGTCCTGCAAAGAAAATTTTGGGCATGAGAATTACTCGTGATAGGAAGAATAATAAATTGTGGTTATCTCAACACAATTACATTGAGAAGGTGTTAGAGAGGTTTAACATGAGCAATTGTAAACCTGTCAGTACTCCACTTGCTACTCATTTTAAATTGAATTCTGATCAATGTCCTACAAGTGAGAAAGACAAAGAAGAGATGAAGAAGGTTCCTTATGCATCCGCAGTTGGTAGTTTGATGTATGCTATGGTATGCACAAGGCCAGATATTGCTCATGCAGTTGGAGTTGTTAGTCGGTTTCTCTCTAATCCTGGTAAAGATCATTGGCAAGCAGTGAAGTGGATTCTCAGATACCTTAGAGGCACTTCCAAAGTGTGTTTATGTTATGGAGGTGGTGAACCTGTGTTGGATGGCTACACAGATGCAGATATGGCAGGTGATATTGATTCTAGAAAATCTACTTCTGGTTATATGATGACGTTTGCAGGCGGAGCTGTGTCTTGGCAATCAAGATTACAAAAGTGCGTTGCTTTATCTACTACTGAAGCTGAGTACATTGCAGCAACTGAAGCTTCCAAAGAACTCTTGTGGATGAAGAAATTCCTGCATGAGTTAGGCCTCAAGCAAGATAAGTTTGTGTTATTCTGCGACAGTCAGAGTGCAATCCATCTTAGCAAGAATCCGACTTTTCATGCAAAGTCGAAGCATATTGAGGTGCGGTATCATTGGATACGAGACGCACTGGAAATGAAATCATTTCTAATTGAGAAGATTCATACTGATGAGAATGGTTCAGATATGATGACGAAGACCTTGCCTGTGTCAAAGATGATATACTGTAGAAAGAATGCAGGCATGGTTGAGCAGTACCTTCCCACTTGAGTCGTGAAGGGGAGATTTGTTGGGTGGGATCACTCCCCAAGTGGAACCCACCAAGTTTATTAATATTATAATTATTATTATTAAAATGAAAGAAAAAGAAAAAAAAAAGGAATATATGGTTTATTGGGCTTGACCCATGTAAAGGAAAATAAAAGGAAGGAACGGGATCTCAAATCCCTAAGGGCAAAGGCTAACGAAAAGGCAAACAACAGTAACCGCACGCACGACAACCAGAGAAAAGGAAAGGAATTCAGTTCCGGTGGTGGTAATAGTTTTACTTTCTCTGAGAGTTATTTTGGTATACCCACTTTAGTGGAAGGTTATTATAAGGCTATTGTTGTTGATTGATATTCCCTATTGTTATTAGGAAGGTTGATTGATATTCCCTATTGTTATTAGGAAGACTCTGGTGTACCCATTAATTATTATAGTGGAAGTTTTTACTGGACAAGGTCCCGTGGTTTTTATTCTCTCAATTTGAGGGAAGTTTTCCACGTTAAAAATTGTGTTTGTCTCATTTAATTTTCTGCCAATTATTACTTTCTGTTTGGCCATTTATCTGCACAGGTGGGGGAAAATATTCCGCATTATTGAGATAGTTATTTCTAATTATCTCTGGTTTTTCCCAACAAAGTGGTATCAGAGCTTGGTTGATTTGATTTGTGCATTTAAATGGAAGAGGAAAATAAAGGTCCGAATATGATTAAGCTCAATTCTACTAATTATACACTTTGGAAGACTCTCATGGAAGACATGCTATACAGTAAAGATCTGTATGATCCTATTGAGGGTGACACTGCTAAACCCACAGATAAATCTGATGCTGATTGGAAGAAGATGAATAGAAAGGCAGTGGCGTTGATTAGACAATGGTTAGATCTGAGTGTATATCCACATGTTGAAACTGAAATAGATGCTAACAAGATGTGGGAAAAATTAAAAGAGTTGTATGAACGAAAGAATGTGCAAAATAAAGCATTCTTGATTCGGAAGCTGGTGAATATGAAATACAAAGATGGGGATTCAATGGCAGAACATATGAGTATTTTTCAGAATACGGTGAATCAGTTGACAACCGCTGAAATTAAATTAGATGATGAGTTGCAAGCATTGTTATTGTTGAGTTCCTTGCTTGATAATTGGGAAGTCCTTGTTGTGACATTGACCAATTCAGCTCCAAGTGGAAAGCTAAAAATGTCAACAGTTAAAGAGAGTATGTTGAATGAAGAAGCTCGAAGAAAGGAACGTGGTTTGATTGGTTCTTCCTCAAAGTCAGAAGCACTAGTTACAGAGTCACGGGGGAGAAGTCAATCTAGAAACTTCCATAGAGGCGACAACTCTGAAAGTCGTAGCAAGTCAAGAAGCAAGTCGAGGACTAGAAAAGAAGTGATATGCTATCATTGTGGCAAAGCAGGTCACATAAAAAGAAATTGCAGGTTCCTTAAGAGAGATCAATCAAGGGAAAGAGATGAAGACAAAGAGAAGAAAAATGATAAAGATACAACAGCAGTTGCATCTGTTAGTAATGTCTACATTGTTTGTGATGATAATTCCATAAACCTTGCATGTCAGGATTCAACTTGGATTATTGATTCGGGTGCCTCATATCATGTTACTCCTAGGCGTGATTTCTTCTCATCTTACAGTGTTGGTGATTTTGGCATGGTAAAAATGGGAGATGAAGGAGTATGTAAAATTATTGGTATGGGAGATGTTTGGGTTGAAACAGGGATTGGTTGCAAGCTTTAGTTGAAGAATGTTAGACATGTTCCTGATATTCGTCTCAATTTGATTTCAGTGAAAGCCTTGGATATTGAGGGTTATCACACTTACTTTGGTGGTGGTGGTATATGTAAAATCACCAAAGGGTCCCTAGTGGTTGCAAAGGATCAAAGTTCCACTTCTCTTTATAGGATGCCTACGAAGCTATGCAATGAAGAAGTGAATGCAATTGAAGACGCCTCTTCTGATTTATGGCATATGCGCCTTGGTCACTTGAGTGAGAAAGGACTCAATATACTTGCGAAGAAAAATTTTCTTCCTGTGAAATGTACGTCTCTAAAAACTTGCACTCATTGTTTTGCTGGAAAACAACATAGAGTTTCCTTTCATAATACTGGTCCTCATAGGAGGCAAAATATTCTTGATTTAGTTCATACTGATGTTTGTATGATGGATAGTAAATCTCTTGGTGGTGCATCGTATTTTGTTACTTTTATTGACGACCACTCTAGAAAAGTGTGGGCATTTCCTTTGAAATCTAAAGACCAGGTACTTGGAGTCTTCAAGCATTTTCATGCAAGTGTTGAAAGAGAAAAGGGAAGAAAATTGAAATGTGTTCGGTCAGATAATGGTGGTGAATACAGAGGTCCGTTTGAAGAGTATTGTAGAGAACATGGAATCAGGTTTGAGAAAACGGTTCCAAAGACACCTCAGCATAATGGTGTTGCAGAGAGAATGAATCGTACTATTAATGACAGAATCAGATGTATCCTCTCTCATGCAAAATTATCGAAATCCTTTTGGGGTGAAGCAATGAAAATTGCAGTGGATTTGATCAATCTTTCTCCTTCTATTCCACTTGATGGTGATGTTCCAAATAGAGTTTGGACGGGGAAAAATGTCTTTTACCGTCATTTGAAAGTGTTTGGCTGCAGATGTTTTGTTCACGTTCCAAGAGATGAGAGGTCCAAACTTGATAGTAAATCCAAACAGTGTATATTCGTCGGTTATGGTGATGAAGAATTTGGTTATAGATTGTGGGATCCGGTTGACAAGAAAATTATTAGAAGTCGAGATGTGATATTTCTTGAAGACCAAACTATTGAAGATTTTGATAAAACTGAGAAACAGAAACCAAATTCCAGAAGTTACATTGATGTTGCGCCTATGCCCCCTGCAGAAACTTTTGTTGATGGGGGAGATATACAGGTAGATGATGAGAATGTAACTGATGATCATGTGCCTCACCAAGATGAGCAGGTACCAGCTGAGCCACTAGACGAGTTTGAGTTGAGAAGATCTACTAGAGAACGTCAACCTTCTCAAAGATATCCCCCACACGAGTATGTGATGATCACTGATAGTGGAGAGCCAGAGTACTATCAAGAAGCTATTACAAATGTTGATAAAGAAAAGTGGTTGAAGGCCATGCAGGAAGAGATGAATTCCTTGCATGAGAATCACACATTTGATTTGGTTAAGTTGCCTAATGGCAGAAAAGCACTCAAGAACAAATGGGTATACAAGATAAAGGCAGAAGAGAATAGTTCTCAACCAAGATACAAAGCAAGATTGGTTGTGAAAGGTTTTAATCAAAGAAAAGGTATTGACTTTGATGAAATTTTTTCACCTGTGGTGAAGATGTCCTCTATCCGAGTTGTGCTTGGGTTAGCAGCTAGCTTAAACCTAGAAGTTGAACAACTTGATGTGAAAACTGCATTCCTTCATGGTGATTTGGAGGAAGAGATCTATATGGAGCAACCAGAGGGTTTCGAAGTCAAAGGTAAAGAGAAACTTGTGTGTAAATTGAAGAAAAACTTGTATGGGCTCAAGCAAGCACCCCGACAATGGTACAAGAAATTTGATTCTTTCATGGAGAAACATGGGTACGGTAAAACTACTTCTGACCATTGTGTGTTTGTCAAGAAATTCTCTGATGGTGATTATATTATTCTCTTATTATATGTGGATGACATGTTGATTGTTGGTCATGACACTAAAAAGATTCAATCTTTAAAGAAAGATTTGAACAAGTCTTTTGCAATGAAAGACTTGGGTCCTGCAAAGCAAATTTTGGGCATGAGAATTACTCGTGATAGGAAGAATAATAAATTGTGGTTATCTCAACACAATTACATTGAGAAGGTGTTAGAGAGGTTTAACATGAGCAATTGTAAACCTGTCAGTACTCCACTTGCTACTCATTTTAAATTGAATTCTGATCAATGTCCTACAAGTGAGAAAGACAAAGAAGAGATGAAGAAGGTTCCTTATGCATCCGTAGTTGGTAGTTTGATGTATGCTATGGTATGCACAAGGCCAGATATTGCTCATGCAGTTGGAGTTGTTAGTCGGTTTCTCTCTAATCCTGGTAAAGATCATTGGCAAGCAGTGAAGTGGATTCTCAGATACCTTAGAGGCACTTCCAAAGTGTGTTTATGTTATGGAGGTGGTGAACCTGTGTTGGATGGCTACACAGATGCAGATATGGCAGGTGATATTGATTCTAGAAAATCTACTTCTGGTTATATGATGACGTTTGCAGGGGGAGCTGTGTCTTGGCAATCAAGATTACAAAAGTGCGTTGCTTTATCTACTACTGAAGCTGAGTACATTGCAGCAACTGAAGCTTCCAAAGAACTCTTGTGGATGAAGAAATTCCTGCATGAGTTAGGCCTCAAGCAAGATAAGTTTGTGTTATTCTGCGACAGTCAGAGTGCAATCCATCTTAGCAAGAATCCGACTTTTCATGCAAAGTCGAAGCATATTGAGGTGCGGTATCATTGGATACGAGACGCACTGAAAATGAAATCATTTCTAATTGAGAAGATTCATACTGATGAGAATGGTTCAGATATGATGACGAAGACCTTGCCTGTGTCAAAGATGATATACTGTAGAAAGAATGCAGGCATGGTTGAGCAGTACCTTCCCACTTGAGTCGTGAGGGGGAGATTTGTTGGGTGGGATCACTCCCCAAGTGGAACCCACCAAGTTTATTAATATTATAATTATTATTATTAAAATGAAAGAAAAAGAAGAAAAAAAAGGAATATATGGTTTATTGGGCTTGACCCATGTAAAGGAAAATAAAAGGAAGGAACGGATCTCAAATCCCTAAGGGCAAAGGCTAACGAAAAGGCAAACAACAGTAACCGCACGCACGGCAACCAGAGAAAAGGAAAGGAATTCAGTTCCGGTGGTGGTAATAGTTTTACTTTCTCTGAGAGTTATTTTGGTATACCCACTTTAGTGGAAGGTTATTATAAGGCTATTGTTGTTGATTGATATTCCCTATTGTTATTAGGAAGGTTGATTGATATTCCCTATTGTTATTAGGAAGACTCTGGTGTACCCATTAATTATTATAGTGGAAGTTTTTACTGGACAAGGTCCCGTGGTTTTTATTCTCTCAATTTGAGGGAAGTTTTCCACGTTAAAAATTGTGTTTGTCTCATTTAATTTTCTGCCAATTATTACTTTCTGTTTGGCCATTTATCTGCACAGGTGGGGGAAAATATTCCGCATTATTGAGATAGTTATTTCTAATTATCTCTGGTTTTTCCCAACAGGAACTATCAAGACCTTATGGTTTAAAAAAAAGAAGAGGAAATGGCCTAATAGGAAGTGACTGAAAGGAGACGAAACGTACGGTTTGTTGAATGAAACATCAATAATTGACATCGACATAAATTAAATAAATTAGATTTTTTTATTTATTATTGATATTGTAAATGAAAGATAACATAAAAGTTATATAACTAAATATTAGGCATAAAATAGAACACGCATTTCCAGTGGCTAGCAATCCATTGTGGAAGAAGATGTTCATGAAGGAGAAAAATATATCAAAGTTAGTTACTCAAATGAATATTAACATCAGTTGCATTTCATCAAACACCACAAAAACATGTCTCGAGGTTGTGGTATCGTGTGTTCTTGAATCTTGGTGCAACTAAGAAAAAAAGAATAGATATTTGGACTTAAATTGGAAATAGTTACAGAATAAATTCATATTTAATAAATGATAAATAGATAATAGAGAAACGTTTATTGCATTATGAGCTATTATTAATGTTTGTTTTTTGTTGATGAAATGAAATGTAATAGATGAAATGAAATTGTGTACTATATGAACACTAGAAAGAGAAGAGATTCTAGTTATAACAACTAAGCAAATAAGTGAGGTGACACAAATAGAGTTATATGGCATAAAACGTGATTAGGTGTCAAATGAACTAGAATATGACCCTAAAAAAAATAAATGCGATAAAAGATATTGTAGAGTGTGTAATTAAATGAGTATTTTTACTCCTAAAAAAAATAAAAGAGCAATGTCTTGTAAAAGTTTAATCATAAAAAAAAATTAACAATTTTATAACCATTTCAAGTTAGATTTGAACTTTATTTACAATATCAAATTTGTACCATTTAGCTGATTTTTTATGGTCTATACACATAAAATATTAACCATGATTTAAAAGATAAATTATATAATTGATAATTGTAAACTCTATTTTTATTAAAGTATATAAGTTATGTAGGAATTTTTAAAATTTTAACATTTT